>JARHVA010001327.1:2702500-3302500 GCA_037957365.1 Torreya grandis
CCTCCTCCATCCCAAGATATCTCTCTGAGGTGTAGTCTCTAAAATGTACCTTATCTATCTTGGAGTCTTTGATATGTTCATAATAGAAGACTCAATCTGAGTGGACTAAGGGATATAGGTTGGCATTTGTTCTTACTCCCCAACTTATTTGGGATTTGTATCTTAATTTATATCAATTGTTTTAATTTTTCCATTTTTTCTTATTCATCCATGAATTTTAGTTTATCCTCTTCCTTATCACTGGCATAATCTACTAATGAGACTACCTCTTCTTGTTCTTCTTCTGATTCCTCACAAAGAGGACTTCTATGAACAAATAAACCCTCTACATGTTTCTCTTCTAATTCAACAATCTTGGGAGAGACTAGAAGATTTGTAGGCTTCCTTTGATAAGTATTAATGGGTGACTAAGTTCAAACAGGGGCTTGCCTTGAGGTGGATAGAATATAATATGAAGGGGCATCAATAAATGGAGGTGGAGTGGAAATGGAAGAGGTGGTAGAATGTGAAATGGATGAGATAGCTATAGGGGGTGGAGGTGGAGGCACTAAAACTATAGGTAACCCAAGTGGATATGTTAGAGGTGATGAGGATGTTATTATGGATGTCATGACTAAAAAATAACTTTGTATAAACTCATGAAGACTTACCTGTTGAACTATAGTTAGAGGAGGTAAATGTGTTAAAAATGTTATTCTTGTATTTCCACCTATAAGAGATGATGCCCTTTCAATTTTTGTATAAGGTTTCACTACGGATACTAGTTGAGGCCTTAATAGTCCCTTAAGAATATTTTTTATAAATTAGGGATCTATTTCCTATTGGGTGGCATGTTATTCAACATGGCTAGCTTCTTCCTACTGAGGAGAGGGAGTAGGTTCTTGTTTTAGAGGTGATTCATCCTCCTACTAAGGCCATTGATATATTTTAGCTCTATTCACATCCTATACTATTTTATTCCATCACCATTATCATATTGTGTTTGTTCATCTATATATAGACCTTAGAGTCATCCTGAGCATTGATGAATATTTCATCATTTTCAAAGATTTTTTGGCCATAGGGAATTTGGAATCCCTTATTCCTAGATCATTTAGATACTTTTTGAATCTCCCCTTAGGTTCCCAGTCTTTGTCTCTTTCTTCTTCTAAGCCATAGTGGGCCTTGAGTCTTTCAAATGCATCGAGGTGCCTTCTCACAAAATACTAGATTTGACCTATGCTGAGAGGAGTTTTGTGTTAGTACCCCTAATGTTTAGTACAAGGGTCCTCATCCACACTATTATATATTTTTTGCATGTCTCTTGCTCTACCACCTTATTAGGAACATAGCAGGGCAACTTCCTTAGTTCTTTCTATCTTGATTACGATGCAATCAGGATGGTACCTATATTCACCTCCCATCTCTATAATACTCATGTTTTTTAGAAATCCTAAGCATCTAATGCCTAAAAATGGCTTGGTAGACCTATGGATAAATATTATTTGAAATATTTTTAATTTCACCTCTAAATCTATAGATATGCAACATGGATAAATCATCACAAACCATATTCTTAATATATTCAGTAGATGGTTCCTAGGGTTGCCCATGAATTTTTTATATTATTCCTATGGCTGTGTTCATCACGTAGGATATCATATATAAATTTTCATCAGAGGGCCTTTGATCCAATTGGAACATTTTTTCCCTTAACCTTACACTGACAATATCTTTGAGTGCAATAATTTTTTAGTATTTAAAACAATTTCTAGCAAAAGAACCCATTCCTCATGTACATGGGTAATGCCAAAAAAACCATATAATATGTTCATTAGGGCCATGTCTATTTGAATCCATACCCTAAATTCTACTATAGATATTGAGGAGATAACACCCTAAAAATTCAATTTATCTCATTTCTTAAGCCATTGCTTAAGTTTCCCTTCAAATATGTTTTCTTCTAACCAAACATTAGCAAACACCTAGTTATAAGTTACTTCTAGCATTGAGATTTGTAAATATTTCTCAAATGCTTCTCTATAAATGTGTGCTACTGCATTTATATGAAGTTTGAAGTGCAATAAAGACCCAATAATAGTGTCATTACTAAATAAATCAAGCAATAGATCAATATAAGGCATTACCTTAGATTTCATAGTTATGTTGTATAATCTCATGGCCTTGATTGCCAACAAATCATCAATGTATCTTCGATCATCCTCATATGGTTGATCATGTGCTAAATATGGCTTTATGTCATGTACCCTATCCCAAATGGTTGAATAGTGAGGTAATTATAATTCCAAAACTCCCTTATCAAATATTGTGTCCATATATTTGGGCTCACCTATAATGGTGTATGATGGAGGTTAAACTGCTCATGATGAAGATGCCATTGATATATTATAAAACGCTAAAAGTTATCTTAAGGTGACAAAAAGTTCACATATTTATGTTTTCTAGGAGAAAATCTAGGGATTTTGGTAACATGATAGCTCAAATTCATAATTTTATTATATTCAATTGATGAAAATGGTGATCTTATGTTGTTCTAAAATCTATATATATTACCAAAATCTCAATACTTAAATTCTTAGTTCATGCAAAGTTAATGTAACACTAACTTTTAGTTTTGTTTCTCATTTCAATTTGAATGTCTGTCAACATTGGTGGGTACTTTTTGCCATGTGAAAGTTTACCATTCACCATGATTGCTTAGTCATTGCCTCATGATAGGTGGCAATTTCCTATGAATTATATTCTATCCTAGTTATCAAATTTTGTATTTGCATTCCAACTATGCATCTCTATCATTTTAACACTTGTCACTATCTCACTTACCTGGGGTTTTTAATTTATAATCTTGATTCATAGCCCTTATAAGTCATTAGTTAAAGAGATTCTACCACTTGGCATGATATCAAGAATCTAAGGTCATTAGATTATTAACTTTATACATATTCATGACAAGCACCGAGTAAACATGATCTTCCCATGTGTTGAAATCTCAAGGTTCTAGGAGTTCTTTAAAAACTAACTATGTACTCTGCTCGGCAAGCTCTAGATTACTATTATGGTGACACATGGATGACTCTTGGGGCTCTAGAGGTTTTTCATTTTTTAACCTTGCACACTTTTTTGTAAGTTTCATGGTTCTAATATGACAACACATGGATAACTCTCAAGGATCTAGATAAAATGAGGATTTAACTATGTACCTTCAATCGATAGGCTCTAAGTTAATGAGATTGTGCCACATGGATAGTTCTCAAAGCTCTAGAGGCTTTGTAAATTTTGACTTTGTAATCATACCTATGAATTAATGAGTGCTGGGGATTATGACACATAGATGGCTCTTATTAATTTGAAAAACTTAGAATTTTGACAATGTATTTCTATTTGGTAAGGTCTGAGTATGTAGACAATCTTCATAGTTGCAAAGAGAATGAAATATTGGTGATGTATCTTTAATAATTGGTTCCCAACTTCTAAAATGATTATATGTGGATAGTTCGCATTGATTCAGATAACTTGGGATATAATTCTATATATTATGGTTCATTATATTCTGAGTGAATAGATCGTGCCACATGGAATGATCTCAAGGCTTTGAAGCTATTAGAAATTTTGACCATGTACTTTTACTGACTAGTTTTCAAGATTCTTAGTTGACATAATGATGCCACTCATCTTAATCTCAAGGAACCAGGGAATAGGTAAATAAATAGGCTCTATTATTGAACTGTAAGTTGAGGGTATCCATGATGTCAACACATACTAAACTATGGCCCCAAGAACTTAAAATCAATGAGACACAAACATGTAGTCATGGAATTTGGCTAAGGACCAAATTTGAAATAAACCCAAGTCCCTGAATTAATCCTGCATATATTTGAAAGTTGAAATGCATTAGAACATCATTTTATTAGCTCCATTAGTCAAAAAAATCTAAAAATAAATCAACTCAAAGTAAGAATTCAAGATGAAATTAAATCCAATAAATAATATAATCTTATATCATGCCCAAGCTTTGAAATTTCATTTTGAAAGGTAAAATTAGACTCAAAGTAACCTTAGGTTGCATATATTAATTCAATATTTGGAATTCTAAGGTTCATCTAGACCATGAATATTTTTTGATAATAATGGGTCCCTATTTGAAATTTGAAAATGGGGTGTGTTAGGGGCACAAAAAAAGGAGAGTTAGTGAGGAAATATTCCTGAGTATTTAGGAACCCAACATCTTGATTAATGCAACATGATACAATTTTAGATTTTATAATAAAATAATAAATAGACCAGATAAGTGAAATTGGCTCCTACTCCCTCATGCAACATACTAATCCTTTAATTTATATGATCTGTGTGTGATTATGTGGAATTCATTTACCCCTTGTTATGAGAGTTTTGAAATATATTTGGATAAACATTGTAAGTTTCATTTTGATTTCTTGATTTTATAAACAATAATAAGGGAAACTTGGGCATTGCTCTATTGCTAGCCAAGTGTTTATATCCCTAATAGATATACTTTTGATTCTAATATAAACATTGCTCTATTTTTAGCTAGGAATTCATAGCCCCATTATAGTTTAATCGAATCACCTTTCTTCCATTAGTTGTATGATTTGGTCAATTGATTTTTTTTTAATTTTTTTTAACAATCTATGGAAGAAGGGTTGGGAACCACATTAGTTGGGTGTATATATAATAAAATTAATTTTTTATCAATATGTCCATGTAAGGATACATCCATCTCACTTTTTATTGTCTCTCATCTAAGTCTTAACATTTAAGAGTGCAGTTGATCTTTGAAAATGAAAAGTCTTTCTAAAATTTGCATGAGCATACTAGAGTAACTTTCAAAGAACTAGTGAACTTAATTAATTCAAATAAAAACTTTATTTGTGTCATAAGACATACCTTAATTCAAGAGATCACAAGTAATACAAGAACAAATCTTTGTGAATTTTAGTTGTGTACTTATTGAGTTATCCCCTTTTATTTTGGAAGGTTTTTTCATAATTCCAGGATAAGAAATTGATTGGACTATTCTGTAAATAAGTAACTAGTCTAGAAAGTAGAAAAACTAACTAAATACTGAAAATAATAAATTAATATATAAAATTTAGAAATCTAAGGAAGCAAATGACAAAAATTAGGAAACTACTATAGAAAGCAAACAATCTAATCTAATCCTGCTTATATGTTTGAAACTCAACTGGAGTAGCCATGAAATAATATTTCAAAAATTGTCTATTTTCTGGAAAAGTGAGGTCATTATCTTGGAGTTCCTTCACACATAAAGAATTGTTACCAAGGATTTCCAAGATTTGATATGGCCTAATCCATAAAGGATTAAACTTGTCATGATGTCCTTTCTTTTCATATGCCTTATCTCATAAAATCACTAAGTCTAAAATCTTGAAATCATTAATTTTAGATCTTTTATCAAACCGCCTCTCGATAATGTCCTAATGATTATTAAATATATGTAATGATTTTGTTTGTGCATCCTCCATTTAGACTATGTCTAATAGCCTAGACTGGATTCTTTCATCTTCTCCATGTACTCTTGTGTGAATTGATATGTTAGTAATTTGAAAGTAATAGGAAATATTGGTTGTTATCCATACACTAGTAGGAAAGGTGAAACCATGAGGGCTTGTTTATGCCTTGTTATATATACCCATAGTGCATACTTCAACATGTAGTGTTATTTTTTTGGTTTATCTTGTGTTGACTTCTTGATAGCATCCATAAAATTCTTATTAGTGGAATCATTAATTCTATTACCTTGTAGATAGTAATTCAAAAAAAATTGATTGTAATCTGATTATTTTAGGCCAACTTAATAAATTATGTAGATTAAAAGGTCAGACCATTGTCATAGACTAGAGAAATTAGAGTTCTATACCTTATTAGTATATTATCTTTCAAAAATTTAATCACATTCGAGGCTTTGGAATTCTTCATAGCTATAACCTATGACCATCTAGTGAAATAGTTAGTAGTTGTTAAAACAAATTTGTGTCATGTTGAATAATTCAAATTGATTACTACAACAAAGTTAAGACCCCATTGATCAAAAGGGTGCCCTTCAGTCATAAGATGTAATGGCATAGCTCTACGTAGTTATCTTTTTTTAAATACTTGGCATTCATGACATGTTCTGACATGATTATGAGCATCCTTGAAAATGGTAGGCCAATAGTATCCCATCCTTAAGATCTTGTGAGTTGTGGCATTTCCATAAGGATGTCTACTACTTATCTTATAAGGTAAATTATCTAGGATGTCAATAGCTTCTTATTTTTAGACACACCTCAATTAGATGCCCTAATAATTATTCATGTAAAATATTCCTTTTTTGATCATGTAATGGGTTGACTTGAGATTGGGGGCTCACCTTTACTCTCTGTTCAACTCAAGTGGGCATGCACCCATGAGTAGGTAGTGGATGATGTGGGCATACCAGTCACCACCACCTACATGTTTTTTCATTGATCTACTCAATGTGAATAAATAGTTCAATTTTAGTCATGATTTGAACGATTATTTATCCTCTTACCATATTGTCAAGTCTGATTTCAACATCAAATTATTGAAATTTAGCCATCCATTTACCCCTTCTCTTGACCAATTCATTTTGTCTGACTGTGAGCTTGATAACGAGGTCTAAAACTATGGTGTATGTCTTATTTTTAGTAATATAATGCCTAAATTTATTCACTAATTTGATCAAGGCATATATTTGCTTATCTATAATTGAATATTTTAATTCTACATCTTTCAGATTAGTACTCATGAAGGAAATTAGGTGTTCACTATCATCTACCTTTTATACAAGTATTACCACTATAGTGTGTTATGAATCAAACAAATACAAAAATAAATATTTAGTAAAGTTAGGATTAGTCAAAACTAGAACTTAAACAATGGAATTTTTAATATCTTGAAATGTTTTCTTGGATTTGGCTATTCATTCTATTTTAGCATCCTGCTTTAACATGACATCAGTGGCTTGACAATCTCTACAAATCCAAGAATAAATTTTCTCACAAAGTTTACCTTGCTAGAGAAAGACATCAATTATTTTTGTTGTTAAGGGGTGTTATCTTCAAAATAGCCTAGATTCATTATGGATCAATGGTAATCTCATCTTTAGTAGTGACATGGCCTAAAAATTTACCATTTATAACTCCAAATATGTTTTTATTTCGGTTTAATGACACTCCATATATTTTGCACCTTTAAAATTCTCTATGTAGGTGATCTACACTATCATCTTTATTCTTTAAAATTATTATGAGATCATCCATGTATATGATGATACATTTTTCAATGAGCCATTGAAATATAATGTTCATGGCATGCTGTAAATTTGCCCTTTTATTAATCAGGCCAAAAGGCATCCTTTTATATGTAAAAGTGCCCCATTTAGTGTAAATGCATTCTTCATTATATCATTTGCTTCTATCAACACTTGATTGTAACTTAAAAACCCATCTAGAAAACACATTATATCAGACCCAGTGACCATCTAAATTACTTCATCTTGTGAGGTCAAAGGATAGTTATCATTTTTTGATGCTCTATTCAGGTTCTTGATTTTTTTCTATTTGATGAGGTAAATGCTTTTGAAACCAGAGCTCTGAACCAGACAAGTGAGGGTTTTGATAATTGGACCCACAACTGAGGGGAGGGTTTTACATGGTGGTCCCACAACCAAGCATTATAAAGCACAACAAGAGGGTCTGAAGGATTCTCCCACCATACCAAGTGAAACAAGATGGTTTATAGGCTCCCCCAACTTTAGACGAGTATAACTAGAGGGTTTTGAGGCTCCCATAACTAAAACCAATAAAAAAAACGTTTAAAGGTTCCCATAACCTTGGTAAAATAAGAGAGTTTTAAGGATCGTACAACCTTTACAAAGCATAGCTAGAGGGTTTTAAGGCTCCCACAACCATAACAAGAATAACAAGAGGGTTTGGAAGCTCCCATAAACTTGGTAAATCATACAATAAGGGAATTTTAAAGCTCTCACAACCATAACACAAGGGTTTTTAAGGTTTCCACAACCTCAACACAGTCAAGGATGTTACAAATTAATGAAACACAAAGAGTTTACACCCTTTGATAGGTCTTCCCTTAGACTTACACTATAGAACAAGAATCTACCAAGGGAAGAAGGTTTTTTATGACCTAGGTCTTCTGCACAACCTCCATGCAACTGAGACACAGTAAGTGGGATTTTCCTCCAACCAAACCAATAAGGTGAATTCCTCTATCATCCACTCTAATAGAATAAGATTTAGTTAGGATGCCTATATCCACCCTAAACAAAACCAAATTTAACTGAGTAGGGACCTCCATAGATTTGAACTTCAACATTGTTTTTGCCCTTCCTCTACATTCCCTACATACATTGGGAGTGAAAACATGTCTAAATGAAACCATAGCCCCCAAGAAGGCCTCATCCATGTCAGATTTGATTCCATAAAATATTATGATGAATACTAGGAATCTCAGAACTTGTGAAAACCAAGTGTGGACTCCTCTATCATCCACTCCAATACAACAAAAGATGGATTCAACAAAACAGAGCCCTCATGAGCCCATAAGCTAGCTTCCCTCAAAACTTAGCACCTTAAGATAGAAAAAGGTACTTACATTTCTCAGGTGGGATAAATTAATTTTCCATTATCCATGTCATCGATTGGGACTAAAGCATGGACTTCTGTAATATCCACGCCACTCAAAGAACCAAGGAAGTGAGTTCCTCTAATACCCATCATATCTTGAAAAGAAATCCTAGGATGGGATCCTCCATCATCCACCCCATAAGAAGTCCATAGATGGGATGCCATGTCATAGATGATAAAAAAATGAGGGGAGGGCCTATGACATCCCCTACTTTTTTTGTTACCATACCCACTTAAGGCTTCAAACTTATTCCAACTTTAGACCTTGTCTTAAATGCCACTCCACTAGCTAAAATCTAGATCGACATAAAATGGTAGGTCCTTACCATATCCAAAAAACCATGGACTGTGTAGATATTTTATGTTACCATTCACTCTCTAGTTCACTTGGTTCATTCCACAATAGATGTAAACCCTCTAGGAAAAATTCGGAAACCATATGTTCATGGCAACATTTTTATTGGTCTTGCTTAACCACCATCCAAGCCTGTCCAAATTTTGGTGCTCTATCATCTTTAGGAGGGATGAATTGGAGCCAAAGTCTTTTCTCATACACATGTTGTTTCCTTTGATGTAGGAACCTTTGAACATAGTTCCTCTTCTAGGCATAGATCTAGATAATCATTCTCATCCTCCCCCTAGTTCTATTTAGGAGACTCCTGCCCATGAGGAAATTTCAAATTTTGTCCTTCGCTCTACTCTAGTTCTTAAAGTTAATGCACAACCTAAATTATCCATTATTTTTCTTGGTAGGCACTAAGTTAACAATCCAAGTATAATACCTAATTATAAATATAATCTTAGCATTAATTAGATTTTGAGCTTCTATTTGAATGAGCGTCTCTAGAATTAGATTCAATTGTCTCTATTATTTCTTAAAGGGCTTATGCTCTGGCTTTAGAAGGATAGTAAGTGTGTTGACCCTGGCATCAAATATGAAATATGAAATCAAGTTCACATGTTCATTCTCATCTTCCTCTATAAATATGAAATCATATGTCTGAAAGACCATTGTTATGTTAGAAGAACCTAGAACAATGGAAGGAGGTGGATCTAGTTGACTTGAGAAACCTGTACACATGTTCATTCTTTTTGAAAGATCTCAAAATTAGTGCAAAACTCTATGTAGTCCAACTCACCATATTGTGTTGTATTATGGACTCGACACCCATTGGGCAGTGTTACTTCCAATATATTTAATTCATGCATCTTATTAGGTGGTTGTTGTTCTATATTATTTCTAGATCTATTAAAAGGCCTATTGTACCTCTAGAATGCATAATTATGATTGCTACTCTATCACATGTTGTTTTTTATTAACTTATGCATGGTTAGAAACCCATTGCTCAGATTCTCTACCATCCAATTAGATAGTGGCTAATTTTAATTTTATATAATAAAAAATAATACCTTATGTATTAGTTGTATTAAATGGTATCAAGGATTGGTTCTGATTTTGATGATTAGGTGCAAACATAAGATTCTTTAGGAAGCTAAGGTTCTAGTTAGGTGGAGCATGGGCTAGAGGAAATTATGTATACACTTAGTTTTGATTTTAAGCTATAAGATTCTGATTAGCATTTGGAATAAGATTGAGAGGGTTATAAAATTAGGACCAATATTGGGTAGGGCCAAAGCTTATAACTGAGGATTCAATTGTTTGTCAATATTGATAGCTTATGCATAAGCCAAAAATAGTGAATTAATATTAGGTGTTCTCTGGAGAAAGACTATTTTCATAAAATCTAAGTCATTCTTGTACATTTCAATGGCTAATGTAGTATTGAGTTTATAGTCATTATCAAATTGACTATACATCTTTTGAAATCTTGCATTGAAAGGCATGATTATCTCATTGGGATCTCTTCTCATGCTTTCAAAATGAGGTATATGAAACTTAGGCTAGTGATCTATCCAAATTAATCCAAGATGGTACCTTAATTCTGGGTCTAAGAGGTCATTGAATCCTTTGGGATATTGAGGAATCAGTCATTAGAAAAATATTACAAGGTAAAGGGGAATATTCTACATGCCAAATAGTCTTGGGTTATATATAGTATCCCTAAGGCAACCTTGAAAGCATTTATATGCTATCCAATAGTCTTGGATCCCAAGGGGACAAAGGAAGGAAGATATTTTCTAGGGTTTTTAGGAAAATCATGCATGTCTCCAGGAACACAATAGCAAGACCAACTAACCAAGCTAGGGCCATTGTACTTGGAAGGAGTCAACCTATTATGATTAAGGAATAGGATTAAATCTAGGGTCCCCTAAAATATTATTCTATCTAACCTAACTTTATATGGATTTGTAAGGGTGGGAAGAGTAGGCCAGTATCTAAGGTAGACCTTATTGGTCTTTTGTGTATATCTAATACAACTCAAGTGATAGTTTTTAGAAATAGAGGTTCAAACCATCTTGGTGATAGATAAATTCCTATTGATGTGGGTTTTGTGCACACTATGGAATCTTGATAGGTACCCCTTAAATTTATATAATTAGTGAAAATATTCACTCCAAGGCATGAGTTATAGGGTATTTAGTTTCATAAATAATTTGGTAGTGGAATAGAGTTAAACATAGTAGTTGTTTACCTCAAATAGTTGGGATATGACATGAGTTTTAAATATAATTTAGATGTATGGGTGGATATAACCTGAGGTGGACATGATCAAAACAAACTCAAAAGGAGGGAAGGCAGGGTAGAAAAAGAGGTTTTTAAATCAAAGACAAATGAAACATTTCTAGAATGGATCCTGCACTATGTGTTAGACAAGTGATGGGAAAATAATGTTTGATGTGAGTTAATATCTAAACACAAAATAGACAAACACAGTTAGGAGTCTAAGGAAACAAAATATAGTATTAATTTAGTGCATATTATCAAAGGTTATTATTGATATATGATTTCAATTACACATATTCAAAGGAAGATTATGATTATTAAACATAAAAGCATTCAAATTAGATACTATACAATAGGAATAATTATATCAAAAAAACATTTATACACAACCTAAATACTAAAATATCATAATTATGGAACTTCCTCAATGAATCACTAGTTTAGAGAAGAACAAAAAACGTACATCAAGACAAACTTATAGAGTAATCCATATAATTTATCATTCATCTTAATAGCCAAAATTCTCCTCCTTTTGGAATTGAGAGGATACAAGCATATATAACTTAGGTATGGGTTGCCTCATCCTCCAAGCAATGTATAAATTTACATTTCTAATTATAGATTCAAGATTCATTATTCATGCAAAATATGCATGTACAAGATATTCATAAAATAATTGGCCAAAATTACATGATTACAATATAAATATAGATACATACATACATACATATATGTGTGTATGTTTATATAAAATAGAATAAAGACCCATCTCACTACACTACAATACATGCATACTTATATGTATATATATGGTGCCAACTTGGCATTATTGGAAAAGGATGTCAGTTGCATGCTTGATGTAGTTGCAAAAATACACTGAGGAACTGACTTGATGTAGTTGCAAAAATACACTGAGGCTTTGCATGTGTAGAGTCAATCAAAGCAGACCCAGTAGCAAAACACACCATTGCATGAACCAACACTTAAGGCTAAGTACCTAAAGGAGGAACTGATAATGTACTCTACATTATAGTATCAGACTCC
This sequence comes from Torreya grandis, assembly GCA_037957365.1. Classification (NCBI taxonomy): domain Eukaryota; kingdom Viridiplantae; phylum Streptophyta; class Pinopsida; order Cupressales; family Taxaceae; genus Torreya; species Torreya grandis. The sequence continues at coordinate 2,714,861 of JARHVA010001327.1, forward strand.
TCAATAGCCTTGAGTTATTCATATAATGCTTAGGTAGTGTTGAACTCAGCATTGTGTTAGTGTTAAAAATTGACATGGGGACAAATTGATGACTTCACATCAACAACGTAGGGAACAAAGTCCCTCTCCTATTAGCAGGTGGAGTTACCTTTATTGAAAGCCAAAATAGGAAAGCAAGAAATATTTAAAACCAAGGAATGTAAATCATGGGGTAGTACTTTTAACCTGAAAGAATGAAAAGGAGTTTTAGAAAGGAATATGTAGACGGAGAGAAAGAAAAAGAAGAATTTTTTAGACAATAAATTCATCACGTTAGAAATTGAGACTGAATGAAAGTGTTGAGATAAAATTTGACTTTTAAAGGGAGAAAATCTCTCGCACTCAATGGGTTTAAAATACATAATTTTATCCTTAGGGATATGAAACATACACCAAAAAACTATTTAACTCTAATAACATAAATGAATAACCCCTTTGCATTTTCTAATAGAAACAAAAAAAATATCTCCTCTATTCCCACTGATATTTTCACATGTGTTTGAAATATAAATTACAACTCTAGATAGAAATTTTATAATTTAATTTCTTATTCTTAACAATTTGAAATTTATAACAATGGAAATGGCAATCAAACATGCTAAATTAAGAAAAATACTTCATTCAAAAGATATTACTAACACAAATTTTAATTATACCTCTTTGTATTGATTTTTGAAGAGTATAATGCTTGATGTCCTTTTACAAAGATTTGATAAAAAACTATTTGTTTTGAACCCAGAACATGAAGCCCTAACTTGTATTTATAGGCTAAAATGGGTGGTTATGGTGCAAAACCACCTATTTTTCCTTTTTTACATGGTTTCCAAAACACCAAAAATAAATTAAAACTTGAAATGGTACAAAAATGTTTTGAGCATTTAGCACCACTTGAGAAAAACATCTAGTGTTTTTACAATGCTAGCAAAATTACATTATCAATTTATACAACTTGAAAAAGCAAGTTGGAATAATTACAAAGACAAATTACAGAATGACAATATACATTTAAAAGGGAAAAAAGAGTGCAACAATACAAATTACATGCAAATAAACAAGAGAATGAAATGCAGAAACATAGAAAAAAATTATTTATTCTTCTTACTATTGTATTGACAATTATTTCCATTTTAGGAAGTCATCAAACCTTTAGAGAAATGCCCTGATCAAATCTTCATCTGGTCCATCTATCTACCTATAGGCAAGGTCCACTAAGTAGTCTAACTCTTTCATTTTTTGAAGCTTGCCTTCAAGATTATTTATCTTCATGTTCAAATAATCTGCATTCACTTGACATTTGGCTAACTAGTGGAGTTCTTCATGACCAAAAGTAGATGTGGGATTGACAATGTCTTGAATTCACTCTTTTAATTCTCCAATCATGGTCTCGATTAAAATCAGATTCCCATTTTGATCTTTTTTATTGATAAAAAGACAATTCAATTTCCTGACCTTAGTGTTGATTTCCATCATCACGTCACTTCAAAGTGACTTGCATCATTGAATTTTTAAAGACAATCTTGAAGATATTAGATCCATAATTTAGTAGCTCAAATAAATTCAATACGATAGATGATTTCTTCCTTATTGATAACTCTTTTTTCAATAAGGTCAATAAAAGGAAATTTTGAGAATTTGACCAACCTAGGAATGAATTCCTCCCAATTTTATTTCTCTTTAGCATATCCACTTTCCTTTGTTATTAGTTGTTCATATTATTATAGGATTTTATAGAACATTATTTTCATGGTGATAATCAATGAGGTTCCTTGATCAGTAACCTTTTCAATCTAATCTTTCACTGCATTGCACATTTGGCCTACATCTCTTACTTTTTCTAGTGTCTCAGCATGAAGACTTGATGAAGTGATAGATGATTGAATTGGATTTTTGAAACATAATTATTGAGAGATGGGTTGAATCAGTGTCTTAGAAACATCCTTTCAATTTATCTTTGGCATACATGAACCATCACATCAACATACAGATAGAGCAATGCATAATCAATCAGCCATACAAGTATGAAACAAAATTTCATAAGACAAAAAAACATCTCTATGGGAAACTCTTAAGGGTAATAAAACCATTTATTCCTATAAATGGATTAAAGTTGTATAAGTTAAGAGATCAAAAATTAGAGAAGCACCAACTCCACATGGAGTAACAACCCCAACTAACTAAGCACCAACCCATCTAGGCTTTAAAACACACCAACTTGTAAGAAGGTGTTGGAAGAAAAATGACTAAGAGGGGGTGAATAAATCTTAAAAATATTTCTTTAACAACCTTAAGCAATCATATATCATTTAAATAAGCATGTACATCTTAACAAGCATAGAAACTAATGCACAAGATCATGAAACACATGAACACAGTGTATATGTGTGAAAACCTCAAGGGGAATAAAACCCAATAATGATTCAAATGGAATATATTCTTATAATACAAACACCAATTTTATTTAATCACATGCTTCACATGGAGGACCAGCCCCAACTAGCTAAGCACCAACTAGGCTTCAACAAACACCAACTTAAAAGGAGGCACCAACCCCCTAAATGACTCAACACCAACTCAAACACATAAAACACTTGATCAAATTAAAAATACATTATTAATCATACAATATATTATTATATTCTTATTTATCTCTTCACACACTTCTATCCCTCTCAAATTGGCCTCTATCCTTATTTGCTCAACTAGCCCTCTTCTTGACTTGATTAGGTCATATGATCTTAATCCTCATATGTAGAACCCATTTAAAATATTCATATCTTATTCTATGCACTCTTATTATTTTCTATAATACCTTCTTCTACTTACCAAGTTTTATATTACTTACTTACACTGTTCACACTCATAACTTCTCCAAATAAGCCTAAAATTGCCTAGTATTTATACAAGTCACTTGATCTCACACACCTTTGTCAGGAATATACATTTGAACACTTGTAGTACCATTAAAATATGTCTTATGACAAGTTATAAACATGAATAAACTAGTACATTAGGCCATCCATATCTTAATAGACCAATTTCTCTTTTAGGCATTAAGGAGACCTAATTTGTTTAGGCCTTCATTAAAGCACATTGCACTTTATCTTTCTTAGAACACTTAAAAAATCCTCAAATAAATATAGCACATCATATTCAACACAAATATACCTTTTAAAACTTTAATTTATGTCTAAAACACTTTTTAGGTCCAACCACCACTTGAAACCCTTCTCAAAATATTGTTCACACTAGGCCTGTGCATACACAAAAAGTCTATCTTGAATAAATGAATAATAAACACAAATTTGCTGAAAAAACATGGTAAAAAATCATATATTAAAAAACCACATGAACTAAATTTCATCACAAACTTCATAATATGCTTCTTCAACTCATGGTATACGGGCTCAAACTCTTCTCTACAACAAACTCACTTAGAACTGCCAACTAATCTCAAAACACAATCATAAAAACATGAAATTTTGACATCAAATAAAACATAATCAAAGAATTATAATGTATAAACATGATATTATAACATCCTTACATAAATATTAATTAAAAATATCATAATAATTTAATGTCAACTATTAGTCTTGAAGACCAATTTGTTGACCTTCTCTCACACAATCTTTACTTAGCCAAAAAATTCATTTTGGCTTCTATCTTCTAACGTATTGCACTAAATTAAAATATTATAAAAGTAATGGATATATAATTAAATTCATAAAAAAATCATTATGTGCATTATATATATCAACTCATGGCATAGAGTCTCAAACCCATTGCTACAACCTACTTACCCAAAACTGCCAGTTTGCCTTGAAGACTAGTCATGGTGATTTTGAATTTTAAAACCTATTTAGACACATTCAAAAGATATTTATGCATTTTAATGATCATATATGATAATTATATCATTATTATATATGTATATAACATGGTCATATGATAACATCAATGTTGCAAACCAATCTCACAACCTTGCACTTTCACTTTCTCATCTTCACTAGACATGTCAACTTATGAGCAACATTTTCATCATTACCATTGACATAAAAAACATATATCCAACATTAATATGTATTACAGGTATTTAAAAATATCTCCATGCACTTTTATGTATCCCTAGTCCATTTTATCACATCCCTAATCAATTTCTAACTTTTACTTGGTTTTCTTATTATTTGCACCACTAAGTATGTTAGCGACCAGTCAACTTGTATGACTAGTTTAACACCCATAAGTGATAGAATATACTTAAAAACCATCATTTACATATGATAAAATTCTTAATATTCAACCTTCATTCATTTATTAACTTTAACTTGGTCAAATCTGAATTCTATATTAAATTTTTGAGAAATAAGACCTTTCTTGTAGGGTCCACTCACTCACCTGATAAACCAATCACACTTGGAGGTGCCTAGTGTATTTTAATAAATGATACAATAACTTAAATATCCATTTCAAACCATTATGACAACTTAATAACATTATCTTTCTCATCGGGTCACTATTAGGGTTTTAGAGAGGGTTAACATTATTTCTAGTGTTAATGATTGTTCATAAAAGGTTGCCCCTCATTTCCAAAAATAATGCCTAGAAATATTATCTATGACCCTTCCCCATATCTCCTCAATATCTCAATTTCCATTTCAAAGGTTTCATGTGCTAATGAACACTTGAAATTCCTTCTCGGGTTGAGAACCCTCCATTCTATGAACTTGAGAGACCTCAAAACACTTTTTATTGCCTTAACCTTAAAATTTTGACCTAAAACTTGGTAACATACTTGAAACAACATGAAATACCTCTTTAAATGAACATATAATCATAATTTCTTTATAAATTGATTCTAATACCCCATTTGGACACCATCTCTCTCTTTGCTCTCTAGGCCTTTGACCTGTAAGTCATAATAGGTCTTGAAGATGACCTTCTAACCATTGTAAAAAATATCAACACCTCATGTACAAACTCAAATAACCTATATCATGCTCAAAAACTATCAAGTATTCTTCATATGTCTCATCAACATCTCATGTTACTTCATTAGGCCAAGCAAGGTCTAGAGGTGGTCTAATTACATACTAGGTCTGTAAGTCTTACCCATGTATGATTACCCTATGAGTCATTTGAGTGATCCAAAGCCTCATAAGCATGATCAAACAACCTCATATAAACTCTTCTTTGTAAATTCAATAGAACATCTTCATAACTCTATGGATCATCTTTAGAGCTACTTATGCAGATCTTCAGAGCTCGACTAAGGATGTTTGTAGCTCACTATGTTCTATGTCAAGTCTTCAAAATTATTGAAAAAAATGTGTTGCCAAAACTATTGATGACTTATAAAACCTTAAAATTCTCTCTCATCAGAGATACATTAGGTTTCTTGGATTCCTTGTCATATCATACATACAAACTCATACCCCACACACCATGCATTTTGACATCAATGACATCAACCTTGACATCAAATCATATCAATCTTAACATCAATGAAAAAACTTCTTAAAAAACTCCCCCTTTATCATTAATGCCAAAAAATTATTTAAACAAACCACTCTCATATCTCCTAGTCTCATCAAACTCCCTTTTTGGACTTTCTCCCTCTTTGACATTAAGATAAAGGTCTTCCACAACTATCATCTAGAAACACACCTTCTTTGCAACAAAAGTTCAAAACATAGACTATTAATCATTATAGAAATAGGCATACCTCTTTCAAAATGAACTCAAATTACAAGACCACTTCAACATATATCAAGTTTAGTCAACAGCTTGAATAGCTCCCCCTCAAACCAAGCATCCACCATATTTTAGTTAACTGTAGAGTGTCTCCATGAAGCCTAATGGAGTCACCCCTTTCCATAGGGGACTAAAACAACACTAGTTTAGGATATTCCTAGATCTCCATGCTCTCACAAAATTGAATTTTCTTCAATATCTTTTTGGGATTGATTGGCACTATAGGTTTGATCTCTTCATCAACCATTTGATCATCGATATGAGCTAACAATAGATATTTATGACTTGATTTAACACCTAAAGCATGCTCTATCATAGCAAGTAGTCCACTTAATATTGTACGCTAATCATGACTCATCTTTACTACATTTGGTATCCATACATTCATTTGTCTTCTTTCTTGCACTCTAGAGGCTTCAAACTTCTTGTTTTGACTTGATGACCTTCTAACTCTGTTAGGATAAATCTTGTAATGTGTCCTACATTATGATATTTTTAACAAACCACCTTATACATATCATTTGACTAATGTGAATTTTGACTCCTTCCATAGTTCCATGAGTACTCATTCTTGGAGGGTCTTCGACACTCTCTTACGTTATGACCAAACTGACTGCATATAAAACAATAAGCATTAAAAGAACTAACATACCTTATAGAATTAGGTTGTTTGATAAGCCTTTTCATGTTGACATTTTTATCTTCAACAGTCTTCTCCTTGAATAGAAGTGCCTCCTTTTGATTTTATTTGAAACTAAGACCTATCTTGTCACTTGTAGACTTTTGACTACTCAAGATATCATCTAGAGCCTCAACTCTCTTTTAAAATTTCATAAATATCTTCACCTTACCATCTGCTTGATCCAACTCAACTTTTAAGGATTCTATTTTATTTTCATACCTGATACATTCTTCTTTAGCCTTCAAATTTGTATTAACTATCTCTATTTGTGCTTCAACTTGATAGATGATATCACCATACTCCTTGGAGGTGTTACTAAATCTCTCTTCAAACAAGTCAATTTGCTCCTCATAGTCCTTAACTAGAGATCTTAGTTTGTGATTATTTATTATTTAAAACTTTAACTCCTCTAAGGCACTTACCAATTTTGCCTCAAGATTCACTTTTACTTCTTCTTCTTCATCTGATTCTACATCAACCATAAGGCCTTTCTCATTTGACCAACCCTCATTATCTGATTCTATGGCTATGAACAAGGTTTCACTATAGTCATGTTTAGGTTCATTACTACCACCATCACTATCAAATTCACTTGATTCACTTACATTAGAAGAGTTATCTTCTTTAGTGTATAAACTTCTCTTGTTTTTGAAGTTCTTTTCCTGCCTTCATACTTCCTAAACTTTTTATTTTTATCAGGATTATAGGTATTCTTGTCATCTCCATAATATTCATCATGTTCTTCATCATGCTTAGATTTATCTTTCTCGGGACACTTGGATGAAAAATGACCAATCTTACCATAGTTTAAACATTTGAAGGGTAACTTACCTTTGTACGTACCAGATCCAAACCCCAACTTCCTTGTAAATATGGCTATTAGTTGATCATCATCAATATCTAAGAATTCTTCATCCTTGAATTTCTTGGTTTTTGAATTCTTCTCAACTTTTAACATTTCTTCCTTCTTTAGAGGTCTTCCTTAATTAGTTCTCATTTCATAGGTAGTCAAAATGCCATGAAACCCATCCATCTCTATCTTGTCCAAATCTTGCATCTCTTCTACTATAGATACCTTAGAGTTAAACTTAGGTGTTAGTGATCTCAATATTTTTTAAAAAATAGGATATTCTTTCACTTCTTTTCCCAATCCTCTGGTGACATTGATAACTTCATCAATCTTTAATAAGTAAGATACAATAGTTTCATCTTCATTCATCTTCAAGATTTCAAACTATCTTTGATCGGTCTACACATTGGCCATATTTACCTTGGTGTCTTCTTCATAGATAGTCTTTAATTTGTCCGATATATCTTTAGCTAATTCATAATACATTAACTTCTCAAGCTCTACCTCTAATAGGCTACAAAGAATAGCATTCATTGCCTTGAAGTTGTTTTCATTAGTTTTCTTACCTGTTGCATTAGTTGGTGGAATAGGAGGAACACTATAGCCATACAAAATTGACTGTAACACATCATGACCTTGAGACATCAAATATATTTTCATCCTGACATTCCAAAAGGAATAATTAGATCTATTTAATAATGAATCTTTAGTGGTAGAAAAACCACCTTGAGCTTGTTGACTAGCCATCCTTGCTTCTAGGATCTCCTTTAGGTTTTAGACCTGCTTCAAAGGACCAGATCTGATACCAAATTTTAAAATCAAAATGATTGAGAGGGGGCGTGAATCAGTCTTCAAAAACCTTCTTTAACAATCTTACTTAAGCAATCATAGATTATTTAAACAAATATCTATCTTAGCAAGCATAATCACCAATCCCCAAGAGCATGAAACACATGAACACATTATATATGTGGGAAACCTTCAAGAGAAATAAAACACACTGATGATGAAAATAGACTATAGTTTTATAAGACAAACACTAATTTTAGTGAAGCACCCACTTCACATGGAGCACCAACCCGAACTAGCTAAGCACCAACTTGCAAGGAGACACCAACCCCCTAGATAACTCAAAACCAACTCAACCAATTGAAAAACTTGATCACCTTCAGAATACATTATTGATAATAGAATAGAGGATGATATTCTGCCTTATATTTTTGCACATTTCTATCCATCTCAAACTGGTCTCTAGCCTTCTTCGCTCAACTAGCCCTCTTCTTGACTTTATTAGGCCATAAATGACCTTGATCCTCATATGTATAACCTTTGTCAAAGATTAATATCTAATACTACACACTACTCTAATGTTATATAATACCGTATTATTCTTACCAAGTGTTATATTATTTACTTGCACTCATAACTTCTCCAAATAGGCTTAAAATTACCTAGTATTTATACAAGTCACTTGCTCTCACACACCTTGGTCAGACATATACACTTACAAACTTGGATTAAATTTAAAATATTTCTTATAAAATTTTATAAACAAGAATCAACCAATGAATTAGGCTGGCCATATCTTAATATACTAATTTCTCTTTTAGGCCTTAAGGAGACCTAATTCATTTAGGCCTTCATTAGAGCACATAACACTTTGTCTTTATTTGAATGCTTAAAAACTACTAAAAAATATGGAAATTTTCAGATTAAACTAAAATATAAATTTTAAAACTTTAATTTATTTCTAAAACACTTTTTAGGTCCAACCACCACTTGAACCCCTTCTCAAAATAATGTTCACAGTAGGCCTGTGCATACACAAAAAGTCTGTGTTGAATAACTGAATCATAAATACATATTTTCTAAAAAAATGGTAAAAAATTATATATTCAAAAACAAAATGACATCATGGTCATAAAAAACTTCATAATATGCTTCAACTCAGGGTATACAGGTTCAAACTCTTCTCTGCAAGAAGCTCACTCAGAACTACCAACTAGTCTCAAAACACAGTCATGGAAACATGAACTTATGACATATGATAAAACATAATAAATGACTTATAATTTATAAAAATTATCTTATAACCTCCTCATATCAACCATAAAACAAAAATATCATAATCATTTAATGGAAACTATTGGTCTTGCAGACCAATTTGTTGACCTTCTCTCTCACGGTCTTTACTCAGCTAGACAAGCCATTTTGGCTTCAATATTCCAACATCTTAAATTGAATTCAAAGATTATGAAAACAATGGATAGAAAATTGAAATCACAAACAACATCATTATTTTCATTAAACATATCAACTCATGGTATAGAGTCTCAAAACCATCACTGCAACCTGCTTACCCAAAACTGCCAGTTTGCCTTGAAGACCAGTCATGGTGATTTTGAACTTCAAAACCTATGTATACACATTAAAAATATATTTATTCATGTTAATGATTATATATTATCATTATATAATTATTATATAGTTATATAACATGGTCATATGGTAATATTGGTCTTGCAGACTAATCTCATAACCTTACACCTCCACTGTCTCATCTTCACTAGAAAGGTCAACTTATGAGCAACATTTTTATCATTACCATTGACATTAAAAACATATATCCAATATTAACATGTATTAAATTTATTTAATAACATATCAATGCACTTATATTCATCCTTAGTCCATGTTATCACATCCCTAATCAATTTCTCACTTTTGCCTGGTTTTCTCACTATTTATACCACTAGGTCTATTAGCAACTAGTCAACTTATATGATCATTTTATCACTCATAATGGATGGAATATGCTCAAAAAATAAAATTTACATAAGATACAATTCTCATAATTTAACCTTAATTCATTTATCAACTTTGACTCGATCAACTTTGACTGTTATAAAAAATTTCTAAGAAATAAGGCCTTTTCTATAGGTTCCACTCACTCACCTGACAAACCAATCACACATAGAGGTGCCTATGGTAGTTTAATAAATTATATAGTAACTTAAATATCCATGTGAAACTATTTTTATCACTTTAGAACAATATCTTTCTCATCGAGTCACTATTAGGGTTTTAGAGAGAGCTAACACTATTTCTAGTGTTAATGATTGTTCATAAAAGATTACCCCTCATTTCAAAAACTAAGGCTTGGATATAATATATAAGAACCTTAAATATCTCTAATTAATATATCAATATACCATTTAGAGGTTTTTAATGACAGTGAACACTTGAAATTCTTTCTCGGGTGGAGAACCCTCTATTTTGTGCACTCAATAGACCTCAAAACACTTTTTCTTGCCTCAACCTTAAAATTTTGACCTATAACTTGATAAAATACCTAAAAAAACATGTCATTTCTATCAATTCACATATATTCATACTTTATTTGTAAACTTATCTTGATACCCCATCTGGCCACCATCTCTCTCTTTGTTCTCTAGGCCTTTGACTAGTAACTCATAATAGGTCTTGAAGCTGAAATTCTAACCACTATCAAATATCTCAACACCTCATGTACAAACTCAAATAACATATCTCATGATAAAACATTTTCAAATATTCTTCATATGTCTTATCAACAACTCATGTTGCTTCATTAGGCCAAGCAGGGTCTAGAGGTGGTCTAATTGCATACTAGGTATGTAGATCTTACCCATGTATGCTTACCCTAAGACTCGATTGATATAAATCCTCATAATCATGCTCAAACAACCTCATATGGACTCTTCTTTATATCTTTAATATAAAATATTTATATCTGGATGGAGCATCTTTGGGCTGGTTACACAAATCTTCAGAGCTCAACTAAGGATCTTCATAGCTCACTATGTTCTATGTCGAGTCTTCAAAATTATTTCTAAAAATTTTAATCAATTATCAAGACTTAAAATTCTATCTCAGTATAAATACATTAGGTTTCTTGTATTTCTTATCATATCAGGCATACAAGCTCATACCCCACACACCATGCATCTTAACATCAATGACATCAACCTTGATAACAAATGATATCAACCTTGACATCAATGATAAAACTTCTCAATAGGAAGCACCAATTCCCTAGATGAATCAAAACCAACTCATCCACCTAAAACATTTGATCACTTTTAGAACACTATGTTTCTCACATAATATATGATGATCACCTTCTTTAGCTCTTCTCTCTCTTCTACCCCTCTCAAATTGTCTTCTAAGCTTCTTCACTTAAATATCCCTCTTCTTGACTTGTTTAGGTCATGTGAACTTTATTTTCATACATATAACATCTATCAAATATTCATCATATTTTATATACACTCTTTATATGGTCTACAAGACATCCTTCTGCTTACCAATGTGATATTTCATTTGCTTGCACTCTCAAAATCTCTAACTGACTAATTAGGCCTAAAAGGCCTTATTGTTATACTAGGCTCATAGTAAAATACTTATTGGTTGGCCACAAACCTTTCATAAATTTTATCACCATTTTAAAACATCTTAGGACACATTACAAATAATAATAAATCTTTAAAATAGTTGGCCACACCTTCATTAGCCCTTATCCTTCTTTAGGCCTTATGGAGACCTAATAGGCCTTCTTAACAACACATTACCTTATGTTATTTTTGAAATAATTTACCTTCATTGAAAAAAAAAATCATTTCATAAATTTATCAAATAGACCCCAATAAATATCTTCTAAGGTCCATAACACTTTTTATCACCAACCCATTCATGAACACTCCTTGTAGCACTGTTCACAATTAGGCATGTGAACCTACAAAAAGTTTGCCAAAAAAATTGAAGCATATACACAATTTATTGGCATAACCATGAAAATAAATCATGTGAAAATAAACTACATTACCTTAACAACATCACCATGTTCTTTATACTTCACAACTCAGGGCAAAAGGACTCAAACACTTCTATACAAATAGCCCACTTAAAACTGCTAGAACACTCCAAAAACCAATCACGAATAACTTGATCTTCAGCACCTATAAGAAAACTTCCCATGACTACTAATAATTTCAAAATATCCTTTGACATATCTATACCACTCTCAAATATAAAAAATACAAGGTCTAATGTCAAATATTGGTCTTGCAAACCAATCTTTTGACCTCAGTACAATAGTCAAACTAGAGTCAAACAAGTCATTTTGGCTTCAATATTTCAACTAATTTCACTGACTATAAAACATTATAAAAATCATTTATATGGCATAAAATTCCCAAAAAATAACACCATGCACTCTAATTCATCATTCGTTCATGAAATCATACCAAAAATTGACTTCTCAAACTGCTTAGGTTTTGCATTGTTCTACTTCATTAGGCTTGTTAGCAACTAGCCAACTTGGATCACAAATTTGGAACACTTAAGTAATATAACCAATCCATAAACCACCAAGTACAAAAAATATGAGTCTCAATCTTCAACCTTCATTAATTTTCAAACTTTGTCCAATACAACATTTTATAGCTATAATAACTTCTTCAAAAACAAACATGTATCTTCACATTTTCTCTCTCCTCTCTCTAACCACCACCACATGGAGGTACCTAGGAGAGATAAATACAATATACAAATACTTAAATGATCATTCCAAACTGTCTTAATCACTTTTGAATCATATCTTCAACACCAGGTCACTATTAGGGTTATAAGAGGGTGTAAACACACTTGCACTGTTAACGATTATTCATAAAGCATAGCCCCTCAATCCAAAAATTAATGCATATAATTTTGAGCTAGGAAACCTCCCCATCTATTATTAATATCTTATTTTCCCATGCAAATGTTTTATGATCTAAATAGCACAATAAAATCCTTCTTGGGTTGAGTATCCTTTATTCTATGTACTCGAGATACCTCAAAGCACTTTTTCTTGCCTTAACCTTCAAAATTTGACCTAAAACTTCATGAATACACCTAGGACAACCTATCACACATTAAAAAAAATTTAAAATATGAATACTTTCCTTGGAAACTAAACATCATGCCTCATTAGGCCATGCTCTCACCACCTTGCTTTCTACACCTGAGTCTTCACACCTCATTAGACCTTAAATTGACCTTAAAACCTCTTTTAAAGCTCTCAATACTTCACTCACATGTTCACACAACATCTCACATACTCAAACAATGTAAAACATCCTTATACAACCTTATCTCATCATGTCACCAAGCTTATGCCTTCACATAAGATCTCTTCATGCCATAACTAAGCTTCACAAGACACCTTATCCTCAAAAATAGTTGATATCAATCTTCTATAATATTTACAAGCCTAATAACATCCATCTCACCATGCCACCATTCCTCTTAATTCACAAAACTATGCATCATATGCACATACTTTCTCAAGTCACTACTAGGCTCAAGCACTTGACAACTTTGACAACAAAGACCTTCCATGTTGACCTTCACATCACTCATACAAACATAAGAACATATACCAATCATATCTTATACTCTCAAAATCAATATAACACTGATCAATATTATATCTCATACCTACACTCTTTAATGACCTCATGAATACCTATGACCATACCAACTAACCTTCAACACTTTAGCTTATTATAACACAATACTCACAGAGTACAACTAAGACATCAATGATAATAACAATGATAGTCACATGATATCAACCTTCATAAGCACCTTTGACATCAATCTTCATAAGAGCACCTCTGGGACAACAAATATAATCCATGAAAATAATAATGATATCAACCTTCTCAATAACCTTTGACATCAATGTCAAACCTCAACAATAGGAATAATTCTCAACAATTTCCCGCTTTATCATTGATGGAATAATATACTAAAAATTGATCATTCTTATCTCCTCCATTTTGGTCTTTCTTCCCCTTTGACATTAATGACAAAGAGACACCTATAGTAACTAGAATTACACCTTTTACAACTACAACTCAACAAATATAAACTTCTCTCAATCAAACTTCTTCCTCATTTTGAACTATCTCCCATTTTTAGATCATTCTCAACTTATTTTAACACACTCTCTCCCTAATGGAAACCAATCTTATAAACATAAAACCTTAGAGCTATCAATTTCCCCCTTAGACCAAGAATATACAATTTAATATAGCATCTTCAACAAAGAAGGATCACACATCATAACCATGCTCCCCATATGCTCATGCTCAATCTTTTAAAGAACTATGAAACTTAAGAACACTCACCTTGCCCTGGACATGACTGAAACCAACACTCTTGACACCAAAATATTTGGATATTCCCCCTTTGTATTCACATCTTAATCTCATCTTATGAGTCATAAGGACTCATAGACCAATCTTAAATTGCTTCAATCACCTTGATACAATTACCAAACCTCAATATAGATCAATTTTAGCTACTAATCATAAATAGATACCAAAAATTACCTCTCATATACCAAAAGATTACTTTTTGATCTCAAAAGCCTGATATCAACCTTAGAACTTTCACCATGTTTCCAACTAAACTTCCAATTCTATCAACAACTTATCAATTTGTATTCATAACCATATTAATCTTGCAGACCAATCCATATCCCATATATCTCTAGACACAATCATATACGTAGACTTGCATTCCCTACCATGGCACCTCATATGCTACAAACACAATAATGGATAAAATACATCTTTATCTTCTTACTACAACTATAAAAACAAGTTTCCATGATGCTTCTAACTCTATCAACATTATTCAACCTACCTACACGCCTATAATAACCTCAAAAACCTTCTTATCACTACTTACTTACTCTTATAGCTAATGAATCACCTAATTAGCTCCCCCTCATACCCAACTTCTACTGACTGACGAGTGTCTCCATGAAGCCTAATAGAGTCACTCCTTTTTATAGGGCTCTAGAACACCGTGAACTTAGGAGATTCCCAGATCTCCATGTTCTCACAATACTAAATATCCTTTAGGATCTTCTTAGGCTTGAATAGCCTCTTTAACTTGACCTTTGACTTGGACTCTTTATCATCCTTCTAAGTTGACAAAGATTGCTCTTGAAATTATTTCATATCTAACTTATGCTCTATAGTAGTAAACAATCCACCTTAGATTATGAATTGATCATGACTCACCTTGACTGCCTTTGGCTTTCATACCTTAATTTACTTTTTCTCCTTCACTTTAGGAGCTTCAAACTTCTTGTTTTCACTAGCATTCTCCTTGGCTTTAGCGGAAGCATTTGACTCATCCACCTTGTCATCCATCTTCTTCTTAGTCAACTCTTCATCCTTACTAATTTGGACATCCTTATGAAAATTAATGCCTTCTTTGTCTTCTGTCATGTGGCTTGAGTAACCACTATCTATAAACTTCATGTCTTTATTCTAAATAGATAATGCAATTTGAGCTAGCATATGGTATTCTCCTTTAGACTTATGTTATTCCTTCACCTTCTTCATAGGGTCTGACTTCTTGATCCATTTCTTAGTGACATGACTACATACCTTCTTATCTTGAATGGTCTTCTTCATATCCCTCATCTTACAGTCCCTTACATTATGACCTCTTTGATCGCATGTATATCACTAAATTCTCCTTCTCCATAAGTAATTACTTCTAGCATGATATCTACAGTCTCTTGCTCTATGACCAAATTTATACATGAAAAACATAAACCATTGAATGAACTTACATAATTTGACTATCTGATAAGATTTATATTAATTATGCCAGTACCATCACCTTTTGATAGATCATTAACCTTTAAGGTCTACTTCTCATTGATCTCCTTTTGGTATTCTTTGAAACCAAGACCATCCTTATCATGTAAATACTTATGACTATTCAAAATATATTATATCATATATTAACTCTTCTCAAACTTCTGACAGGTCTTCAATTTGATTGATACCTGATATAATTATGCCTTCAAAGACTCTACTTTTCTAAGCTTTGTGTATTCTCCCATAAGACCTTTCCCTTTTAAAAAGCATTCATTTTCAGTTTCTATGGCCATGAAAAGTAATTCATTGATCTCATGATAAACACATTCATATTCACTCTCAGAATCACTTATACCACAAAAAAGATGAGCCTTGTTGGATGAGAAACCTCCTTGAACATGACAACTAGCCATACATGTGCTTCTAGGATCACCTTCAAGCTGTTAGGCCTAATTCAAAGGACCTTTCTCTAATACCAATTGTTGGAAACAAAATTAATAAGAGGGGGGGTGTGAATCAGTCTCTTAAAAACTGTTGTTTAATGCCTCCTTAGCATACATGAACCCTCACAACAACATATAAATCAAGCAATTCATAAGTAATCAACCATACAAGTATGAAACAAGATTACATAAGACAACACATAATATATGTGGGAAAACCTCAAGGGGAAGAAAAACCATTTATCCTTGAAAATGGGATACAATCTTATAATTTAAAATATCACAATTTAGTGAAGAACCAACTTCACATGGAGCACCAACCCCAACTAGCTAAGCACCAACCCAGCTAGGCTTTAGCAAGCACTAAATTGTAAGAAGGAAATAATTCCCTAAATTAATCAACACCAAATAAGCTACCTAAAACATTTTATCACCTTCATAACACTATATTTATCACACAATATATGATGATTACCTTCTTCAGCTCTTCTCTCTCCTCTACCCCTCTCAAACTATCTTCTAGGCTTCTTTGATCAACTAGCCCTCTTCTTGAATTGATTAGGTCATATGACCTTGATTTATATAAATATAACCTCTATAAAATCTTCATCATAATTTATATACACTCTTTATATGGTATACAAGACCTCCTTCTACTTACCAATGTGTTATTTCATTCACTTTCACTCTCAAAATCTCTAACTTATTAATTAGGCCTAAAAAGCCTTACTCTTATACTAGGCTCATACTAACACGCCTATTATTCGAACATAAAAATTTCATAACTTTGATCACCCTTTATAAACATATTATGATACATTAAAAATAATAATCAATCTTGAAAACATTCGGCCACACTTTCATTAGTCCTTATCCTTCTTTAGGCCTTATGGAGACCTAACAGGCCTTATTAACAACAGATTCCTTATGTTCTTTTTGAAATAATTTACCTCAATTTATGAACAATATAATTTAATAAATTCATAAAATATACCCCAATAAACAATATTCTAAGGTCCATAACACTTTTTAGCACAAACCCCTTCATGAACACTCTTTGTAGCACTATTCACAATTAGGCATGTGAACCTACAAAAAGTCTACCAAACAAAAATGAAGCATGTATAAAATTTAGTCACATAAACATGAAAATAAATCACATGAACATAAAATAACTGACCTTAAAAACATCACCATATGATTTATACATCACAACTCAAGGCAAAAGGACTCAAACAATTCTGTGTAAATAGCCCATTTAGAACTGACAAAACACTCTAAAAACTAGTCATGAACAAATTGATCTTAAACACATAAAATAACACTTCCCATGACCACTGACACTTTAAAAATATCCTTTATCATCTCTATACCAATCTCAATTAAATAAATCATAAGGTCTAATATCAAATATTGGTCTTGTAGACCAATCTTTTGACCTTACTACACACAATCAAACCAGAGTCAGACAAGTAGTTTTGGCTTCAAAATTTCAACCAATTTTAATGAATATAAAACCTTTTAAAAATCATTGATAAGACATAAAATTATCAAAAAATAACACCATTCACTCAAATTCATCATTCTTTAATGAAATCATACAAAAAACCAACTTCTCAAACTGCTTGGGTTTTGCACTGCTCTTCTTCATTAGGCCTGTTAATGACTAGCCAACGTGGATCACAAATTTGAAACACTTAATCACTATAAAAAAATAGAAACCACTAGGTAAATCAAATATGAGTCTCAAGATTTAACCTTCATCAATTTTCAATTTTTTTTCCAATACAACTTTTTATAGCTACAATAACTTCTTCAGAAACAAGTCTATATCTTCATATTTTATCTCTCCTCTCTCTAACCACCACCAACTAGAGTTACTTTGGACTCAAGATATAAATACTTACCTAATAATTATAAACCATTATGATAAATTTTAAATCATATCTTCAATAATAGGTCATTATTATGGTTTTTAAGAGGGTTTAAACACATTTCCACTGTTAACGATTGTTCATAAAACATATCCCCTCAATCTAAAAATTAATACCTATAATTTTGAGCTAGGACCCTTACCCATATACCATTAATAACTTAGGTTCCCATGAAAACATTTGTTGAGCTAAAAATCACAAAAAAATCCTTCTCAGGTTGAATATCCTTCATTTTGTGCACTTGAGAGACCTCAAAGCACTTTTTATTACCTTAACCTTCAAACTTTGACTTGAAACTTCATGAATACACCTAAGAAAACTTATCACACATATGAAAAAATATCACTTGTGCATTCCTTGTAAATTGAACCTCATTCATCATTAGGCCATGTTCTCACTACCTTGCTTTCTACACCTGAGTCTTCACACCTCATTAGGCCTTGAACTGACCTTCAAACCTATTTTCAAGCTCTCAATATTTCACTCACATGTGCACACAACATCTCATATGATCAAACAATGTCAAACATCCTTCTATAATATTATCTCATCATGAAACTAATTGTATACCTTTACACAAGGTCTCTTCATGCCATAACTAAGCTTCACAAGACACCTTGTCCTCAAAGACACTTAATATCAATCTTCTATAACCTTTACAAGCCTAATAACATCTATTTCATCATGAAACCATGCCTCTTCATGCACAATACTAGGCATCCTATGCATATACCTTCTCAAGACACTACTAGGCTCAAGCACTTAATAACTTTGACAACAAGGACCTTTCATGCTAACCTTCACATCACTCATACAGACATAAGAACATATACCAATCATATATTACACTCTTAGAATCATTGAAACACTAATAAATATTCTCTCTCATAGCTACACTCTTCAATGACCTCATGAAGACCTATGATCTCATGACCATGCCAACTAACCTTCAACACTTTAGCTTGTTAGAACACAACACTCACTAGATCACTAGTGAGACATCAATGATATAAATAATGATAGTCACATGACATCAACCTTCATAAGTACCTTTGACATCAATCTTCACAAGATCACCTCTAGGACAACAAAGATAATCAATGACAACAACAATGATATCAACCTTCTCAAGAACCTTTGACATCAATGCCAAACCTCAACAATATGAACAATGCTCAACATTGGCCCAATCAATCTATGTATCATTGAGTTCAATTATTCTATCTTTTCTTTCAATTCATCCTTCATTTCCTTGTCTTTATCCATTTTTTCAAAAATGGTACAAATCTCCAATTGTGCATCTCCTTTTATCCCTTCTCTGGTGGATTTTCCCAAATGAACCCTGGATAGCTCATAGTCTTCAATCTTGATTTCTAACTTATCTTTTTTAACCATGGGAATGGCTGCTTCTTCATGCTATTCTCCTTTTTCATATGTTACATTCATTAATTTATTCACATTTTCATTAGCCTCTTTGAGAAATGAATTGTAAAAGTTACAAAATATATCTCCTCAGGTTCAACATTTTTTCTTATTATCTTTACCACTATGGACGACTAATCTAAAGGTGTATTACTTGAATAAGGAGGTTGGATAAAAGTTGAGACTAGTGAAATAAGCCTAGCTAGAGTCAAAGAAAGTGTTTTTCATTTGGGACACTTTGGAAAGATGTTTCTACTCGTTCTTGTGTATTGATTGTAACAATAGGATTTCTTGGAGAGGAGATGAGAGGCAATTTAGGATTCAAGGGAGAAGATGAAGAGATATGAGTAACCTCTTGAAATGAGAAATTAGATGATATAGGAAACATCGTATCATCTAAATCCAAAAATTATTGAGTCGTATTCTCTACCAGTTCTTTATAAAATGGGAAACTATCAAGAAGAATCTATTGAGGAATTGAAATAAGAAGAGAAAAAGAGATATTTTAACCTAACCTTTTTTATTTTTAGCTTCAGAGTATTTCATGGTTTAACATATTTTTGAATAGTTTCAAGTTCATATGCCTATTCTATCAATGGGTTTCTCTAATCATACATGCTTCATCTATCTTTTTGGTTCATCATGTTGCTTATAGAAGCTACAAAATTCATCTTCCCCAGGAGATGTAAGGAAATCAACATTCACAACATCTGCTCCTTTGCTCTTCAACCACCTAAGAGTTAGATCAAGTAGCACTCTTATTCTACTCCTGAGAGAAGTAGATTCCCTTTTATCCAAATGGACTACAATCAATGGCTTTATTGCGATGCTTTATTTTTCAAAGATGGGATCCAATATGACCTCATCATCCACCAACTGCTTTGGCACTTTCATTATGATAAATTTGACTATTTTTTTCATGATAAACCATGAATAATCTTTTATCCTTACTACTTTCTCATCATCTTAATTCATCCAATAGTATTCAAAATTTGGGATATGTTGATATGAAGGTCTGAAATTAAGCTCAATCAATCCCTTGTTATAAAAATCAAACCTAATTTAAAAAGTCCTGAGGTTGTTACAAGACATGTATTTTTTAACTATATTGGCCTTTACAAGTGATGAACAAGTATACCTTCTAATTGAGATTAGAAATTTGACTCTTATTTTATATCATCTTGTTAAGAACTTGTGTGTTTCAACAATTTGTTTCGCCAACTCCATCAATGCCTATTTATCACTGACATATCACGGGAGCATATAAGGAGAAACTTTACAACCATTAATTCTCAAATAATTGATGGTTGGGAACTCTATGAACTAAGTTCCCCATCTTACTATCTTTGTGGTGGCCACAACTGATATTCTTGTATTGAAGAACTCATTTTCAAACAACTAAATGATGAAATGAATAAAGCAATCATTTACTCTTCTAGAGTGATGAGCATTCTCCTTTAATTCCAGTTGGGGATAGAATTCATACACCACTACTTTCTATAAATCACCCATTGTATCCAATCCATCAAAATATCTTCAACTCACTATAGTGTAAACAAGATATGAAGTCATGTAAAATTTTAACGTGACTTTTAATTCCAAATGTTGCTTATGAATGGCATCATTGATCAAGTATCCCTAATTGATAAATTGCTTATTTTTAAGATGATCCAAATGAATCTATATATCCATATCTAAAATTTCTTTGTCATTTGATTTCCCACTATCTTGTACAATAATGTTATCATATCATTTATCTCATTTTTGAAATCGAACTTTGCAAGAGTTTTTGGAATCTACTTGGAGGATTGTTTTAGCTTAGTCAACCATACATTATTGACTTATTTAGAACACGCCATACTATTATCATCCCAAAATCTTTAAGAGGATTTATGATTTGGATGCACAAAAGATTCACAATTTATAATGAAAAAAACATTATCAATTTGCTCAGGAATAAAACTCACTACCAATTCCCCCTGTGAATCTCTTACCTCCTTTGTCTCTAAGTTATAGTTATTTTCCACAACCAAGACAAGCTTAGAAGAATGTACTAACATTGGGAATGTTTCTACTTATGCCAATTCACTATCACAAATACTTTGACCAAAATCCATTTTATGCACTGTGTTTATTCTTTCCCAAAACTCCTCTAAATCAATGTGACCTAGATCAGTGTTAGTGATATTTCTAACAATAGACTCCAGTGGTGAAGGAGATGTCACATCCTAAAATTGATACTTCATGGTTTCTTTGTCTTTACTCGAAATCACCTTTTCTAGAGTAGGAGATGAAGACATCAAATTTATAAGAAAATTGATAATAAAGAAATATTTACAAAAAAGCTTCTTATTTGAAAAAATGATGAAATTAAATAACTTAAAGCCAAAATAAGTTATTTAATTATAATGGAAATCTATACTCACAAGTTATTCATGCAAATTTCTCTAACATGTTTTAAATGCTACTTGTATGAAACTCAAATTTCATCTAACCAACTTTCCCACTTTCAATTGTACTTGTTCAATCTCTTTGCATTGCTAATTTGACAAACTTCCCTGGAAAACAAAAATGAATTGAAAAGAAAATTTGAAAATTTTGTTCTCAGTTTTAAAATATTTTCCCCTATTCTCAATTCAACCAAAATATTAAAAATCAACTACCAATTGATTTTTATCAAAAATTCAAGTCTCGAAGCTTACCAAAAGAAAAAGGTTTTTTCAATTTTTGGACAAAAAAAAATTAAACTATATTTTTAATTTATGTAAATCAAAACCCCATAAAAATATATTTTTGATTTTGTCAACCCTTAGCTTCTTCCAAAAAATGTAGTCTTTCAAAACTGCAATCTTCTTTCTTTAGAGGTGTCACGTGGCCATGTAACTTTCAATTTGCAGACAAAAACAATCAAAATTTGCCCTTGTCAAATTTATATCTATTTTTAGCCAAATTCATATAATTCAAAAAATGAAGTCAAAAATTTTGCCACTTTTTTTAATTTCTTCCTCCACTACCTAAGTTGTACCATTTACAAATGACCATAAAAAAGTTTCAAAATAAAAAATTTATGCGTTTACTTTTGTTTTACCAGCTCTACTACATAGTACAACTTGGTATGAGTGAATGAAAGTTTTTAGAAGATAAAAAAATATTTTTTCTTTTTTATTTATTCTCCTCCTTGGGCTTTCTATGGTCATACGACTCAAATTATTGACATAAAAAGGCAAAAAAAAGTTTGAACTTGCCAGAATGTTGGCTTTTACAGGGCCTACAACTGTGCTTAGGAGGAAAGAGGAAAAAGAAGTGAAATTTTATTTAAAAAAATTGTATATTTTTACCTTCTTCAGGTAGGGCATACGATCAGTCATATGGTTTGAAGCTTCAACAAATGAAGACAAACCTAATTTAATTTTCAAAATTTTACTTCTCTTTTGGCGTCGCCCCACATCTGGATGTTTGTTGATGTGAAATTTTTTATTTTCAAAATTTCTTCCTTGATGTTGTATGGCCTATTGGCTGAATAAAAATGCTTATTCAAAATTACTCTCTTTTTTTTCGATGCTCTTGAATGGCCTTTTTTCTGGTTGAAGAAGAAATTAAAATAACTTATTTTATGTTTACTTGTTTCCCTTTCATGAGCCTAAGTATATTTATTTTTGATGGATATAGCTAAAACATAAATGAAAATTCAATCTTTAATTGGTTAAAATTGTCAGAGTTGGGCATGCAAGTTGAAATGATTTTTTTAGAAGGGAGAACAAACTTCATTTAACATCACTCGAGAAAATAATTATATTTGCATGATTAACAAAAAAAATTAAATGAGATTGGATACAAGTTGAAAAAGAATATTTTGATTTGCAAAGACAATTTGTACTGTTAAAAAATGTAATTGTAATGTGGAGGTTTGCATTTACATAGTTCTTGAAAATGTAATTTATATTTGCACATATTGGGGAAGTGTGATTTGCATTTACATGACTTATAAAAATAGAATTTTGAATTGCAAGGAAAGGGGACACACAAAACAAATTTACAATTTACATGAAGTCTTAAATTGATTTTACAATTTACATTAAAATTTAAATTGATTTTGCAATTTTTATGGAAACCCAAAACAAATTTATAAATTACACAGAACAAGAAAAATATTTTGAAAATTATATGAAAATGAAAACAAATTTGAAAATTACATGAGAACTAAAAACAAATG
Source organism: Torreya grandis (assembly GCA_037957365.1). Classification (NCBI taxonomy): domain Eukaryota; kingdom Viridiplantae; phylum Streptophyta; class Pinopsida; order Cupressales; family Taxaceae; genus Torreya; species Torreya grandis. The sequence continues at coordinate 2,738,903 of JARHVA010001327.1, forward strand.
AAAACAAATTTACAAACTGCATTGAGCGAAAAAATAAATTGCACTTTGCACAACTTTTGGAAAAGTAACGTGTGTTTGCATAACTTAAAAAAAGTTATATGATTTTTGCAAATTATGGGAAATGTTAATAGCCTTTTGCATAAGAGTCTCAAATGCATTTTAAAATAATTCATGGTAAAAAGTAATTTGGCCATAAATTTTTAATTAATTAATTATAATTTTTGAATTTTTCAAAATTTTGACAGTTTCAAGCTCAATTCAAAAAAATTAGTCATTTATTAAAAATTAAATTTAAATTGATTTTTACCTATTTTCAAAAACTCTAACAACAGTTGGCTCTGACTAGGATTTCAAACTGCAAGGAATGAAAAGAACTCAAATTATTTGGTTTTGCAGGTCGATGTTTTATCTATTGGGCAACGGAGTCTTCAACAACTTTGATATATTCAAAAAAAATTGATCTTCAATAAAAGAGATGCGTCCTCAAGCCATTGAAGAGTTTTCACATGTCAAAAGATAGTGTATATAAGGGTTAGGTACTCAGCTGAATAGGTGTTATCACATATCTAAAAGTATAGTGTATGCAAGGGCATTTTAGTTATGTGCTTTTACACAAATTAAGATACCAAGAGAGAAGTGTCTTTTATATTCTTCATGATTATCTCTTGAAAACCAACCTAACCAAAGATCAAGTTAAGTGATTATGACATTCTCATTTGTGCAGGACTAACATTTGTAGAATGATTCAATTCAATGGCAAATGAAAGAAGCTTGGAGGCAAACAAGAATATTTATGTAGCAACAACTCATTTGGATATGGAGTTATTATCCATCTTGATTATGCAAAAAAAGAGGGATTATTTGAGATAGAAACCCTCAATAGAGTGAAGAAAAAAATAAGGGAAATATGGGAAAGGAAAAAACACAATGACATAAGTCAAAAAGAAAGGCCAGGAAAGAAACACAACCAAAACTATATTTACATATGTATAAAATAAGACCACCTAGTTCTTATTGGAAATAGTGTTTAAAATATTGCTCATTGAATGGCAATGGTAGATGATGTTCATCACGATATGGTAGGTAAAAATTATTATTACCATAAAAGTGTTTGATCTTAAATGGCCCCATTCAAAGTTAATCAAACTTCCCATGACTCCCTTTCAGTTCTCTACGACTATCTCACAGTAGAACCAGATCTCCTACTTGTAAATCTCTTTTCTTTACCTTCTTATCAAAGATAACTTTGATACTAGCCTAATGTTCTATGATCTTGTTAACCATTTGTGTCCTTTTTTCTTCTAGTTGTTGCAGGTAGAAGATTATTTTATCTATTGAGCTTTCAAAATTTGGATTCTCAATTGCTCTAGACAACTATTGTGAAGGTAACTCGAGAGTTATGGGAATTTTACCATCTATTCTATATAACAACTGGAATGTAGACATGCCAAAATCCTTTTTTACAGTTATACAGTCTATCTAAAGTGCATCATATACCTTTTTATGCCAATTTTTGTTATTCTTATCTACTACCTTGTGCATGATTTGAACAATTTTTTGTTGCTCGACTCAGCCTTACCATTACCTTGTGGATGATAGTTTGATGAATGAGATTGAGAAATATTGTACCCATAAAAAAATGCAATCATCTCTGAAGAAGAAAAGTTAGAGGCATTATTTGTAACAATAATCTATGGAATTTTATATCGTACCAAGATATTTTTTTTGATAAAGTTGCAAACAACTTCTGAAGTTGTTTGTTTAATAGGAATCATTTCTACCCACTTGGTGAAGTAAATGGTTGATGTGAGAACATGAGTGTGATCTATGCTTGAATAAGGGTTCAATGTTCCAATGAAATCTAGTCCTCATTGTTGAAAATGTTATTTAACTATCACTTGTTGAAGAGGAAAGTCCTTAATGTTGAAAAGGTTATTCAACTATCACCAATTAAAGAGGAAGTATTACTAACTTAGGTTTGCCTACAAATTATTGGCATGCTTCACACTTTCTCACCCATTCAAATGAATCTTTGAAAAGAGTTGGCCAATAATAATGGGCTCTAATAATTTTATATGTTGTTACCCTGGAAGAAAAGTGCCCTCCACAGGTTTGATCATAAAAAACTTGCAATAATTTATTTTTTTGTTCTTTATCAACACACCATAATAAAAATCCATCAATGCTTTTCTTGAAAAGAGTGCCACCCCATATGACATATTTATTAGCCTGTAGTTTGACCATTTTATGTTGCTTAGCATCCAAGTGTGAAGTACATTCTATGTATGTCAGGTAGAATACAATTTCAAAAATCCATTCATTAATAGAATTGACAAACAATACTAGAGGAAGATCTTAATCATCTTATTCACCTAAAACTATCGAAGACCCTGATTGAATATCTCCCTATTTTTCCATGAGTTGACATAGTCCTTTTCTTCAAACTAGTTTTGTAGGTTTTATTTCTATATTATATTCTTGAAATTTAGTTATCCAATTTCTTCATTTAGAACTAGGTTCTTGTTGAGTCAAAATAGATTTTACTATTGTACTTAGTACCATAACCACAAAATGTAAATGCAATATGTAATACCTAAATTGTTTGACTACTTTCACTATTGTATAGGAATGCTTTTTCTCAAGACAATATTTCAATTTGTAATCCTTGAGATTACAGCTCATGAAGGAAATTGAGGATTCAATACCTTCATTGTTTTTATTAATCAATATTGATGAGAGTGCATACTCTAAATCATAGTAATAAATAATGAATTCTTTCTTAAAATCAAGACAAACCAATGTTGATGCATGAGCAATAGCAGTCTTTATATTTTTAAATGTTTCTTTACCTTCATTGTTCCACTTGAAAGAAGGTTTTACTTTAATCATGTTTGTGATATGTCTACTAAGTTAAACAAAATTAGGAATGAATCTCCTCAAAAAATTTACTTTCCCAAATAAGGAATGCACTCCTAGTTTATTGCTCAATAGAAAAAAAAATTGAATCGACTGAACCCTTTCTGGATCAATTTTTATTCCTTCTTTTGAAAAAATATGACCTAGAGTTTACCTTCAGTCACTATAAAGACAAATTTCTTAGGATTAAGGTAAATTCCATGTAAATGACACTTTCAAAAAACTCTCTCTAAATGTGCATAGTGATTTTCTTGATTTTTTGAGAAAACTGTCAGATCATCGAGATACACTACAATGATTTCATGATTTAATTCTTTGAACACCAAGTTTGTTGCCCTCTAAAAAGTAACTCCTACATTAATCAATCCAAATGGCATTTGCATGTATGTGAAAGTTCCCCAAGGTGTTGTGAAATACATTTTATGTTGATCTTCACTGTTAACCTCAATTTGGTTGTATCCTAGAAAACCATCAAGCATCAAAATCATCTCAGCACTTAATACTACCTAGAGAACTTGATCCATGACTAGTAATGGGTAATTATCTTTGAGGGATGCTTGGTTGAGGTTTATAAAATTAACATAGATTATGATCTGACCATTCTTATTATCAATTGGTACTGTGTTAGCTACTCAATTTGAATGGTGGATGGGAAAAATAATGTGAGCATCAAGCATATTTTATGATTTGGTAAAAATCATTCCTGTGATTTTAAGATTATATTATCTCGGTTTTTGTCTCAAAGGTTTTGCATTAGGCTTTAGAGGAACTCTATGTTGCATCTCTTTGGGACAAAAAGACTTAATATATGTGTATGAATACGTGATTATATCAATATAATTATGGAAAAGGCTAACAAACTTGTGTTTTTATTTAGGTGAGCAACATTTTCTAATATTGATGTACCTAGGATGTTCATCTGAACCAATGTTTACTTTTTTGTAGTCAAAAAAATTAATGTTTCCTTTTTACATTTTACACATTAATAATATCTCTTATTTATCAAACAATTCTTCTAAAGAAACTAGGCCTTTATAAATTTTATTTCCTTTTAAATTGATAATACCTTCTTCATCTTGTTCGTCAGTGATTCCCACTTTTAATGTATGGACTGAAGATTCTCTGTATAAGAAGTCACTACCTTCAAAGTAATTTTTTTTTTTAAATGTTTGATTTCTCAAGAAAAGAGATAATCTAATGATCATCATTGAAAACTTGCCACATATCTGCATTGTTTGGGACACTAGGTTTGTATATTAGTTAAATTATATATTTTTTATACCAATCTCTGCATGGGGAATCATTAAATAAGTTGATACTACCAAAGTGTCATCTTTAGAGTTCTGTTCTCAAGGTATTATATTGACAAATAAGGCATAAAATATCTCAATGTTATTATAGAACTTATTCCTAAAATGACTTATATGAACATTCTTCACTTTGTATTGACCTTTAACCTATTTTACAAGTTTAGCATCACCCAAAACTTTCAAATTCTTGATTCCCATCTCTTCTGCTATATGCAATCCCTACAAAAGTGTTTCATATTCAACTATGTTATTGGTGTAGTAAAATTACAACTTATAGGAAAAATTAAAAATTTCCTTAGATGGAGATATCAATATCACTCTTACACCTGAACCTATTGATGAATAATTGTCATCAAACTCCATCATCCAAACATCATTCAATTTTGATGGCATGATTTTTGGTAACTCTATATCTTTCTCTATCATCATAAGTTAATTAACAATCCCTACATCTTCATAAAAAATATTTTCTCTATGATCGTCAACCTTTGGCACTATGTACTTTGTTTTCGATTCAAGGTCCAGACATTGTTTGACTCCCTTGAATGGAATCATAGCGTGTGATAAATCCAGTTGGATTTCACCTCCTAGTTCTTTGCAAAAAATCTTACAACAAAGAATGCCATAAGCTACTAAAATGTTTGTGACCAAAATATTGATTTTGATTCATTTTTGGGTAAAAATATGCTAAATCCACTTGTGCATCCTTAATCTATCCAATGAGTGGAACTTGTTTCACCTCCATGGAATAACAATGCCCAAAGGTTTCAGTACAGGTTAGGCCAAGAGCATGAGCAAATTTGGCATGCATGACATTGTTTGAGGCTCCTTTGTTGATGATATAATTATTGACTTTGCACCCCTTGAGGAATAGGTAAATGTAAAATGGGTCAACTTTATTGGAATTGAAAGTGGTTACGGCCTTTAAGTTGACTTGGTTGGAAGCAATATGGTTAATTAAGATCCCTTTGAAATTGACCTTTTTAGCATTTTAATTTGTACTTTTGATGAAATCAATTAACATATCCAACTACTCTGGATATGTTCTCAAATACTCAGCTTGTGACATCTAAATCTTAGTTTTGTTGACACAATCTATTATGTTAAAAGTAGGAAAATAGCTAGAAAGGGTCTCAATAGGTTGAGAAGAATTAGCATTAGATGAACTACCTATTAGTGGTTGATTTCTTTTTGTTTGCACTAATGGGATAGTTCCTCAAGGGAAGATAACTTTTGTAGTTACCTCTTGTGAATCACTGGATTGCTTTTTCTGATTATGAGCTCTAGTAAAAACTATGAAGGATTAACTATTCATATCCCCAACACTCTCTTCATAGTCATCTTCATCTAAATCATATTCCATAAATGTGTTCATGTAGTCACCACCGGGTTCTTCAATTTCACATTCTTGAATTTTTAAATTTTTTGATTCATTTTCTTCTTCAACATGTTTATATCTAAATATTTCTTCAGTTTGTAAGACTGTGTTCACAAGTGCATTAATGTTTTGTTGAGGAGGGGCCTCAAGTGAATTTTTTTTTTATGAGCTTTAAATATAAGGTGATCTCTTTGAAAATGAATGCAATTCCTCCTTTTAATATCTTGGTATGGAGCGGTAATGGTTTCCTGAGGTATTTGCTTTTTAGGAGTAGTTATATCATTAGCCATTTTTTAGAAAAGTTGTTTTATTGAAGATTATCTTGAAATCTAAGCCTTATTCTTTAAAGGTTCATGTTTAATTTTTCCAAACATTATCATGTCATCTTAGAGATCAATATCTAATTATTGGGCTACTTTCAAATCTGCTACCCTAACCTTCCTCAATTGATAACTTACTTCAGCTAACTGAGAGTTGATAAAGAAGAATTTTCTTATTTGCATTGGTTGGTCGCATATTTGTTGGTATCTTATTTAGAAACCTACTAAATTTGGTGATAAATTCTCACATAGGATCATAAACTTCTTTTTTCATTTGTGTAAGTTGAATGAACAGTGCATGGGTATAATTGATTGGCTTAAATTTGTTTTCAAATTTAGTCTTCATAGTATTCTAGTTAGTGACAGATCCTAGAATGAGGTGATAAAATCAATATATATCCCCATCATGTAACACTTTAATGAATAGTTTGATGTCAACATCTTCATGCTCGATGCCCAAAAGTCCACACGTAACATTGAAGGCTAGAATATGTTCATCTAAATGTTGTTTTACATCTCCATGGAATTTTGGATAGTTATTTATTGACCCTTTTAGAAGGTTGTGTAATTATCCTAGAGATAATGAACCAATCACATTTCCCCATAGTAATGCCATAGTTTGAAAAATTACTTATAGGGGAATAACAGTTCCTAATAAGACAAGCATTTAGCTTGTCAAATTTCTTTCTTTAGGTTCTTTGTTTTTCTTAGAGGTCAAGGGAAGACCTTTTGTTCTTTTTAATTTTATCTAACATTTAAGGCTCAACTTGAAGCTAGAATGTTCTTATAACTGATAAAAAAGGTCAACTTCACCTTTTGACTTACTAGCTGTAATGAATCTCTTTTATGCTAGTTTAGAATAAAGTTATTAGCATTAAGGTGTAGGTTGAAGTTGAAGATGTCTTTGAGTTGGCCTTATTTGTTATACTCTTCATGTAGCTAATGCTTCTACTCTTTATGCTAAAACTACTTGATCTTATTCATCTTATAATATTCCAACTACTCTATGAAAATGTATTGAACTTATCCTATTATCCCAAGCAAAATTTCTCAAATCTGATGAAATATCTTCCTGAGTTTGCATTATCTAATTGAGATTAGGTTGAAGAATTAGAGATTGAGGTGCTTGAATTGTCATGAGAATAAACTATGGTTGCAAAAAGTTTTTGATTATCTTTACGAATTACTCTTCGTATTTGTCTCCTCACTTGTCTTCTTGAATGAATCTCAAAATTTATCTAGTCAATGGAAACACATGTTTCCTCTATATCTAGGTCTTCCCTAATAGTATTAAATTGAGTGTTACTTGTTCTATTGTCAAAAGTAAACAATAAAAATCTTGAAACTAGGTCTTCCTCTGAAGCTTCATCCTAATTCAAACTAGGTTGATGATTTAGATTTTAAAGGTCTGATATGGTCATATGTGAGTTTGCATATTTTAAAATACTAGAAAAACTCTATGGGCCTCTCTTCATGCATGACTTATTTCGAATCTTTTGACACATTCTAATTCTTGACTTACAATGGTTAGTAAAACTTGAAATTGAGCTATACAGATTTCATCAAAATCCTAAAAGTTTTGTTTGAGGTTTAGGATAATATCTAACCATGTAGATTGTTCTAAGTCTACCTTAGGCTAATGGAGTTATCCTTGAGATGATGACAGAGTCATATGGACCAGTATAATATGGGTATCATGAAAGTTACAGAAGTGTGCCCCACGGTGGGTGCCAAAAATTGTTAGCATGAAAACATTTTAGGGATACAAATTGATGACTTTGCATCAACAGCGTAGATAAAAAAATCTCTCTCCTATTAGCAGATGGAGCTACCTTTATTGAAAGCCAAAATAGGAAAGCAATAAATATATACAAACAAGGAATGTAAATCATGGGTAGTATTTTTAACTTAGACTAGACGAAACTGTTGAGAGAAAATTTGACTGTCAAAAAGAGAAAAAATCTCTTATTCAATGGGTTGAAAAGACATATTCATATCCTTAGGGACATGAAACATACACTAAAAAACTATTTAACTCTGATAATAGAAATGAATATCCCTCTACATTTTCTAATAGATACAACAAAAATATTGCCTTTATTCCCATCAAGATTTTCACGTGTTTAAAATATAAATTACAACTCCAAATAGAATTTTTTTATTTTAATTTATTATTCCTAATAGTTTGAAATTTCTCACAATTGCAATGGAAATCAAAAGATATAATTCAAAATATATTACTAACATAAATTTTAGGAACACCTCTTTGTATTAATTTTTGAAGAGTAGAATGCCTAATTTACTTTTACAAAGCTTTGTCAAAAATATATCTATTTTGAACCTATAATATGAAGCCCTAACTTGTATTTATAGGCTAAAATGGGTGGTTATGGTGAAAAACCACCTAATTTACCTTTTTACAAGTTTCAAAAATACCAACAAGAAATTACAACTTGAAATGGTGCAAAAACTTATTGAGAAAAACAATTGAAGTTTTTGCACTACTTTTAAAAGCACATTATCAATTTTCACAACTTGAAAAAGCAATTTGGAAAAATTATAAAGATAATTTTTAGAATGATAATATACATTTAAAAGGGAAAAAATATTTCTGTAGACACCTAAATAGTGTCTAACCCTTGGTCACCTTCCCTCTTGGTCCATTCCTAACCCATTCCTAAAACATGCAATTACTAATTTAAAATAATAAACTTATTTTGAATTAACCCCCCTCCTTGGACACATCACCCATGACACCTCGCCTAGGACACCTCGCCTTGGACTAATTCCCATCCTATGACTCACCCAAGACCTATTCTTACTTCTCTCTAACCGCCTAACCAACTCTCGTGCGTATTTAGCCCAACCTTTGACATTCTCCAATGGATAGTGCACTTGGCGGATGAAAAACGGGCTTGGTGGCTCTTTTTGCCTATTCTGCACCCGCCGACGTCGGTCAAATGTCGGCTGATGCTGGCAGAATCGCCGACGTCAATTATACTTAACCAAATTTTTTGACCCTTTAACGATCCCAATCACAAATTGGCTAATCTCTGAAGCTAATCACGACTCTCGAATCCTCTTTCGGCGAAACAAAGTTCTCGTGCTTTTGCTTTTCAGTGTTCTAGGCTTCTTGGTGTTCTTGCAGGGATTAGCATTCTTGGCAGCACTTTCTAGGCACTGAGGTCTTGCATCAGACATTTTGCACAGGGACTGCACGATATCTCCATCACCAGCAACAACCGAAACACATCTTCTGCACCTTTGCCAATTCATATCACAGCTAAGTATTTGTACTTTTTTCATTCTAATATCATTTCAAATATATTAGTATTTTGTCTTCTGTCTATTTCAAGCATCCTTGACCCAACCTTCCCTGTTCTTCCCAGAGAGGCTGAAAAGCCTTCTCTCACCCCTTATTCATTTTTCTTTGCCTCTGACACTCCCTTAGTCTCTCTTTAGGCAACACCCTCTATCCAATCAACCCAGCATAAGTTATCAGAGACCTACAGACCATCTTAAGACCCATCTAATCAACCTGATTAAATTGCTCTATGGAAAGGCTGAAAAGCCTTTTTCCTGTTTCTCACTCCTTTTCCTGACAAGATTTTCAGTCCCTTAGATCCTAAACAGTCCTTCTGAATCCCTCATAGACCCTCAAACCCTCAGACGAGACCAAATCCATTCTGCAGACCAGAAACTAGACCTGTAACCCGTCCCTGGCCAATTGCCCTGACCGACCTCATCCACTTCCCCTACCGACGTCGGTAGTCTAACCGTCATCGGCGACCACCCTGACCGACGTCGGTAATATCACCGACATCGGCGACTGTGTTTAGCAGATTGCAGCTTATCAGGAACGCATTTGTTTTTAGTTCTTTCTTTTCACATCTTTCATTATTTCTCTTTTCTGTCTCTGTCATATTCTGTCTTAAACATTGGATTGTCATCCTCCAAGAAGCCTTAGCACTTCTAGGACCAAGCTTTTGCTTTGCAATCCACCCTCTTATCAACTAACGTTCTTCGTGTTTTAGTGTTTATCTCTTTCAGGTGTCATTCCTCCACAGCAAAAGAGGAGTTCTCACAACCTCTGGATTACGATGCGCAGACTATATCCAGGTACATACAAGCCTTGACCATTTCTTAAGTTTCTTATTTTCTCTCCTTTGAATGTGAAAGTGAAATTGAATAGAAACATTCTGGCACGCCCGGTGGGACCCTTAGGGCCTTCCTTGGGTTCCTTTCCCTCTTTGTTCATTTAGGTGCATTAGGTTTCTCTCTCTTCACCTCTTTCTTCTTTTCTAAAAGACATCATAAGCAGGAATAAAAAAAACTTTTTCTTTCTTTTCTTGCATTTCTAGACTAGTCAAAAAATCATTTCCTTCAACCCTTTCTCAAACTTGTTTTCATTCCAACTTAACATTTCGATTTGGGGCTTTAAAATATACTGCATTCCATTTCTTGCTTTCTTGCATTTCTTAGTCCACACTTAGTAATTAGTAAACCGCATATTGAATAAATCGTAGATCACTTGATGTTACACAACCAGACCACGTGCACTAAATTAAACATCAAACTCACTTGAGACAAGGCCCGACTGGGATTTCATCACCCAGTGGATACCTTACCCATCCCGGCGATCCTACTTGGATTTCACCACCAAGGGGAAAGCCCACTCTGTTCTTTGGCAGAGTCTAATCTATAGGGAAAGTATATTTTGGCTAAGCGAGACCAGCTAACCACTGGAATCATGAAGTGAGGGGAGCTTGCTCCTTAGCATCAGGCCATGTACGAAACCTAACACAGACTTTTGAGCACCTAAACATAACTAAAACCATCTTTAGATTACCTATTCTTGGACCCTTCTAATAGCCAACCTTCTCAAACATCACATTAAGGCATAAGCCACACGATCTTAATAAAATTATTTCTAGGGATTTAATGCTAGGATCTGCCTGTCTTCATCTTATTTTCTATTTTATCTATTTTTTTGAGCTGGTAAGGACGTCTTCTTTATTTCCAAAAACTTTTTTTCTGAGTTTCTGGAAAACACAGTAACTGATATCGGTTCTTTAACCGATGTCGACAACTTTTCTGTATCGGCATCGGTCATCTGACCGACATCGGCAGTCTTCTTCATCGACATCAGTTTTTATACCGACGTCGGTCACTGTCCAATTTCTTTTTTCTAAAAATAGCAAGCTTAAAATCCAACTTTTTGGCTGTCTAAACATCCATTCTGGTTTTTTGAGACTGAAAAAACATAGTTTTCTGAAACCTGACCCTTTCTTGCCTTGAATGGTTTTGACACGCAGTCAAACCAAGGCTCTCCTTGACCACGCTAGTCAACAACCGCTTCCACCTTCACCATCTATAATCAGTTCTATAATGGAGTTCCACTCGGAGACTGAAAGAACTCCTACTCGCCCAACCCTGCCTCAGACTCCTATTGTCCCAGAAGGGGACCAAGATTTCGCACGATTCTTGGACCTTAACGTCAAAGCCTTACAACACTATCTCGCGCATAGCCAAATGCGAGACTCCCTGGACAACCCAATCTATGGGATGCTGACTTCTTTAGTCGAGACAAGAATCACATCAACATCACCTAGAATTCAACCACTAGACAATCAAGTCAACACCTCCACCAATAACCCAACCATGTCTTACCTTCAAAATGTAACCTCTCCTTCTAAACCTACCTCCATGGGGGTTCCAGTACTCCCTCAACCTCAAGCTACTCAACCAAACCCCACACCTTTCCAAAACCTACTAGTCTCTATCCCCCTTACTCTTGCACCTATCAACACAAGAGTAACTATTTACCCGTCAACAAGCGTGGCTACTCCTCAACCATCCTTGACGGCCCCTATCTAACTTGTGCCTACCAACCCCATAACACAAGTGCCCTTGGCTCCAACTTTTGCTCCAATAACTAGCTACCCATATGTTGCGTCTACGCAACCAACCATGTCATACGCCCCTCCCAATATCTTTCAAGCGCCTTATAATCTAGGAGGCGCTCCACCCGCCAATCCGTCAGCAGATATCATCAAAATGCTGATGGACAAGATGTCTAGCCTAGAGACCTCCATTTTTGGCTCACGCAATGCTCTCTCATACGAGCAAATTTGTAATGAGCCCATTCATCCTTCCGTTTCGATTAGACCATAACCCAACCAGTGGGAGCTTCCCAAATTTTCTCGCTTTCAAAGCAAGAAAGACCCACAGCAGCACTTACGGGCATTCAGACATGCCTGTTACCTTATTGCCCATGACGATGCATTACTCTTGCACACATTTCCTATGTCTCTTTCTAGCGCTGCGCTTGACTGGTACAGCTCTATTGCCAGCCATTCCCTCTTCACATTTACACAGCTGGCCCAGCTCTTTCTTGATCACTTCTCCATTAACATCACCAAGAAGGTCTCGATTATGGACCTCTATACTATCCACCAATTCGAGGACAAATCTATAGCTGACTTCGTTGCTCGCTAGAGAGGCCTCATCAATCAACTCTCCTTTTCCTTACCTCAACCTGAACTTATTGAACTATTCTCCCGAGCCTGTGCCAAACATATTTCTTCCACCTTACGGGTTCAGACCTTCCGCACCTTCGATGAAGCCTTCACGATGGCTCATAAACTTGAATTACGTGCCATCGAGGAGAATAAAGTCAAGTTGTGGAGCAAAAATCCCAACTCTAAGACCAATGACTCCTCTTCTTTTAAACCTTCATCATCCAATCTTAAGTTCAGCTAACGCTGTGGTCATTAGACCTTCATCCTCTTCAACCAATCAACCTGAGCCATCCACATCTCAGAGCGCCACCCGTCAATTCCATTAGAGATACGTACAATGGCAGTATACTCCTCTTAGAGAATCATACGCATCTATACTGGAAAAACTTGTTAAACAGGGGATTCTCAACCTCCCCCAGATTCGACCACCGCCACAATTTGATCTCTCACGCGCCATCCCTGCATGGTATAGGGAAAATGACTTTTGCAATTACCACCGTGTCAAAGGTCATGACACGAGAAATTGTAAAACCTTTAAAAACATAATCCAAGACATGCTTGAAAAGGGTGAGCTTGTTTTAGATAATCCCAGTGCACCTTCTAATCAGGGCATCAACATTTTCAAGCAACCATTCCCCAATCATCCACCGACCCAAAATAATGTCCAGACCTTGATTGACAACACTCATGAACACGACATTCGAACGGTCAATACGGTCTCACCCTTCATCCCAAACCAACCTCAAGAGGTTAGCCTATCTATCAGTCCATCACGTGTGGATGAACCTCTTTCCCCGATTAGTTCTCCGTCAACCTCTCTCATCTTGGAGGACGCCTCAACCTTACCGGCACCACTGGTCTCACCATCCTCCTTTCTTCTGCCTATGGAGGACCTGACCTTACCTACTCCTCAATCGCAAGTGGAGGGCACCATAATCCCTACCCTTTACCCGCTTGAGGAGTCACATTCTTCAGTTCCTTCTCCACCAAGAGAAGAACTTGACTCTCCATCATCTTTGATCAACGACAATCCAGTTATAACTCCCACACACCTGGGTTCGAGACTACTTCCACACCTAACACATCTTCTCAAGGACCCAAACCTCATCCAACATCCTCTCAACCATTTTCCCGACTAGTGGAGAAAATTGAACTTCTCCCTTTAAGGAAAGTGGAGCATCAAGGATTGTGGGAGCGTCTTAAAGTTCTTCAACATTCCTGTGTCCTCTCGTCTCATGCTGCCAATCCTCCCAAGGCAGAATCTCCCAAAACTCCCAACAAAGACCAGACTCTTGCTTCTAAACTTGCATCTACCCAATCTAAACCGATCAAGTCACTCGGCATTCACCCTGTCTCTACCCTCACTCACCCGCAAGTGAAGGTGGACTTAGACCAGACCTCGACCAAAAGTAGTCTTCCAACCAAGTCAAAGAAGACTGCCAGACCGCAAAAGCAAACCCCTCCTCCACCGTCAACATTACCCTCCATTTTAGGTCCTCATCCTTCTACCCTAATCGGAGTGCTCCCTACTCTGACCCTTAACCAAAACAAATTACCTCCCTTACTTCCTTTGCCAACCACAAGTCAACCCCCTCTCAAAAATTCAGCACCTCTCACGAAGAAAGTGCCATCTTCACATGTGGCCGCACCACCAACCCAAAAGGTGGTACGAAAACCTTCTTCAACATCCCCCAAGCAAAAGTCACCAGCGCGTCATGCATCAACAAGCACGGACCCCTTAATAGGTTCATATGCTTTGATATTACGCCAACTTTTACAGACTTCTAGCATTACCCTTCCTTCTATCAAGCCATTCCAACCCCTCGGGTCAAAACTGTCTTGGTTCGATGATACGAAGATTTGTTTATACCATCGTACGCCAGGACACGATACCGAGACTTGTGCCCTCAAGGCAGTCGTTCGCCGTTATATGGAGAAAGACACTCTTCTCCTTGAGGACACTCTTGATCGACCCTCGACACCTTCCCATCCAACCTCTTCAACCACATCAACATCTCACCAGTAGGCCATGACCCCTTCTTCACCTCCTATCTTTGAAATCAATGCTATCCATATAACCACTAGGTCACAAAAGGACAAGGCAAAAGAAAAAGCTGTTATTCCTTGGACCTATCCTTTTGTCTAGGCACCTCAACCACCAAAACCCAAGATTTCCATCTTAGGTGCGTTTCAACCTCCTTCTTCAGAGGCAATCAAAGAATCTATGATAAAACAACTTCACCAAACGCCTGTGAAGATGACCCTATATGACCTTATCCAAAGCTCCCCCCAGCATTGCCAGGCTCTAATCAAAGCCCTACAGGTAGCAGAAGTCCAACCTGAAGACCCTCAACCACTAACTACCCTAGTCCATTCTTTATCCCCTGTCGCCTCTATCACTTTCAGTGATTCTGAAATTCCTACCTCTACCTTGGAAGATCAGGATGCTGCCCTTTTCATCACAGCCTACGTTGATCAAACGTGTATTAAATGAGTTATGATTGATGGGGGTGCCAACATTAATATCATTTCCACCCACGCCTTTGATCAATTGGCTCTTCCCAAGAATTGCGTATCAAAAATCGATGCAATCCTTAGATCCTTTAATGACACCACCGCTAACACTATTGGCACTATTGTCCTCCATATCTGCATTGGTCCACGCACAATCTTGGAGCTCTTTTACATCATTGAGAGAGAATTCCAATATAACATGCTATTAGGACGACCCTGAATCCGCGCCATGGCTTGCATCCCTTCAACACTTCACCGTTGTGTCAAATTTGAACACGACAAACAAGTCCATGTCATTCCTGTCGACCCATCCCCTATTAAGACTTGTAACACAACCTATCACCCAAACGACGTTCTTATCCCGCTCAAGGCATCAACCCAAACATCGTCTCCATCCGTGGAAGCGTCAACTAGTACACAAACAACGGTTGCCACCACATCATCTTCTCAATTAACAACCAAGGACCCCATGGACGATATCTTCCAAAGACTTTCACTGGGTGAATATCACCTACTTACTCTAGACATGTTCCAAACTCCTCAAGAGTATGGACAGCTTCATCAAAACCCAAGCTATGACTGTCGGATCGGAATGGTCATTCCTTATGGTCCTCCTAGCCTTCGAACCAATCTCGTCTATGGGGGGCTGGATTAGGCTCCTACTGAATCAAATCCTTCCTCCTCACCTCAAATATTCACATCCAATTTCTCCTTTCTTGGCAACCCCACCTTTGCACATACCTACCTTTATAGGTGTGCATGGAAGGGTTTTGGCTTTGGACGCTACGAACAAGGCTCCCATCGACCTATCGAACCACCCAATGACGATAATGCCAAGAAATGATATGGACTGGGTTTCCAAGAACCCACTGAGGCTTCCACAAACCTTTGCCCCGAACCAACCATCGACCAATCTCTTTCAGACTCGCCTATTCTTCCATCCTCACCTACGGAGTCGGTGGTTTCCATCCCTCCTAGTTTTTTTTTGCATAAACACCATCCGCTTGGAACCCCTAACCTATCAGCTCAATGGGGTTCCCAAGTCTCTCCCTCTCGTTTATCCCAGCATGATAGATGATGAATCGGCAACCATCAACACAATCCACTGCATAGACGACGATGCCATTCTTACCTATATGGGTGTCGATGATTCTTTCATTCAGCGCTCCCTCCCTTCTGAAACATAGGTTATGTTAAATGAATCAACCATTGACATTAACCTTTCATCTTCTGATGTTTTTCATGTCTTAAAGATTGGTCAGTCTTTTGACACCCAGGAGCAGATCGACTATACCACATTTCTCTCAGACAATCGCAAATCCCTTGCCTGGACCTACGCTGACATGCCTGGCATCGACCCTAACATTGCCACTCATAACATTGTCACAAACCCAGAGGCTAAGCCTGTTAGGCAAAAGA
Source organism: Torreya grandis (assembly GCA_037957365.1). Lineage (NCBI taxonomy): Eukaryota > Viridiplantae > Streptophyta > Pinopsida > Cupressales > Taxaceae > Torreya > Torreya grandis. Next base: position 2,755,281 of record JARHVA010001327.1, read on the forward strand.
TTCACAAAATGCATCCTCGTGTTGCACTTCTTGTCAAAGAAGAGCTTCAGCGCTTTCTTTTTGCCTCCTTCATCCAACCCATCAATTATCTGCAGTGGGTCTCTAACATCGTTCCTATCACCAAGGCGACTGGGGGGATCCAGATCTACACAAACTATCACGACCTCAACCTAGCTTGTCCCAAGGATGACTTTCTTCTTCCAAACATTGACCAACTTATTGATCTTACAGCTGGCCATGAGATGTTATCACTCATGGATGGATTTTCAGGATATAACCAAATCTTGATTACACCAGAAGATCAGCACAAAACCACCTTCATTACACCATGGGGAAATTTCTGCTATCGGGTCATGCCTTTTGGTCTGAAAAATGCAGGTGCCACATATCAGCGTGCCATGACTTACATCTTTCACGATCTCTTCCATAAAATCATGGAGGACTATGTAGATGACCTGCTTGGCAAGTCTAAGCTTCGTTGCGACCATTTGACTATCCTCAAAATCATCTTCTCTCGCCTTCTTCAGTACCAGGTCCGTCTTAACCCCAAGAAATGCGTCTTTGGGGTCCTCTCCAGAAAGCTCCTGGGATTCATTGTCTCTATTCGTGGCATCGAAATAGATCCTGCCAAAATTCACGGTATCCTCAAAATGCCACCTCCAACTAATCTCAAGCAACTTCGCAGTCTACAAGGGAAGCTCCAATCCATCCGCCATTTTATTTCACAGCTTTCTGACCATTGCCAACCCTTTCATCACCTCCTCAAGAAGGACGTCTCCTTTAAATGGGATAAAGATTGCCAAGAGGCTTTTAAAGCCCTCAAACGCTATTTGGTTTCTCCATCAGTCCTTATTCCACCAAAAGATGACCAACCTTTCTACCTCTACATCTCAGCTACTAATCATTCGTTAGGTGCCATGATCATGCATCGAGACGAGCAACACCGTGAGCAAGCAGTCTACTACATAAGCCGAACACTTATTGACTATGAAACTCGGTATACTCATACCGAGAAACTCTGTTTGGCATTAGTCTTTGCCACTACCAAGCTTCGTCACTATCTTCTCAATCACAAAACCTTTGTCGTCACTCACACTGATCCCCTTAAATACATGCATTCAAAACCATATCAAAACCAGCGTATGGCTCGCTGGCTCATGCTTCTTGCGGAATTTGACTTAGAATTTGTCCAGCAAAAATCTATAAAAGGGCAAACAATCGCTGACCAACTAGCGGATGCTCCTATTCCTGACAATCAACCTTCTCAGTGCGAGTTTTCCGATGAATCTATCGCCACTCTCTCAACTGATGACACATTCTACCAAATGACGATGTTCTTCGATGGCTCTAAATGTCAACTCGGTGGGGGTGTGGGGGTCATCCTCATTCCACATGAAGGTGAACCCATGCCCCTGTCTTTCAAACTCAACTTTGAATGTACCAATAATATGGCCGAATATGAAGCCTTAATTTTGGGACTTCAAACTGCCCTTTCTTTAAACATCAAGTCCATTAACATCTTCGGTGACTCACAACTTGTCGTCAATCAAATCAATGGTTCATATCTTTGTAAAAATGAAATTTTACAAAGGTACAAGCACCGTGTTGACACTCTTCTAGCATCTTTCGACCATCACTTATTGCAGACTGTTCCTCGATCTACGAATAAGTTTGCTGACACCATGGCTTCTCTCGCCTCGCATATTCCTTCTTCTTCATCATCCTCATCAAAAATTTATGTCATGGTACATCGTGTGCCATCGCCTTCATACATTTCCACTGACATCAATCTCGTCCACACCATAGACTCTAGTTCACAAGATGTATGGTATAAACAACTTGAGGACTACTTGGCTCATTCTCTCATTCCTCCCAACCTCTCTAGCAATGTGCGGCGGGCTTTCATCAAGCGCACTACTCGCTATACCATGCTAGGGGGCCTTCTCTATAAAAAAGGTTTTGACGGCCTTCTTCTTTGCTGTTTAAACTCCACTGAAGCTTCTCATATTGTTAAACAAGCCCATGATGGGATTTGTGGTGGACACTTCAGTGGTAACTCAGTTGCCCAGCGCATCCTTCGCCTGGGTTATTATTGGCCCACTCTTCATCAAGACTGTAGTGATTATGTTCGACATTGCATCAAGTGTCAGCAGCATGCTAACTTGCTTCATCTCCCTAGTCACGCCTTACAAGTCGCTCAAGATTTCTGGCCTTTTTCACAATGGGGCTTAGATCTCATCGGCGAGATTAACCCTCATTCGTCTCTTCGTCATCAGTCCATCATCACTACCACTGAGTATTTCACTAAATGGGTGGAAGTTATTCCTCTTGTCTCCACAAAAGCTGACAAGATTGTCGACTTCATCAACACCCACATCATCTGTCGTTTCAGTGTACCTCACAAAATCATCACCGACAATGGCAAGTCTTTTAAAAACAAGACCATCCAAAAACTCTGCGACTCATTTGGCATCAAACTCAGCTTTTCTTCGCCTTACTACCCACAAGCAAATGGGCAGGCCAAGGCTTCTAACAAAATCCTAACTAAAATTCTCATGAAGGTGGTCAACGACACTAGAAGGGATTGGCACATTCAAATACCCTTCGCTTTGTGGGCCTACCACACTAGCATCCGAACCTCTACATGTGCTACCCCTTTCTCTCTAGTGTACGGAACGGAGGCTATCTTACCTCTCAAAGTACAGATCCCGTCTCTTCACATTTCACTCCATGACATTCTTTCTAATGATGACTTTCGTCAAGATCGATTAGCTCAACTTGAGTTACTCGACGAGCGTCGTCTCGCTGCCCTCAACCATTTCCATGTCTATCAAAATCGCATCAAGCGCGCCTATAATAAAACTCTGAGAGAACGAGATTTCAATATCGGAGACCTCGTCCTCAAAGAGAACCAACATGTGACCAATATGGAATGGAGTAAACAAGGCAAATTTGCTCCTAATTGGCTCGGACCTTATATCATCACGCACAAGTATGGATCAAAGACTTATCGTCTGTCTTCTCTTGAAGGCCGACCAGAACCTGAGCCCCTTAATGCTTTGCATTTGTGACCATTCTACTGTTAGTCGAGTACTCATCCACTTGACATTTAACTTGAGCTCGTCCCTTGAGCAACCTTTGTCCTTTTAATCCTCAATCCATTCCACCCTTTTTCCCTTAACAAAATCCTCTACAACCTTTTTATGATGTACGGATGTTTCGTCCTAATAAAAGGGAGCCCTTGACCTTCTATAAGTCTTGTCCATGACTCAATATTCTGTCAAAACTAAATCAAGATGTCAAAATATCCAAGGTCACAAAACCAAATCAAAAAGCAGACTGCTCCCTTGAAGGACAACTGTAATATCATTGTTGTAGCTAATAGACTGCTCCCTCGAAGGACAGCTATTCAAAAGCCCTTAAATCTATAAAGCAAAGTATAGACCACTCCCTCGAAGGATGGCTATGACTAAATCTTGCTACAAACAGCACTTTCTTAGAAGCTTCCCGCATCGATCAGCTTCATAAATGACCACCAAACAAGTGACATCTCTATGTGGACTTCCCGCATTGATCAGTCTGCTCTAAAAAAAAAAAAAAAACTGGGTCATGGACTTGACTTTTAGTTGTCTCAGGGTCTCCTATAAAAAGGGGCAAAGTTATCCATACTCTAAAACGGGTTACCCTTTCCTCCTATCATATCACCTACTCAAGGGACTTCGAGCTCACTTTAATGTCAAAAGTGATTTGATTACCGCTCTAACATAACTCATGGTCAACGATGCAACACATAAATGGGGCTCTTGGTTCTAACAACCCCTATCTATGTTGTCATTTTGGTCCTTGTCAATAAAAGGGCACTTATGCCTTTTACTTTCTACTTACACTTTGGTCACGTTTAACCACATCATTTGTCAAACCTATTCAATCCGACTCTTTTCAAACCACTCACATAGCCTAATCATTCTGGTTTCCATAGACATCAATACACATGGAAACTATCAACCACACAATTTATGTCAAGCATAAACCATTACTTGCTGAAATATAAATCGACCTGCAATTCATTTTTAGCAAACATCCATCACGAATATGGATAGTTGCTAGGGATGAAAAACCCCGACCAATGTTACAGCTTACACCATTTGGAAAAGGCTGTAGCATCATCTTCTCCTTATCATTTCAAGCATGTACCCTCAGACATATGGGAAGTGCTATATCCTTATCATGACCAAAATCAACCACTTCGATCTTTTTTCCTCCCTTCTTGGGAGAACTACATTGGCCTGAGGCCCTAACGACAAGGGCTATGTAGACAGCACTCAATTGACATGGGGTCTTCTGGGGTTAGCTCGGCCATTCCTTCATCCCATTTCTTTCATCGCATTTCTTCCATCACATTCTTTTGTCACCTGCCAATCACATCACAAATAAGCACATATTTTTTATAATAATTAACATTAATCATTTTCATCCATATCATTAATCATTAATCTTAATCATACATCCATCATCATATAAACACAACAATGTCAGCATCATAATCCTAAACATCAAATCAAAACATATATCAGATCAAAATAACATACAAACACATCCACAACATTTTTTATAAACACATCCATAACTCATGTCAATGCTCAATATCTCATCATATATATATATATCAATATTTATACAATCACACAAATCTGTGCCTCTGTCTCTCTCTCATACATCTCGTATCAACGACTCGCAGGCCGGTATATACATCAAAAATAAATCTCAAGGTTTGCCCTCAAGGCGTGGCTGTGGTGGTGGTGGCAGTGGCCGAGAAGATGCTGTATCCTCTCCCCCCTCTGATTGGTGCCGTCTATGAGACCCAGAAGCCGTCGCTCAAGACATAGACCTCTGTTGGCTCTGCTCTGCCCTCATCTCAGAGTATCGTTGTATCTGAGGGAACCCCCTGATGGCCCTCTCATAATACGCGATCTCGTCCAGCGCATCACTATATCTAACTAGAGATACAGTCTGTGGTGGACCCATTTGTCCTATTACCATGCCCTGTAATGACCCCTATGGCTGTGGCTGACCTAGCTGCACCGATGTCGACTGTCCTGGCCCCTGTGAAAATGATGACTATTGTGATGGCTGCTGCATCGAACCCTGTCCTCTCAAAACCTATCCTGTCGCTGCCTGTGCCTGGGCTACGGCGAGCTATCCCTGTAGCAATGTGACCTGACCCGTCAACATTGTCACTCAACTCGTTATCTCTGTCAATTGCCCTGTAACCCCTGCCAAATGTCCCTGCAAAACTATGACCTGGGCCTGTGCCGCGTCCCTCTCCTGCCGCGCAGTGTCCCTCTCCTCACGGGTTGTATCCCACTCCCTAGTAATGGCCTATGGATCTGGCTGTGGCCCTACCTGTAAACCTGTGTACTGCTCTGCCCACCACACTGTGTAGGCCTCTGTACAACCTGGGTCAGCCACCCCAGGTCCTACCGGCAACTCCTCAAAATCTGGGCCCTCTATCTCCTCTGGTAGTGGGAGTGGTGCCTCAATGTCATCCCATCTGTATAGTGGGAATGCGGGAGTTACGTCCTGTAGTAGCCCGTACTGGCACCGCACTCTCTCTGCTGGCACTCTCTCGAGCTCACCAGCTTGCCTGCCCCTGACCCATCTCAGGCTCTGCACACCAACTAGCTTCTCTCCCTGGTCTCTGAACGCTGCATAAACCAAGTATGGTCTCTAAATGATGTCTGCAGGAATCAGGGCCTCCAGTACCCCTCTGTAGTGGTCAATGTCTCTGACCACTCCGTCTACCCGCATCTGTGCCATCACCTCGCGCCACCGCCTAAATCTGACCCTGAAGCTGGCCAAAATCACCACTGAGAGGCCAAGAGGATGGGTAACCACTATATGCTCATAGGCCCAGCAATGTAACAGGTGGCCTACGCACAAACTATATCACTGCCACCGACTGATACCCCACAGCTCTCTATACACCTGGGCCAAAAACACTGGTGCCCAGGTGAACACTGTCCACTGCTCTAACATATCTAGCAAAACTTTGGTCATAGCGACCAAAAACCTGCCACCCTCTGCATCTAGCAATGCGTACACTGTGATGCCTATCATCATCAACACCGCTAGTTGATGTGCATCCTCATCTGCAACATACAAAGGCTCATACGCAAAGCTCGCTGAGTGGTATCTCATCTCCGTGACATGCTCTCCAAATAGCGTAACCATATGAATATCATGCACCTCTCTTGAGCATGCGTACAGGTCTGCTTCGTGTACTGGCAATTGCAAAATCTAGTACACATCTTCGATTATGACCGTCATCTCTCCTGTGGGCAGGTAAAAGGTGTTGGTGGAATGATCCCACCACTCGATCAACGCCACCATCAAACTCGTATCCTGCGCCACTCTGCAGTAGCATCACAGCCCACTGAGTCCAACTGTGCTCATCTGCGCCCACTCATCGACTGTCACCCCTCCGTGCATCTGCATCAACAATGTCAGGAGGCGATCCTGCAACATCAAAGTCAGTCACGCCTGCATCCACCCAAGTCAATCTCATATTAAAAAATTTCTCTATTTCACTATCTATGCCTGACCCAACACCTGTGAAGCCCTTGGCATAACTTCGACCCTTCGACTTAAACATTTTTCATCTCTCTTTCGACCAGGCAGCAAACTGATATCGATTAACGTGCCGGTGATGGCACTCACCTAATCGACATCGATCACTTTATGACCGATGTCGACATGTTAGTGACCGACGTCGGTCGCTGGTCGGTCGACGCTGGCAGAATCACCGACGTCGGTGATTGGTTCGGCCCTAGGGTCGAACAGGGTGAGCCCTAAAAATTAGGGCTTCCCCTTTTATTCCCCTTACACCCCCCAAAACCCTCTCTAAGACTCCTAACCTCTCCTAGATCTATTTCCCACCCTCCTAGCTACCCTCCCCCCTCATTTTCTGCCCATATCAATAAAAAATGCAAAACACAAATAAAAACCAAAATTTAACTCAATGGGGCTTAGAAACCCTCCTACCTTGTCTCGGCGTCACCGGCGTGGTGGCACGATGGGTGCCGCTGGTGGTGGACCTCCCGCGGGTCCTCTACTGCCCTCTGCCATCACTTCTGCCTCGAACTCTTGTTGGCCCACCGTTGATTCTTCAACCTCTAATCCAACTCCAATCTACTCCCTCTCTCCACCAATCTCACTCTGCCACCTCACACCTCTAATTCGCTCACTATCAGTCACTTTCACTCCTCAAAATCTAGAGCAACTTTTTTCTCTCAGTCAAATAATAACAAATGATTTTTGGTGGGCCGCCAATCTGATTTTGTTAGATTTGGCAAGCCACTAACGTCGGCATCTGCATGCCCTAATCTGCCGACGTCGGCTGACATCTGCCGACGTTGGCCATTTTTATCTATCGACGTTGATTTTTGTCACCGACGTCGGCATCCTTCCAACCTCCTTTTTTCTCCGTTGCCCCAAAATCGTGCCCCCAATCAGTTAGTCCTCTAGACCACGTCATTTTGGCCCCCTGGGGCACACTTGAAGATCCCTTTTGCCTCCATCCATCGACCACCAGACATTGGAGATCATGACCATCTCCTCTAACCGTGACTACTTCCAAAGCAATTTTGCCTTGGTTGTTTTTGCATATATGCTACCTCATGATTGGTTAGCAAAATTGTGCGCAAACTTTTGACCTTCACAAGTATAAGATCGCAAGCCAGTTGATCCGCACTACTTGTGACATTTTCGTGTTTTCGGGAGCACTTCCTAAGCTTGGGATACCTGGAACACGATGACCATTGGAGCTTTAGCTTAGATTGAATAACTCAATTAGCGAATGACTAAATGCTGGGGCCCAGTTATTTCAATTTTGGCACTCCTTGACCCTCGACCTGTGACAATTTGACCTGACCATCTCGTGAAGTGGTGTATGCGCAATCACAACTTTTGCAGTGTTCTCACTCTATCTTCACCCTTTTCATCCACTCTCTGTCAAATCAGCACCTGATTCCAGGTTCTCTTCTCTCGTCTACTGCTTTGAAGGGGGATACCTCATCCATAATCGAGGCAACCAACCCTCGCCTATTTTTATCTTGCAGTTCACTTGAACAACCAACAAGACGAAATCAACCTTATCCCATACCTGGGGCAACCGACTCTTATTTTTGTCTTGCAGTTCGTTTAGAGCAACCAACAAGACAAAAATGGGCAAATGTAGACACCTAAATAGTGTGTAACCCTTGGTCACCTTCCCCCTTGGTCCATTCCTAACCCATTCCTAAAACATGCAATTACTAATTTAAAATAATAAACTTATTTTGAATTAACCCCCCTCCTTGGACACATCACCCATGACACCTCGCCTTAGACTAATTCCCATCCTATGACTCACCCAAGACCTATTCTTACTTCTCTCTAACCGCCTAACCAACTCTCATGCGTATTTAGCCCAACCTTTGACATTCTCCAACGGATAGTGCACTTGGTAGATGAAAAATGGGCTTGGTGGCTCTTTTTGCCCGTTCTGCACTCGCCGACGTCGGTCAAATGTCGGTCGACGCCGACGGAATCGCCGACGTCGGTTATACTTAACCAAATTTTCTGACCCTTTAACGATCCCAATCACAAATCGGCTAATCTCTGAAGCTAATAACGACTCTCGAATCCTCTTCCGGCGAAACAAAGTTCTCATGCTTTTGCTTTTCAGTGTTCTAGGCTTCTTAGTGTTCTTGCAGGGATCAGCATTCTTGGCAGCACTTTCTAGGCACTGAGGTCTTGCATCAGATATTTTGCACAAGGACTGCACGATATCTCCATCACCAGCAACAATCGAAACACAGCTTCTGCACCTTTGCCAATTCATATCACAGCTAAGTGTTTGTACTTTTTTTATTCTAATATCATTTCAAATATATTAGTATTCTGTCTTCTGTCTACTCCAAGCATCCTTGACCCAACCTTCCCTGTTCTTCCCGGAGAGACTGAAAAGCCTTCTCTCACCCCTTATTCCTTTTTCTTTGCCTCTGACACTCCCTTAGTCTCTCTTTAGGCAACACCCTCTGTCCAATCAACCCAGCGTAAGTTATCAGAGACCTACAAACCATCTTAAGACCCATCTAATCAATCTGACTAAATTGCTCTACAAAAAGGCTGAAAAGCCTTTTTCCTATTTCTCACTCCTTTTCCTAACAAGATTCTCAGTCCCTTAGATCCTAAACAGTCCTTCTGAATCCCTCATAGACCCTCAAACCCTCAGACAAGACCAAATCCATTCTGCAGACCAGAAACTAGACCTGTAACCCGTCCCTGGCCAATTGCCCTGACCGACCTCGTCCACTTCCCCTACCGACGTCAGCAGTCTAACTGTCGTCGGTGACCACCCTGACTGACGCTGGCAATATCACCGACGTCGACGACTGTGTTTAGCAGATTGCAGCTTATCAGGTACGCATTTATTTTTAGTTCTTTCTTTTCACATCTTTCATTATTTCTCTTTTCTGTCTCTGTCATATTCTGTCTTAAACAGTGGATTGTCATCCTCCAAGAAGCCTTAGTGCTTCTAGGACCAAGCTTTTGCTTGGCAATCCACCCTCTTATCAACTAACGTTCTTCGTGTTTTAGTGTTTATCTCTTTCAGGTGTCATTCCTCCACAGCAAAAGAGGAGTTCTCACAACGTCTGGATTACGGTGTGTAGACTATATCCAGGTACATACAAGCCTTGACCATTTCTTAAGTTTCTTATTTTCTCTCCTTTGAATGTGAAAGCGAAATTGAATAGAAATAATTTCAACAATAAAAATTAGGTCCAAAGAAACAAGAGAAGAAAATGCAGAAACACTAAAAATAATTCTTCTTTCTACTATATTGACAGTTCTTTCCTTTTTAAGAAGTCATCAAACCTTTAGATAAATGCCATGATTAAATATTCATCTGGTCTATTTGTGTACCTATATGCAATGTCCATTAAGTACTCTAACTCTTTTATTTCCTGAAGCTTGAAGTGGAGAATGTTTATCTTCATGTTCAGATTATCCACATTCACTTGACATTTGACTAACTAGTGAAGTTCTTCATAACCAAATGTATATGTGGGATTGATAATGACCCAAATTTTCTCTTTGAATTCTCCAATCACTATATTAATTAAAATCAGATTCCCATTTTAATCTTTGTTATTGACAAAAGGACAATTCAATTTGTTGACTTTAGTGTCAATTTCCATCATCATGTCATTTCCAAGTGACCTTGCATCATTAAATTTCTAGAGACAATCTTGAAGACATTGGATCCCAAATTTAGTAGCCCAAATAAATTTAATATGATAGATGATTTCTTATTTATTGATAACTCCCTTTTCAATAAGGTTAACAAAAGAAAATTTTGAGAATTAGACTAACCTGGGAATGAATTCCTCTCAATTTTGTTTCTATTCAACATATCCACTTTTCTTTGTCTTTAGATATTCATATTATGGTTGGATTTCAGATAACATTGTTATCATAGTGAGAATCACTGATATTGCTTGATCAATAACCTTTTCAATCCAATATTTCACTACATTTCCCACTTGGCCGACATCTCTTACTTTCTCCAGTGTCTTAGCATGAAGACTTGATAAAGTGATAACTAGTTAAATTAACCAAATCAATGTTTATACTAAATTTAACTATTCTACCTATTATTTTAGTTTATCCTTCATTACCTTGTTTTTATCCATTTTTTTCAAAAATGGTACCAATCTCCAACTGTACATCTCCTTTCATCCCTTCTCTGGTAGATTTTACCAAATGAACCTTGGATACCTGGTAGTCTTATATTATGATTTTTGACTTATCTTTTTTTAATATAAGAATGGCCACTTGTGCATACTTTTCTCCTTTTCATCTATTACCATTTATAAAATTGTTCTCACTTTTTTTGGCCTCTTCGAGAAAGGAATTGTCAATGTTGTAAAATCCATCTCCTAAGGTTCAATCATTTTTCTTATTTTCTTCACCATTATGGACAACCAATCTGAAGTTGTTGTGCTTGAGGAAGGAGGTGGGATATAAGTTGAGACTAGTGGAATAAACCTGGTTATAGTTGAATAAAATATTTTCTTAGTTGGGGCACCTTGAAAAGATGTTTATACTTGTTTTTGTGTGTTGATTATATCAATATGAGTTCTCAGATAGGATATGAGAGACAATTTAGGATTTGAGGGAGATGAATAGATATGAGTAACCTCTTGTAATAATAAATTAGATGATATAGGGAACATCATATCATCTAAAGTCAAAAATTATTGAGTCATATTCTCTACCAATTCTTGAGAAAATGGGAAACTATCAACGGGAATCTCTTGAGGAATTGAAATACTAAGAGAAAAATACACATTTTCACCTAACCTTTTTATTTTTAGCTTGATAGTATTTCATGCTTGAATGTATTGTTAAATATCTTCATGTTCATGTGCCTCTTCTATCATCAGGGGTTCTCCACTCAGACTTAATTCATCTATGTATTTTGGTTCATCATGTTGTTTGTATAAGCTACCAAATTCATCTTCCCTAGGAGGTGTAGGGAAATCGACATTCGTAACATCCACTCATTTTCTCTTTAACTACCTAAGAGTTTTGTCAAGTACTGCTCTTGTTCTAATCTTGAGAAAAGTATATTCCCTTTCATCTCAATCGACTATAGGTAATGGCTTTATCATGATGCTTTCTTTTTCAAACATGGGCTCCAATGTGACCTCATCATCCACCAACTGCTTTGGCACTTTCATTATGCCAAATTTGACTATTTATTTTATGATAAACCATGAATAATCCTTGATCCTTACTTCTCTCTCCTCATTGCAATACATCCAATAGCCTTCAAAATATGGGATATGTTGATATGAAGGTCCGATATTGTGCTTAATCAAGCCCTTGTTGTCAAATGTAAATCTACTTTCAAAAGTCTTCAAGTTGTTACGAGACATGTATTATTCAACTATCTTAGCCTTTACCAGTGATGAACAAGTATACCTATCAATTGAGATTGGAAATTTGACTCCTATTTTATATCAACTTGTTAGGAATTTGTGTGTTTAACAAGTTATCTTGTCAACTCCATCAATGTCCACTTATCATTGACATATCATGAGAGCAACTTCACAACCATTGATACTCAAATAATTGACAGTTGGGAACTATATGAACCAAGTTCCCCATCTTGCTATCTCTATGGTATCCATAACTAACATTCTCATGTTGAAGAACTCTTTTTCCAAACAACTGAATGATAAAATGAATAAAGTGATCATTTACTCTTCTGAGGTGATGAGTGTTCTCCCTCAATCCCAGTTGGGGATAGAAATAATACACCATTACTTTATTGAATTCACCCACTGTATACAATCCATCAAAATATCTTTGACTCATTACAACATAAATAAGATATGAAGTCATATAGAATTTTGATGTGACTTTTATCTTCATATGCTACTTTTGAATGGCATCATTGATCAACTGTACCCAATTGATATTTTGTTTATTTTTTAGGATTATCCAAATAAATATATATATCCATGTATGAAATTTCTTTACCATTTGATTTCTTACTATCTTTTGCAACAATGTTATCATGTCATTTATCTCATTTTTTAAATCAGACCTTGCAAGATTTTTTGGAAGCTATGTGGAGGAATGTTTTGTCTTAGTCAACCATGCATTGTTGACTTGTTAGCACATGTCATACTATTATCATCCCAAAATATTTGAGAAGATTCAAGACTCAGATACACAAAGGATTCAAGATCTGGAAGGCAAAAAATATTATCAATTTTCTTAAGAATAAAACTCACTACCAATTCCCCCTGTAAATCTCTTACCTTCCTTGTCTTTGAGTTATAGTTATTTGTCATAACCAAGATAAGTTCAAGAGACTGTAATGACATTGGAAATGATACCACTTGTGTCAATCCACTATCATAAATACTTTGACCAAAATTTGTCTTATGCACTATATTCATTCTTTCCCAAAACTCATCTAAGTTAATGTGACCTAGATTAGTGTCAGTGATATTTCCAACATTGAACTCCAATGGTGAAGGTGTCATATCCTAAAATTGATACTTTAGGGTTTTTTGATATTTACTCGAAATCACTTTTTCCAAAGTAAGAGATGAAGACATCAACTTTTACAATGAATTTTGACAATTGAGAAATATTTGTGGAAAAAAAAATTATTTGTAAAAATAATGAAAATAAATAACTTAAAAACAAAATAATTTAAAGCCAAAATAATTTATTTAATTTTAGTGGGAATCCATACTCATAAGTTATTCATGCAAATCACTCCAATGTATTTTAAACGCTATCTATATGAAATTCAACTTCCGTCTGACCAACTTCCCTGCTTGCAATTATACATGTTTAATCTATTGTGTTGCTTATTTGGCAAACTTCCCTAGCAAACAAAAATGAATTGAAAAGAAATTTTGAAAATTTCATTCTCAATTTTAAAATTTTTTCCCCTCTTCCCGATTTAGCCAAGATATTAAATATTAATTAAAATTTGATTTTTATCAAAAATTCAAATCTCTAAGCTTTGCTGAAAGAAAAAAGTTTTTTCAATTTTTAGGTGAAAATAAGTTAAACTATGATTTTTAATTTCCACAAATCAAAACCTCATAAATTTTTTTCTGAAATTTTAATTACTTCTTTTCCTGGCTGCTTTTATACAGCTTTTTTCTCATTGAATAAGAAATTAAAATAACTTCTTTTTTGTTTACTTCATTTTCTTTTGTGAGTCCGAGTATATTTCTTTTCGATAGATGAAGGCTAAAACACAAATGTAAATTAAATTTTTAATTTGCTAAAATTCTCAGAGTTGGGCATCCAAGGTGAAAAGATTTTTTTAGAAGGGAAGACAAACTTCATTTAACATCACCCAAGAAAATAACCGTATTTACATGATTAGTGAAAAAATTAAATGATATTGCATGCAAATTGGAAAATGAGACTTTAATTTTCAATGGTAATTTGCACCATTAAAAAATGTGATTGCAACATGGAGGTTTGCATTTATATGGCTCTTGGAAATGTAATTTGCATTTGTATGATTTGGGGAAGCGTGATTTGCATTTGCTTAACTTGAAAAAATAAAATTTGGAATTGCAAAGAAAGGAGAAACTCAAAACAAATTTGCAATTTACATGGAGTCTTAAATTGATTTTGCAATTTATATGAAAACTTAAATCGATTTTATAATTTGTATGGAAACCCAAAACAAATTTATAAATTGCCCAGAATAGGAAAAATATTTTGTAAATTATATGGAAACTGAAAATAAGTTTGTAAATTACATGGGAACTGAAAACAAATTTTATAGATTGCATGAAAACTGAAAACATAATTTGTAAATTACACCGAGCACAAAAAAGAAATTGTAATTTGCACAACTTTTAGAAAAGTAATGTGTGTTTGCACAACTTATAAAAAGTTAAATGATTTTTGAAAATTATGAAAAATGTTAATGGCCTTTTGCACGAGAATATCAAATGCATTTTAAAATAATTTGGGGTAAAAGTCAATTTGACCGTAAATATTTAATTAATTAAATAAAAAAATTGACGGTTTGGAGCTCAAATCAAAAAAATTAGCCATTTTTTAAAAATTGGATTTCCACCAGTTTTTACTCATTTTAAAAAATTGTGACAACATATTGATAATACCAAAATTGAGCATAGATGGTTGAATATCCACATAATCTCACCCATTAGCCTCATGTGCTCAGCTTCTAAGGCTTTCAATTTAGCTCTGAGTTATTTTGCCTTAGTTACTTTGTCTTCTACAAAATTGATCAGCGATAAAATCTCTTCATTGGTCTTATATACCGTGCCTTCCACCTTATCCTTGAATGATTTTTCAATGGCTCTAAGTAATCCTTCAAAATTGGGCTTATTTACCAATTTGCATGTAAAGGTAATTAGACTTGTAACCTTCATATCTTTCAAAAATTCTATAACCTCTCATTTTTCGCTCACGAACTAGGCTATCAAAGCCTTTATTTTTTGGTGCCAATTAAAGGCACTATCACTTTTTAAAAGTACATAATTTAAGGCGCACATATCTTCTTCGAAGGTTATTCGATTTAAATGATTATAGGCACTATTCCTTTCATATGATACCAAAAAGTTCAACCTCTTTTATAATTATTGTAATTGGTTTGAAAAGGTTAATACCTTTCCTTAATGAGGCTAGGACTCACCCCTTGAAGTCCTCATTATGTTCAGGATATTATATAGTTTATTGGACACACTTTGAACATTCTCCACTATTTCCCTCAGAGCCTGAATAATCTACCTTTGCATAAGCCTTTGTCTAGCCCTATCTTTGCTCTTGTACATTTCCTTCATAGCCTTCCTTATTGAATCCACAAAGGCATAAAAATCTTCTTCATATTCATCAGGGTCATTGGGGTTCTTTTTATGTACTTGGCCAAAGGGAACGAGTTATCCCTTTGCTCCAATATTATTTATTCCCCTCTCTTGTCAATTGCTTTCCTCTTCCTTAACCTCTTAATATTTATTGATTTCTTGTCAAAGCATGTACTTAATATTGTCACTTATGTGAGGACCAAGCCCATTCTTTCTTTATTTCACTCTTGGGACTCTTTGACCCAAGAAGGGACAATGAGCTCTCCTTGTTCTTTAGCCTAAATGGTCTCCATAGAAGTGGAAGGTAGTATGGATCTTGGTGGAAGCATTGAGGCACTTATTTGGATAGGCAATTGAAGATGTGGTTGATTGACCCTACTCCATCTGAGATATCTCTCTGAGGTGTAGTCATAATGGAAGACTCAATCTGAATGGACTGAGGGATAGACAATTTGTTATATTTAGTTTCATCTACAAACTATTTAAGCATTAGAAATTGGTTTATGAGACTAATAATTTGTAGTTTTGATATTTATTTTTGAATTGGATATATGCATGTTGTATGATTGATAGTTATATTTTTTTCATGATCAGTATATTGATGGATAGATGTTATATATGTCTTATTATGCTTTATGATCATAATGATTGATTTCATTTATAGATTATTTACATTCAATAGTTTATTTATGGTTATATGCAGATGATTATTATGATTTTGGACTAACTACATGTTTGTGTTATTGAGGTGGTTGCAAGACTATCCCCCCTCATAGGTAGTTTAAAGGGAGAGTATCATTTAAGATGGGTAATGTAGATACCAACATTAAGGGTTGATAAACTTCTGTAGAACCCATACGCACATCATTTTTCATGATTTACATAGTATGTGAAGTTATAGGTGCTTTGATTAGCATTAGATTTATGATCTTTATCTTGTTTTCATTAAATCTTTATGGGAACTTACTATGTTGTTTTAATCTTGACTGCATCATGAGTTGTAAATGCATAAGTGTGTTGGTATGGTTTGATTATTCATGCATCTTGGTTTAATTGGTCACATTTTTCTTATTGTGACATAGCAAAGGAATGATACTGACCTTGTTGGGTTATTTGATTGATCTCATTTAATTGGTTATTTGTTGTCCCTTTTTGGTGACTTGATGAAAAGTAAATACACCCCCAAAGCAAATTAATTTAAATGGACTTCAAATATTTAGATTATATGGGCATTTACATACATTGGCATATATATTATGAAGTTGAATGGAAATAAAGTTAGGTTTTATTTTGGTAATTTTGTGATTTAATATTATGATGTTATTATTATGGTCTTATGCTTCGAAGTGAAAAGGTAAATGAAATATTAGGGTTGTTTGTTTTGTTATGCCAATAATCATGGGAGTTGACTTTGCATTTTTTAGGAGATTAGGGTTTTTGTATATCACCATGCCAAAAATAGAGCTCTTGATTGTAATATTAATAGAAAATGAATGGAGTGTTGTATTAATGAAGGTGAGCTACATGATGAGGAACTTGTAGACTTTAAAATGAGTGATCTGGTCATGCAATTCGTGTATAGGTGATGTAAAAATAATAAAAAAGAAGATGGAGAGTAAAAAAGGGATAATCATGGTAGAGAAGGAGAAGGAAAAATTGGTATTTTGGAGTAAAAAGGTCTATCATTTCACATGTTGAATGGTAAAACCCCACTATAACCATGTCAGTTTACCTTTCTTTGATGGTAGATTTGAATGGCATGAAAAAGGAAAAAAAATAATTGATTTTAATTTTGGGTTTTATTGTATTCTTTGAATGTGTAAAATGATAGGTTTTAGTAAAAACTTTTACCCTAAACCCTAGGTTAATATGTCTATAGACCTGGGGATGGAAATCAGTTCCATCCTCAATCCTATAGATCTGAGAGTTGAGCCATATTTGATGTAGACCTGGACTTTGTTTAATATAGAGCCTTGTTATTTGGTTGTTATGTTTTGCACATAATCGACCTTGTTTTTGGTTGAATGACATCAAAATACTATCAAACTGTACAAGGTTAAGAAACTTATTTTTAAATAGGAATTTATAGAAAGAAAAAATATATACACACACACATAAATATGTTTATATCTATAGGGGTGTGTGTGTGTGTGAACACTTATATGCATACATGTGATAGTATGTTTGCAAATTTGTGTATGGGATTTTTGAATAATAAAATTTGTATATGTAACCAGGTTGTAATAATTTGACAAAAACATATTATGAGTTGTTAGCACTAATTAATGTTATATTTTAAGACCTAATTAGTTATACTCAAATCTGAATTCCAATGCATAATCAATTGGCAATGATAAATTAAACCTATACTTTCATTATCTCCTTTTGGGTAATATAGAATAGTTGTAGATGTTAGTGAGGTAATCATAGTTTGTATGTACAACCATAATTATTGTTTTAGCTCCTTAACAACCTAAATTTGAGGGTCTATTTTCATATAGAAAATGAATTATAAGAAACTCAATGTACTTATATATGTGTATATGCACAAACAACTCTTTATTTTCCTATATACTTGTGTGTGTGTGTGTGTGTGTGTGTGTGTGTGTGTGTGTGTGTGTGTGTGTGTGTGTAGTCAACTATGAATATAGTAGACCTAGAAATAAATTTGATAGATGAAGAAATCCATGAATGAGAACATAACCATGGTCTATAATTATTTGATTAGATCGTGCTATGCAATATTAACACCAGGTATAAATGTATACATAGTTATATTGTACACACACACACACACACACACACACACAACCAAATGTAATCATCTTAATGTGTGTGTGTGTGTGTGTATTCTACATTTCAACATTCCCCAAAATATATATATATATATATATATATATATATATATATATATATATATATTTATTTATTTATTTATTTATTTATTGTGTGTGTTTATGTGTGTGTGTGTGTGTGTGTGTGTGTGTGTGTGTGTGTTTATACACACACACACACACACACACACACACACACACACACATATATATATATATATATATATATATATATATATTGGGGAATGTTGAAATGTAGAATACACACACACACATTAAGATGAGTACATTTGGTTGTGTGTGCCAATACATAATTAATTAACTTTGAGACTTATAACATGTGCATTCCTTCATTTCCTTTTAATTAATGACAGTTAAAGGTTTTAGTGAAAGTTTGTAGACCTGTATAATATTTATTAGCTTGAGGAAGTCTAAATATAGGTATATACTTAAATAACTAGTTTGGAAATATTAATCCAACTATATGCATAACATAATCTAAGAACACATATCCTTTTATATAGGAAATTAAAAGAGAGTTCATTCGCTCATGTAGGTTAAATTATCAAATTAAAGTACAAACTTGTCTCTATTTTATAGGTATTAATGGGTTGAAGGTTATAATAGGGAGAATTATTGAGTTTGAATTACAAGATGACTGTGTATTGACAAGCTCAATAGTAAATGGGTAGAATGAATTTAATAAGCAATTATATGTATCCTATATATACACATTATTAGATATTGTAGTAATTATAAGGGCTCTTACCCTTATGTGATTCATAAGGTAAATCTATTATCATCAGACTATAACCTATTAGTAAGGAGATTTTCTTATGCAATAGATTACGAAACAATAAGGAAAATTGTATAAAGGAAACTATAGACTTAAATATGTTTATGAGTTATTTTAGTCTTTTATGAGTTATAATGTTAACTATATTCTATTAACATATATTTATATACCTATGAATTTGTTAGAGTACAAATGACTCCTTGGAAGAAGTCATATGGTGTGAAGCACCAGAATCAAGAACCCAACTATCTGAAATAGGTAATTGTGATCTCTCGACAACATTAAGTGTTTTTCCATGCTCATGAGATGGCGAAGGAGTGGAGATAAAAATATTGTGTTTCCTAATGGCATCCTCTAGGGCTTGCATTCTTTTGAAACACCCAAACTCTTCACGACCAATCCCCCCATAATAGGAGCAAGATAGGTTAGACTTATTCTTGGATTTAGAAGATGGTTTGGGTTTAGATGTATTTGTGTTGGGTTTAGGTGTATTTTGAGATGGAGGAGTGTTCTTCTTCTTACTCTTAGTTTTCCCCTTAGTCTTAGGATGTGATGCAACTAATAATTTTTAAGAGGTGGAAGACTCAAGGTGAGACAATTTGGATTCCTCCTTAGTAAGTCTCTCACAAAACAACTCTAAATTTGAAATTTTGAATGTGGTACCTAAGGCATCCATACTAGAGAAAAAGGTAGAAGCGAATATTTGGAATAGGCCACTCAACTTAGACAAAATCAAGTACACACACTCTTCATCTTTTTTATCCCATCCACTCCCCTTCGTCTGTGTTAACAAATACTTAAACTTAGTTAGGTAGTCTAGAATAGAGGCAAATCCATCCAAATTTAGTGAAGTAAGCTCTACTTCAAGCTGCATGGCTCTCAAGTGATCTAGTTTCTTAAACAAACCCTTTAACTTAGTCCATTTTTTGAGTGGAAAATCACACCCATCAAAATGAAACAAAATACTATCACTCACATATCCCCAAATCAAGCCTATACACTCTTCAAACTTACATTGGTGTTGAAATTTTTCAAATTCATGTGTAAATTATGGTTGAGTTTCATTCATTACAGACCATACTCCTTTATGCTTTATGATTGTTTCTATTAAAGGTCTCCATTTATGGTAATTATGTTTAGTCAAAGGCTCACAATGGTCAATACTATAAATAGAATGCATGCTTATGAATCAGCAAAGAGAAGAAAGAATGCAAAAGGGTGCATAAAAATTGGCATCGAGATAACCCCTTAAAAGATTGTATTAAAGACCCCTCCCAATTTGGCACTTTATAAAAGTAGTGATTTTTTATAAATTAATGACATTAATGGATAGATAATTAAAAACTATCTACATTTGAAAAAAATAGAACTCAAATCCAAGTTATGGTTCAAAAGTTATAGGCATTACAATTTCTCGTAAAATAGGTCAAAACATTAAAAAAGATACTACAAACTAAAATTTGTGACCAAATCAAAAAAGAACATAGTAATCCAACCACTGTTTGGAACCATAATTTAACCATGGACTTATAAATGTTAACTAATGTAAAAAAATGATCCTCCTAGTTACCTTGGTATGCATGCAAGTGAAGTTTGCTTCCTCTTGAGGTAAAAATTTAGTCTTGTAAAAGAAAAAAATGAATAAAGAGGTTGTTTTGAGAGGAGAAAGAGGTGTTTTACTATTGTTTTTGATGTTTTAAGGAAAATATGGTGTGGCAAATCCTTTTCTTGAGCTCCACCTCAGTCTTCAAAGAACTTCAATGTAGCTCAAACCTCTTCCAGCACCAAACTGAGCAGATCTGAAATAAACAAAAAAAGGAAAAGCTAATGCCCAAAATATTCCAATGCCTTGATTTGTAAATTTCAATGTTGGCAAAGATTTCTAATACAACAACAAATCTTGCAGACAGATCTCTGATGCCAAACTAAAAAACCAACACCTCAGACCAGAAAGAAAGTGCAAAAAAATATCCAATGCTTAACAGATTCCAATGCCTTACTCTACAAATTTCAATGCTAGTAAAGATGCAAATAAGTTTTACAGATCAATGCTTCTGATGAAGACACCTTGGATAGATCTAATCATACATTTAATGCTTTCTATGTTAGGCTCTTCGACATATTTGTAGTAAAAAAGACTAACGCCAACCCAAGTTGACACCACTTCAACACTCAATAAGGATGACACAACCCTAAAAAGTGCCTCATTCAGCTTTCAATGCTACATTCATATTTTAATCTCCATGATAGATCTTATACAAGCTCCACTCTCTTCATTACAGACTTAGATAGAAAATGATGCCTATCTCTCATACAAGCTCCAAAACCAGATTTCTCCTTTAATAACAAGGATGCCTCCTCTTGAAACAGAGCTCCATGAGCAAAAGCTTAAAAGCAAATACTTCAAAAATTATTCAAATATATCTACCTCTTCAAATGAAATGTTAGGCTTCAAAAGCAACAAAATATTTAAAAAGTCTTTAAGGAATGGTGCCACAAGCAAATCTATATGCATGCCTCTCACCTACGCTTCCTATTTGCCTTCCCTCGAGGATAAATACCACACACTTTCTTCAAAGCTTTAATGAAAGTGTCAGATCCATAAGAGGGAAATAAAAATGGTTAAAGATTTAAGATAAGGGAATAAATAGTGGCAAGGGAAATTTTTGAAGTAAAATATAGCAATGTGGATGGTAGCAACACCTCAATGATCTGATACCATGTTAGGAATGGCGAATAAGCATTCCAATCCAAGTTTCAAAAGTGATACTCTAAAAACATCACACATGAAGCTATAGACAATTGATTGTAAAGCAAATCAAATTAAGTGTTATTCATAAATATGATATGCTAGTACAAAGAAAAGCTCTTGCATAAATAGGCAAGGCAAAATACATAACTAACCTAACTAGTCAATGTGGGATAAATCCTCACATAGGACAAACTCACTAAAGGATGAAATGTGACATAATCCTAGCTAATACACTATCAAACATGAGAAATAAATGAAATAAGTCTAACCTATCTTGCTCATATTGTAGGAGGACTGGTCATGAAGAGACTAGGTATAGACAATTGATTGTAAAGCAAATCAAATTAAGTGTTATTCATAAATATGATATGCTAGTACAAAGAAAAGCTCTTGCATAAATAGGCAAGGCAAAATACATAACTCACCTAATTAGCCAATGTGGGATAAATCTTCACATAGGACAAACTCACTAAAGGATGAAATATCTAGCTAATACACTATCAAACATGAGAAATACATGAAATAAGTCTAACCTATCTTGCTCCTATTGTAGGGCGACTAGTCATGAAGAGACTAGGTGTTTCAAGACAATCCAAGCCCTAGAGGATGTCATTAGGAAACATAATATTTATATCTCCACTCCTTCACCATCTCATGAGCATGAAAAACTACTTAATGTTATCAAGAGATCATAGTTACCTATTTTAGATAGTTGGGTTCTAGTTTTTGTTGTTTCACACCAGATGACTTCTTCCAAGGAGTCCTTTGTATCTCTTAGTTTGAGTTCTACTTCAAACATTAAGGTTGGAGATTATTCTTTCATTTATGTTAAGATGAAATGTGACATATAGCTAGATGGTGGAAGCATCAATGATGCATTATATGTTTCAAACATCACCACCAATCTACTTTCAGTTTATCATATTTATCATTCTGTTCAGGACAAGACAATGAGTTTCACACCATAGGGTACTAAAGTTTGAGATTTCTTAGAGGTAGACACACTTATTAGACAAGGGCTTTTTTATCATAGTTCTCAACTCTATTATTTTGAAGGTTTTGATGATACTCCTCCTATAGGGACATGTTTAGCTTCTCATACACATTCTGAGAGTTGGCTCTGGCATGAGAGATTTAGACACCTAAACTATAGATATTTGAAGGAGTTGAACACTCATAGTATGGTAGAGGGTATTCTTATATTTTCATGTCTTGATGGATTTTTCCTTGGTTGTGCATTAGGGAAACAAACCAGGAGCCATTTCCTAAAGGTATGTCAATGAGAGCTTCTTCACCACTTGAGCTTGTGCACAATGATTTGATGGTCTTTCTTACTCCTTTCAACAGAGCTAAGTATGCATTTACTTTCATTGATAATTTATTGAGGTGTACTTGGGTTTATTTCCTCAAGTATAAGAGTGATGTCTTTTCTCACTTCAAATTCATTAAGGCTTTGGTCGATAAACAGTCTTCGAGTTGCATCAAGAAGATTCTTATAAATAGTAGGGGGGAGTAATTCAGTCAAGAGTTCTCTAATTTTTTAGCAACCCATGGTATTTTTCACTTGCATTCTATTGCTCATACTCCACATCAAAATGGCTTAACATAATAAAAGAAACAAACTTTGAAAGAGATAGCTAACTGCATGATGCATTCATGGGATTCACCTCCCATCTATTGGGCAGAGGTAGTTTATTATGTGAACTACATTTAAAACTGCACATAAAATCAAGCACTTAAGCATATGACTTCAGAGGAGGCTTGGTATGGAATCAATCCTAATTTCTCATTTCTTTTAGTCCTTGGGAGCCTTGCTTTGGCATTTGTACTAAAGAAGAAAAGGAAAGCATTGGACAAGAAGAGCAAGCCTTTGATTTTTGTAGGGTATTGTGAGGAGATGAAAGCTTATCATCTTTTAGATCCTAATACTCATGATGTTCATTTTTGAACTCATGTAAGTTTGATGATCATTTCTCATCTCATGACTCTTCATCTTCTTCCATGCCTTCTTCTTCTTTTGATGATTCACCTCCTCTCGAGGATTCATTCTTTGATGAACTAGTGCAGTAGATTCCTGAGGAGGATATACAAGATGAGGATCATATTCACACTAATGTTGCCACTATGCCTAGGTGGGCGCATACTATAGTTTATGAAGTAATACCTTTCATATGGGATATTCTACCTACTCAACATCATCATGCACATTTTACGATTATTGGACTTTTATATCAAGCATTCTCTAGGGATACAAAATATTTTTCACAATCTCATGGGATACAGGAATGGGATGATGTGATGATAGATGAGTATTTTTTATGGAATAAATTTGGTTAGGTGAAAGTGAATTTACTACACTAAGTATGCAGTGGATGGGTCCATTGACAAGTATAAGGCACACCTTGTTGTAAAGGGGTTCTCGCATGTAGAAGGTATTGACTACTCTAATACTTTTGTGCATGTTTCCAAGATGGATTATGTTCACCTTATTCTTTATCCTACTACATTATAAAGTTGGATAGTATATCATATATATGTCAAGAGTATTTTATTGCATGGAGACTTGCATGAGGAAATCTATATAGAGCATTTTTTGGGGTTTGTTCATGATTCTTTTCTTATTTTTTGACTTAGGAGGTTTCTTTA
This sequence comes from Torreya grandis, assembly GCA_037957365.1. Lineage (NCBI taxonomy): Eukaryota > Viridiplantae > Streptophyta > Pinopsida > Cupressales > Taxaceae > Torreya > Torreya grandis. The sequence goes on from JARHVA010001327.1 coordinate 2,779,734, forward strand.
CAGTCTCAAACTGGCCCCTCAAGTTTATTATGAGAATATGGATTCATTTTTATCTCCACTAGATTTATTCGATACCACTCTAATCTCGTAATGCATATTTAGCATATCGGAGAGGACATTGTTATACTAGTCTTGTATGTTGATAATCTACTTCTCACAGGTAGCTCCTCATCATAGATTTAGACTATTCAATAGGCACTTTCAACCTATTTCAACATGATAAATCTTGGTTTTTTGCATTTCTTCCTTGGTTTATAGATTTCATAGTCAGATATAGGGACTTTTTTGAGTCAGTAGAAGTATCCCATTGATCTTATTTAGTGTTTTGTCATGGTTGATTTCAATCCAAGTCCTCCTTTTCATTCTGGAGTGACTCTCACTGCCTCTTTTACTACTCCAATTTTTTATCTTATATTGTATAGGCAGACGGTTGGGAGTATTATGTATTTGACCCATACTTACCCTAACATTTTATTTTCAGTCGGGATTGTATCTAGGTTTTCACATGACCCTCATGATAGTCATTGGCAGACTGACAAGAGGATTTTATGATATTTGTGAGGCATTACTCATTTTAGATTACACTACACCATGTGTTCTACTCAGTTGGTTGGATACAGTGATTCAGATTGGGTAAGTTCTTTTGATGATAGGAATTTCACTTCTAGCTACATCATTTGTATTGGTTCTTCACCTATTGCTTGGTCGAGTAAGAAGTATTAGGGTATTGGACCATCTACATAGGTTGAGTATAGGCAATAGTTACAACAAGTCAGTAGATTATTTGGCTTTATCAATTAGTGATAGAGTTTGGATTGATGTAGGATTCACCCACTATAGTTTGGTGTGACAACCAAAGTGAAATTCATATATCTCACAACCTATTTGAGCATCAGCATACCAATCACATTAAGTTACATATGCACTTCATTCATCAACACATTCAAAATAGAGTTATTAGTTTGGAGTACATTCTGACTCAATAGCAGGTTGTAGACATCTTCATGAATCCTTTTGCATCACCTTGTTTCCTTGAGTTTCATGGCATGCTTGGGGTTTTATAATTTTTTCTTAGGGATTGTTCATGATGACATCTTCTTTATTCATTTATTGGATACATATTGTACATGAGTACCTTATCAAGCCTAGTTGTCAAGAATCATACTGCGGATATGCCAGTATTTCATTTTTATCTTTTGTTAGCCCCTAGCTTCACTTGAGGGGGGGTGTTAGAGTGGGTATTTCTCATGTTTTTTATTGTATTAGCTGGATATTTCATCTTTTAATGAGTTTGTCCTATGTAAGGATTTATCCCACCTTGGCTAGTTAGGCTAGTTTTGTATTTTGTCTTGCCTATTTATGCAAGATATTTTTCTTTGTACTAGCATATCATATTTTTGATTCACTTTGATTTGAAATCAATTATTTGCATCTTTATGTGTATCTTGGAGTTATCACTTTTGAATCTTAGATTGGAATTCTTATTCATCATTCCTAATAAAATTGTAAGTGAAAGATATGTTGATAAAAGAGACTTAGAATGATTTTATTCTTGTCTATTGTATATATATGGTTTGAATATATTTTATTTGATAAACCTATGTTGTCACTTTTATGGATTATGTAAATGGAAACAAGAGAGTTTCATGTTTTATGATTGTTTGTATCTGATAGCACTGTATGGGTTGAGTGTATGTTGTAATTTATGTTTTTTTGGCTGAATATTTATGTGTAAATTATTAGACTATATTATTGGATAATAGGATATAATTATATGAATATTCCATTTGAAAACTTATATACCTATCCCATGATATCATCTGATGCTCTTGATTTAGTAGTAGAGAAATTTATGTGAGTGGAATAAACTTGTATTTTCAAATATGATTTCTATAATGAAAATTATGGACAAAGTAATGTTATATCCGAGACATTATCATTCCACTATACTTTATAGTTTACATGTGTATGTTTATTTCATTTAGATAGAGGGTTGGATTCCATGGTCTATATAATTTTTGCATGTATTAGTGATTGTACAGACATGGGTTCTAGTTGATTTCTTGATATCCACACTACTTTTATCTACCTTTCCTTGAAGGTTAGTGTCATTCCCAGTGGATAGGTGTGAAAGATACCATAGGTATATGGTTGGAGGTAAATAACTTGAATGATGCTCTCCCTCTGTCATTTGATTCAACCATTGGAATTACATTCAAGTTATATTTATGGATCATTGAGCTACTTATGATGCTCTTTTGTACTGATGTACATTTTATATTATATATTTGACTTTGTACTAAAATGTAACTTATTTTACATTATTATTTTTTGATATTCAACATAATAAATGTTGTGAAATTGTAATAAATTTTAAATATTATGACAACAGTGTCTGTATGCTTAATTATAGCTAAAATGAGGATTATATCAGTGTTATATTTTACTTGATTAATTTCACTATTTATTTTGTGAGAATTATTTATCTAAAATTTGATATAGACTATTTCAAACCTAGATGGATCAATTCATTAGCCAGTGGGTTAATATGTTACTACATTTATTATTTGAGATGCATTTAGTAGTTAAATAGTGGTTACTTCATAGAGTTCTAAATGGTTTCATAAGTAATCTATGTGAACCAAAAAGTATAGTATGACTATTTGTTAACCCAGTGGGGTTATAACACAATTCCAATTGGGTAGATGGCCTTGAGGCTGTAGGTGGTGCTCGAGGACCAAAAATGGAAATAGACACCAAGTTCTCAAACTAGACCTTATTTATAAGGTCTTGGGATTTGGCCATTATTGAAGTTGTAATTGGAAGAATTAAAGAATCAGAGGAACTAGAATTTTATGGCCTAGTTTCCTCAATATTGGCATGGGAATACAATGGCTTGGTTTTTGAACAATATTGCTGCAATGATTCATATGGAGAGAGGGGTACAAAAACTATACTAGAAGAAGGCAAATCAACGACACTAGTATTTACAATTATAAAGGAAAAGGTGAAAGAAGACACTACCTTATTAAGGTCTTGATTTTATTCTTCAATAAGAATATTTTCTCCCTGGGTAGATGTTGACATGTCTTCTTCCTCCCCAAATTCTTCAAGAAATGTATCTTTTGTGACATTAATTATTTCAATTTCACCCCTTTGTTCTTCTTCCTCCATGGGTTTCAGTTCATCCTCTTCTTCATCAATGGCATAATCTACCAATAAGACTGCCTCTTCTTGTTCTTCTTCTGATTACTCAAAAAGAAGGCTTCCATGAACAAACAAACCCTCTATTGGTATCTCTTAGACTTGGGTAATCTTGGGAGAGACTAGAAGAGTTATAGGCTTCCTTTGATAACTAGAAATGGGTGATTGAGTGTAAATTGGGGATTATCTTGAGGTGGATGAAATGGAATATGAAGGGGCATTGGTAAATGGAAGAGGTGGTATAATGTGAAATGGATTAGAGAGATAAAATTGATGGAGGTTGAGGCATTGAAACTATAGGTGCCCCTAGTGGAGATGTTGGAAGTGATGAGGGTGCTATTTTGGATGGCAATACTACAAAAGGAACTCTGTAGAAACTCGAGAAGACTTACCTATTAAACCATAGTCATAGGAAGTCAAGGTGATAAAGAGATTTATCTTGTGTGCCCACCTGTAGAAGATGATGCCCTTTAAATTATTGTAGAAAGTTGCATCGTGATTGTTGGTTGAGGCCTTAGGAGTCCCTTAAGAATATTCTTTTTAATTTGGGGATTTGTTTCCCATTTGGTGGCATGCTCTTCCACTTGGATAGATTCTTCTTGCTAAGGAGAGGGAGGAGCTTCTTATTCTAGAGGTGATTGAGCCTACTAATGAGTCCATTGATAGCTTGTAGCTCTATTTTCATCTTATACAATTCTAATTGCCTCTTCTTTAGTGATTGAAGGATCATACTAAATCTTTTGTACCATCACCATTAGTATATTTTGCTTTTCCATCCGTACATATATACCTCAAAATTATCTTGAGAATTGATGAAGATTTCATCATATTCAAAGTTTTTGTGGCCATAGGGAATTTGGACTTCCTTCTTTCTAAGGTCATTTAGATATTGTCTAACTCTCTCATTAGGGCCCTAGTTTCTGTGTATTGATTTTTCTAAGCCATATTGGGCTTTAACTCTTCCAACTATATTGAGGTGCCTCATCATTGAATACTAGATTTGACCTATGCTTAGAGCAGTTTTGTGGTGATACCCCTAATGTTTAGTACCAAGGTCTTCATCCACACTGGTATATATTTGGTTTGAAATATCTTTCTTTTCCACCTTATCAAGGACATAACGGGGCAAATACAAGGGATATTCCTTAGTTCCTTCTACCCTAATTATGGTACAATCATAATAGTACCAATAATCACATCTCTTATTTATATGCCTCATGTTTTTAGAAAGCCTATGCATCTAATGCCCATAAATAGATTAGTAGACCTATGGATAAATATGATCTGAAATCCTTTTAATTTCACCTTTCAATTTGTAGATATGCAGCATGGAAATATCATCACAAACCATGTTCCTCATATATTTAGTAGACATTTCCCAGGGTTACCCATGAATTTTGTATATTTTTCCCATGACTATGTCCATCACCTAGGACATCATATATAAATTTTCATTAGAGGGCCTTTGATCAAATTATAACATTTGCACCCCTAGCCTTATGCTTATAATCTCTTTTAGTGCAACATTTTTTTTAGTAGTCAAAATAATATCTAACAAGCGCACCCATTCCTCATGTACATAGGTAGTGTTATAAAAATCATATAATTTGTTCATTAAGGCCATAGCTATTCAAATCCCTGGAATAAATTTTAACTATGGGGACTGTGGGAATAGCACCCTAAATAATCAATTTCTCTCCTTTATTAATCCACTGCTTAAGTTTCTTGTCCATTGCATTCTCTTCAAATCAAGGATTATAGCAAACATTAGTCTTAATTTACTTCTGACATTGGGAGTTGCAAATATTTCTCAAATGCTTCTCCAAAAATGTATGCTACTACATTTTGTGAAGTTTGAAGTGCAAGTAATCATTATTAATAGTGTCATTAATAAATAAATCATGCAATAGATCAATACAAAGCATTACCTCAGATTTCACAGTTGCATTGTGTAATCTCATGGCCTTGATTACCAGCAAGTCATCAATGTATCTTTGGCCATCCTCAGACAATTGATCATGTGTTGAATATGGTTTTGTTGTGTACCCTATCCTAGATGATTGAATAGTGAGGGAATTGGAATTATAAAGCTCTCTTATCAAACATTGTGTCCATATATTTGGGCTCACTTGTGATGGTGTATGAGGAAGGAGGTTGACATGCTTGTGATGAAGATGTCATTACCACAATGTAAAGCTCTAAAAGATCTCTTAAGGTGAATAAAATTACACAATCACTTGCTAGAATAAAAAATAGGGATTTTTATAATAGGATAGCTTGAATTAAAAATTTCCTCATATTCGATTGATGGTGATGGTCATTTGATATTGTTCAAAAATCTACATATATTTTCAAAATATCAAGACTTGAATGCTAAATTCGTATGAAGTTAATGTAGTAACAACTTTTAATTTTTTTTCATATTTTAATTTGAAGTTGTCAATCAGATTTTGCATGTACCTTTTACCATGTGGTAATTTTTTGTTCACCGTGAGTACTTAGTCATTGCCTCATGATAGGTGTCCATTTCCCATGCATTGGATTTTGGCCTAGCTATCAAACTTTATATTTGAATTCTCGCTATGTATCTTCATGATTGTGACACTTGTCATGATATCATTTATCAAGGTTTTTTACTTTATAACATTGTTTCATACCCCTTATACGTTGTGAGTTAACAATATTATTCCACTTGGAACAATATCAATAAGTGAGGGTTATTAGACTATTAAATTTATATATCTTCCTAAGAGGCACTGAGTGAACATGATCTTGCCACATGTTATTATCTCAGGGTTTCAACAATTATTTTAAAATTGATTATGTATTTATCTCAAATAGGAACAATGATTAGATCATTCCAAGCTAAATATCTCAAGTGATAACAAAACATCACATCAAGTTTGATATGCAAATAAGAGATATATCATATAATATCCAAAATAAGACATACAAGTATAATATAGAGACCTTGCATAAGTAGGCACGGTAAAATAAGAAACAAGACTAACTAACCAATGTGGGATAAATCCACACAAAGGACTAAACTAGAAAAAGATGGAAATATACCTAAAACCTAGTAAGCATGAGAATAATATACTCTAGTAACCCCCTCAAGTGAATCTATGGGCTAACAATAGATAAAAACAAAGTGGCATATCTACAGTATGAGTCCTGACAATAAGTCCTAATGAGGTACTCATGTACAATATATATACATGAAATAAATAAGGAATATGTCCTCATGAACACCCACCAAGGACAACTTCTAAAACCTAAGCATGCCATGCAACTCGAAGAAATTAGGTGATGCAAAAGGCTTCGTGAAGATGTCATCAACCTGATGTTGAGTTGGAATGTACTCCAAGAAAAAAACTCCATCCTGAATGTGTTGACAAATGAAGTGCATGTGTATCTCAATGTGATTGGTTTCTTGGTGCTCAATTGGGTTACTATATGTGAATTGCACTCTGGTTGTCATACCAAATTAGTGTGTGAATTCTGCATGAAGTGAAAGTGTATCAATAACTGATGAAGCCAAAGAACCTGTTGACTTGTTGTAATTATTTCTCTATACTCAACCTGTATAGATAAAAATGAAATAGCCTATCTATTCTTGCATGCTCAAGCAATTTGAGAAGAATCAAGACAAAATATGTAGCCATAAGTGGAACACCTATCATCAAGAGAACCTACCCAAACTAAATCAGTGTACTTGACCAACTAAGTAGAACCCTTGGTGTAGTGTAATCCAAAATAGGTAGTGACTCGTAGATAACATAAAATCTTCTTGGTATCCTACCAATGACTATCATGAGGAGCATGTGAAAATTTAGATACAAGCCCAACTACAAATGAAATGTTAGGGTGAGTATGGTTCAAATACATAAGACTCTCAACCATCTACCTATATAATGTAGGATCAAAAATAGGAGTAGTGCAAGTAGAAGTGAGAATGACTCTAGACTAAAAAGGATAGGGACTTGGCTTGCAATTAGTCATACCAAAATGTTGAAAAAGATCAAGTGTGTACTTTTGTTGACTCAAATGAATCCCTGAATCTAACTAAGAAATCTAAAAACCAAGGAAGAAGTGCAAAAGACTGAGATCTATCATATCAAACTACATTGAAAGTGCCTACTAAATAGCTTAAATCTGAGAAGAGGAGTTATCTGTGAGAAGTAGATCATCAACATACAAGACCAGTATAAGAATGTCCTCCCTCACATGTTGGATATAAACTATGGGATCAGAGTGGTAGTTAACAAAGCTAGCAGAGATAAGGAATAGATCTATCTTCTCATACCAAGCCTAAGGGACCTATTTAAGACCGTAAAGAGACCTCCTAAGTTAACAAACAAGAGAAGAATTATGAACAAACCCAATAGACTGCTCGATATAGATTTCCTCCTATAAATCTCTATGCAATAAGGCACTCTTAACTTCCATCTCATACACTAGCCAACCCTATGATGTAGCAAGAGAAAGTACAAGGCAAACAAAATCCATCTTGGCAATAAGTGTAAAGTCTTAGATTAATCAATAACTTTGACCTATGAGAAACCCTTTGCAATAATACATGCCTTATACTAATCAATGGACCCATCGACTACATACTTGATGTGGTATATCCACTTACACCTAACCAACTTTCTTCCTTTAGTAAAAGACACCAAACCCCAAATATGATTCTTCATCAAAGAATAATACTCATATATCACCGCATCATCCCACTCTTGTATCCCATGAGCTTGTGAAAAAGATTGTGGATCCCTAGAGAATGCTTGATACAAAATTCTCGTACCTGTAGAATGTACATGATGATGTCTAGTGGGTGGAATATCCTATATAAAAGGTGTTGCCTCCAAAACTATAGTATGCTCCCACAATGGCATAGTGATAACATCAGTGGGAATAGGATCCTCAACATCCATACCTCTTAAAGGGCCTCTTAAACTGGATCCTAAAATAATGAATCCTTAAGAAGAAGTGAGGAATCAATAAAAGAAGAAGGCATGGAAGAAGATAAAGAATCATAAGAAGTGAAACGCTCATCAAACTATACATGTGTTCAAAAAAGAAAATCATGAGTATTAGGATCCAAAAGGTGATACACTCTCATGTCCTCACAATACCCTATAAATATCAAGTGTTTGCTCTTCTTATCCAATTTTTTCCTTTTTCTTATTTGGTACAAACACCAAAGCATGGCTCCCAAAGACTCTAAAAAATGAGATGCTAAGCTTGGTTCCAAACTAAGACTCCTCTGAAGTCAAATGCTCTATGTGGTGTGTGATTCTGAATGTAATTGACACAATTAACTACTTATGTCCAATAGATAGGAGGTAAATCCCATGAATGCATCATGCATTTAGCCATCTCCTTCAAATTTTGGTTCTTTCGTTCTGCAAAGACATTATGTTTTGGAGTATGTGAAATAGAATGTTGGTGAAAAATACCATGAGCTTCCAAAAAATCAGAGAACTCTTTACTAAATTACCCCCCCCCCATTATCAATATAAATCTTCTTGATGCAAATATAAGACTGTTTCTTGACCAAAGTCTTGAATACTTTGAAGTGTGAAAAAACATCACTCTTATACTTGAGAAAATAAACCCAAGTACACCTTGAAAAATTATCAATAAAAGTAAGTGCATATTTAGCTCCATTGAAAGGAGTAGGAAAGACCATCAAATCACTATGCACAAGCTCAAGTGGTGAAAATTTTCTCTTGAACATATCCTTAGGAAATGGATCTTGGTGTTGTTTCCCTGATGCACAAGGGAAAAATCTATCAAGACATGAAATTATAGGAAGACCATATACCATACTATGAGTTCTCAGCTCCTTCAAGTATCTATAATTGAGATGTTTGAATCTCTCATGTCAAAGCTTACTCTCAAAATTTACATGAGAGACCAAACATGTCTTATAGAAGGAATATCATCAAAACCCTCAAACTAATAGAGATGATAACTATGATAAAAAACACCCTGTGTAATGAGTGTGTGAGGCTCTATCAATGCTCGAACTTTAGCCACCTATGGTGTGAAAGTCATTATCTTACCCTAACCAGAATGATAAATGTAATAAACAAAAATCAAATTTGTAGTGATGTCAGGGATATATAGTGCATCATTGATGAGGCCACCCTCAAGCTATATATCACCCTTTCCCTTAACAAAAATAAAGGAAGAATCTCCAACCTTAATGTTGGAATTAAAACTCAAAAAAAGAGATACAAAAGATTCTTTGAAAGAAGTCATGTGGTGAGAAGTACCAGAATCTATGACCCAACTGTTTGAAATAGGTGACTGAGATCTCCCAACAACATTAAGTGTTTTTCCATGTTCATTAGGTGGAGTGGAGATAAAAATCGTGTGTTTACTGACTACATCCTCCAAAACTTGCATTCTCTTAAAACACCTAAATTTTTTATGACCAGTCCCCCCACAAAAAGAGCATGAAAGGCTAGATTTATTCTTGTATTTGGAAGATGACTAGGGTTGAGAGTTATTGGGTTTAGGGGCACTTTGAGATGAGGAGTGTTCTTGGATTTACTACTTAATTTTCCCTTGCTCTTGGATTAGATTATATTAATATTTTTAAGAGGTGGAAGACTCAATGTGAGACAATTTGGATTCCTTATTAGTAAGTCTTTCATTAAACAATTTGAATTTAGGCATTTGAAATACAGCACCTAAGGCATCCATGCTAGAGAAATAGGTAAAACCAAAGATTTGGAATGGATCTTTCAACTTGGATAGAATTAGATACACACACACTTCATATTTCTTATCCCATCCACTCCCCTTAAATTATGTCAAGAAATTTTTAAACTTAGTGAGATAGTCTATAATAGAGGGAAAATATTCAGGATTGAGAGAAGTAATTAGGAATTCAAGCTATATGGTTCTCATGTGATCTACTTTTTCAAATAAACCCTTTAGTTTAGCCCATATTTTGAATATTGGTTCACATCCATATAAATGAAACAAAATAATGTCACTCACATAACCCCCAATCAAATCCATACACTCTTCAAATTTATATTGGTGTTCATACTCTCTAGTGAATTATGGTTGAACTTCATTCAGTAGGGACAATAATCTTTGCATTTAATGATTTTTTCAATTCTAGATCTTCATGTATGGTAATTATGTGTAGTAAAAGGTTCACATTGATCTAAATCATAAGAATAAGCCATGATATAAAATCACCAAAGATTAGAAAAAATGCAAAAAGGGTGCACAAAATCAGCACCAAGACAACCCCCTAAAAGATTTGGATTAAGCCCCCCCAAATTTAGCACTTTATAAAAATAGTGTGTTTTTACAAATAGATGACACCAATGAATAGAAAATTGAAAACCATACACTTTTGAAAAAAAATGAACTCAATTCCGAGTTATAGCTTAAAAGATATAGGCTTTATGAACTCCCATAAATAGGTTAAAAGTAATTAAAAATTACTACATGCTAATTTTTGTGACCAAATTGATAATGAACCTATCCTTCCAACCACTCATTGGAAACAAAATTTCACCATGAACATTCTCAAACCCACCAAAGTGAAAAATAATCTGCCAGTGACCCCTATGCGTGTGCAAGCGAAAAGACTTCCTCTTAAACTAAAAAATACAATGATTTAAAACAAATAATGAATGAATGGCTATTTTTGAGAGGAGAAAAAGTGGGTTAATGTTGTTTGTCACCTCTTATATGCCAAGGAAGCTGGTGTGAGCAAAGAGATAGGGCACCACAATAAAAATAGACCATATCTCCAAATTTCAATGCCACCTCCCAGTTGTAATGTATAAAAGGAATGTAAGGAATGAGAAATGGCACCAAGAGTAGATAAAATGGCAGATTTAGGTGATTACAGACCTGTAGATCTACAACACAGACCCTAAAGACAAATTTATAGTACCATGAAGGTCTAAAACTTTTCTAAAGAAAAGGATGTAGTCAAAAAAAGAACAAAAAATGAAGATGACACAAAAATATCTCCATGCAAAAAATGATGCCTAGCTAAAAAATGATAAATATGCCACTTTAAAGGACATAGATCTAAGGCTTTCTAGGATAGATCTGCCACTTTAAATGTAGGTCTTAAGAATTCCAATGTGGATGGATGCCAAACAAGGACACCAGAGGAAAATGAGCAGACAAGCAGATGATGGTGCACTAGATAGACTTGCCAAAAAAAGATAATACTAAAAACTGATTATCTTTAGTATAATACTAAAAAAGGATGCAAAAAAGAAAGGAAAAAAAAGAATGCCACCCAAAAATGATCTCCTACAACAAACAATCTAGGAAGAAAGGAGCAACATCGGATCTCTCCACTCCCACGTTCCAAATAGGTTGATTTAATGATGTTAAAAAAGGATGCAATGCCATATTTATCTACTCTCATGCTCCAAACATTACATATTTGATGATGCCAAGAAAGGATGCCAAAGGAGAATGATGGTCTTGTTGGCTCAAAATTTTGTTAGGGGGACCAATTGGTGACTTTATGTTAGCAATGTGAGAACTGAGTCTTTGCATTAGTCAACAACACAAGACAAAGTCCCTCTCCTATTAGTAGGTGGAACTACCTTTATTGAAAGCCAAAAAAGGAAAATTAGGGGAAAAACATTCACAACTATTTACAATAAAAATGTTTTATGTTGGAGGTTTCATACTTTTAACCTAAAAGTACATAAAGGAGATAGAAAGTAAATGAGGGGAAAGAAAGGAATAATGGAAAGAATGTAAAAATAGAGAAAGGAAAATAATAAGGGATAATAGGGTTATTATATTTTGTTAAACACATAAGCTACTATGATAACCCTAAGAAAAATGAAAGATAACTCTGGGTAGCTAAATAAAGAAACTTACCAGAATAGTCCAAGAAAAGGAAAACATTGTGTGCATGTAAATCTCTCTCATTAAATGGGTGGTAAAGACATAATTACACCCTTAGGATTGCAAAATATACACTAAGATAATTTTTTAATACTAATAGGAGACCAAATATAACCATCCCATATTTACCTGTAAAAGACAATCAAAATATTGCTAAAACCCCACTGAGATTTCACATTCATAGAAATAACACAAAAAGATTCTAAAAGAAATGTTTAATGTGAAATTCTCATTATTTGATAATTTGGTAATGATTATGATGATGAATTGAAAGTACAGATATAGAAACAAGTGAATCACATATAAAGATATATAACTCACAAAAAAAAATTCAAATAGAAAGCTTGCAAAATCTCCTAATTTCAATCTTTATTGAGTTGATAACAAAGCTCAACTCTTCAGACAAAATCTTCACATAGTTTTACTACCAAAAATTCCCCTTTACAATGACTCTTACACTTATATTTTAGCGTGAGGAGGTGGTTACAGTGCGTAACCACCTTTTCTACGTTTTAGAAGTTTTAAAAATGAGTTTACAAAAATGCACCACTTAAGTGGTGTAAAAGCATGTTGGTGCAATTGCACCACATTCAAAATTGAAATTATAATTTACAACGCTGACGTGGTGCATTTGCATGACTTATATTTATGAGTTTGCACTTACAGAATTTACAACTAGAAATTACAAAACAAGATTTAACAATTTTATGAAAAGACCAGATCACTGAATGCACTTATACAACTTCTTGGTTAAAAAAATAAATGCTTATTCAAAAAAAAATCTCTTTTTGTGGGTGCTCTTGCACGGCATTTTTTGTAGTTGAAGAAGAAATAAAAATAACTTCTTTTCTATGCACTTGCTTCCCTTTCGTAATATTGAATATATTTTTTCTGACAGATGACGGCTAAAACACAAATAAAAATTCAATTTTTAATTTGTTAAAATTGTAAGAGTTGAGCATGCAGGTTGAAAATATTTTAATTTGTAATGATAATTTGCACCGTTGAAAAATACAATTACAACGGGGAAGTTTGCATTTACATGGCTCTTGGAAATATAATTTGCATTTGTATGATTTGGGGAAGCATGATTTGCATTTACATGACTTGTGAAAATATAATTTAGAATTGCACGGAAAAAGAAACTCAAAAAGATTTTAAAATTTACACGAAGTTTTAAATCGATTTTACAATTTACATGAAAACTCAAAACAAATTTGCAATTTACACGAAAACCCAAAACAAATTTATAATTTGCATAGAAGCTGAAAAATATTTTGTAAATTGCATGAAAGCTAAAAAAATTTGACAAATTGCATGAAAGCTAATAAATTTTTTACAAATTGAACAAAAGCTAAAAAAATTTTGCAAATTGCATGGAAGCTGAAAAAGTTTTTGCAAATTGCACAGAAGCCAAAAAAGTTTTTACAAATTACACAGGTATTAAAAAAAAAATTGTAAATTGAATGAAATACAAAATTGATTTCACAATTTGCATGACTTTTGAAAAAGCAACATATGTTTGCACAACTTATGAAAAGCTAAATATTTTTTGCAAATTACGAGAAATAATAATGGCTTTTTGCACGGGAGGTTCAAATGCATTTTAGAATAGTTCAGATTAAAAAACCGATTTGTCCATGAATTTTTAATTAATAAATATTCAATTAATTAATTAAAAATTTTGAATTTTTCAAAAAAATTATGGTTTCTGGCTCGATTTTTTTTAAAATAGCCATTTAGCAAAAAAATTAATTTCCACTGATTTTTACCCATTTTCAAAAATCATGACAACAAGTCTCCAACGCATTCCAAAGATAACTCCATGCTAACCTCCAAACGACACATGTAAAATTAGATTCCAGTATAATGAAATAAATAAATACTTGTGGCAAATCTATCTTGCAAACGGAAGTTTGTTTCACTTCAAGGCTCTAGTACCATAATAGGAACAATGATTAGATCATTTCAATCCAAAGAACTCAAGTGTTCACAAAACATCACATCAATTCTAATATGCAAACAAGAGATATATCATATAATATCCATAATAATGTCAGGATCTTGCTCCCCAAATTAGAGCACATATGATTACTTCTTGTATTAGCAACTAAACACGGAATTTAACCAGAATGATAAGTAACTAGAAATATGAAACAACACAGGATGTGAGAGACAATACACAATTGTATTAATAATCACTCAGAAGAAAATACAATAAAGAAGATGCCACTTCTTCTTCCACCTCAAAGGCTCGCCACACCTCAAGACCTTCTTCCCTCTCTCTCTCGGTCCCAACAATCAACTCCAATACAGAATTGATGTTCACCTCCACCAGTCAGTAACACGCTGCTAGTACACCAAGTACACAACCGTACTCCAAGTAGATCTCCCGCTCTCTGCTGCTACCTGCAAATCACTAAACCTTACTCACCATTGTAGATCTCCAAAAGAAGCCATGCACACCTGCTGACCAAGATCATACAAACACGAAGAACCCTTCTGATTCTCCAAACCAGCACCCACACTTGGTACTGTGGCACTAGGAGGAACACACCATTTCTCTCCTCTCTCTGAAGGAGCTTATTTTGCTCTCTTACTCTCTAGCACTAGTTTACAATACAACCAATGAGTATCTTAAATAGATCTCATGCAAATAATAATTAGACACCTAATTACAATAATTAGATCCACAGCTTTTAGTCTAAATTTGGCTCTTGACATGCAAACACTTGGTTCGTTAGCTAACTGCCCATAACATTCACAGTTCAAACCACACAGGTGACCAACGTCGGTTGGCCTGACCGACGCCGGTGTCTGTAACACTCAGCAAACACTCTGCAACCTCCTTAAATCCTCCTGTTTGCATCTTGGTGAAGCTTTTAGCTCCACAACCTAACAAATAAGACATACAAGTACAATAGAGAGACCTTGCATAAGTAGGCAAAGCAAAACAAGAAATAAGCCTAACTAACCAATGTGAGATAAATCCATACAAAAGAAAAAACTAGAAAAAGATGAAAATATATCTAAAACATAGTAAGCATGAGAATAATATACTCTAACATTCTCAACGGGCTCTAGATTACCATGATGGTGACACATAGATGGCTCCCAAGGCTCCAAAGGTTACTCTTTTTTACCCTTGTACATTTTTTATCAAGTTATAGGCTTTTGATATGATGACACATGGACAACTCTCAGGGATCTAGAGAAAATGAGATCTTGACTATGTACCTTTGATTGATAGGTTCTAAGTAAAAAAGATCATACCACATGGATAGTTCTTGTAGCTCTAGAGGCTTTGGAAAATTTGACACTGTACTTAAACATGCGAAGTGGCAAGTGTTTGAGATCATGACACATGGATGACTCTCATTAATCCAAAAAAAGTAGAATTATGATAATAAATTTACTTCCTATAGGGTTCGGACTTCCATGATGATGACACGTGGGTATCCCTTAGATTTACAAAGAGAATGAAATCTTAGTGATGTACCTTTAAATAATTAGTTATAGACTTTTGAGATGATGACATGTGGACGATTCACATTGATTTGGATAACTTTGCACATAAGTCTATGTACTACAGTCCATTGTGTTTCATGTGAAAAGGATTGTGCCATGTGGAATGATATTAGGGATCTAAGGCTATTATAAATTTTTACCATGTACTTTTCCTAACTAGTTTTCGGGTTTCCAAGTTGAAATGATGATGCCACTCATCTTAATATCAAGGAACCAGAGAGGAGGCAAAGAAATAGGCTTGATTATTTAACTGTATGCTAAGGGTAGCCATGATGTCGACATTTGGATGACTCTCAAGGGTCCAAAGATCTCTAATAAACTACATCCCTATGAACTTAGAATCAATGAGACTTGAACACGTAACTGCCAATTTTGGCTAAGGACCAAATGTGTAATAAGTCCAAGTCCTAAAATTAATCTTGAACATATTCAAAAGTTGAGATGCACTAGAACACCATTTCATTGGCTCTATTAGTTAAATAAATACATAAAAATAAACTTGGAGTAAGCATTTGAGATAAAATCAAATATGATAAATAAGATAATCCTATATCATGTCCAAGTTTTGAAATTTTATTTTGAAAGGTAAAATTAGGCTCAACATAACCTTAGGCTTCAAATATTAATTCAATATTTGGAATTCTAAGGTTTATCTAGATCATGAAGATTTTTTGATAATAATGAGTCCCCATTTTAAGTTTAAAAATGGAATGTGTTGGGTACAACAATGTGCCCAATTGTTCTTATGGGGATCCCCATTTGTCCTTCCTCCTTTCACTCACATGTCCCCTCCTCCACTCATTTCTTCCTTCCTTCCTTACTCATCATCCATTATTCCTCCCCCCAAGACTCCACCCTCTACCTCTACCTTTACCACCCTAATTTCATCTTCTTCCACTACTTTGGAACTTACTACAAGCCCAAGATGGATTGGGACCCTAACATATGCTGAAACACAAAGACCAGAAATGGTTTATCAAGGTGACCCAGAGGTCCAATGGGAATTTTATAGATAAATTGAGAGCTTGAAGAGAGTTATTAAATAGAGGTTCACTCAGGAATGGGATATAGTGGTATGGCAAACAAAACATGTCTTCTTCTCCCTTTCTAAAATGAGGACACCTAGCAGGGAGGAGAAAGTGGCCAAAGACCCTGTATCGATGCTCTGAGCTATCAGTGAGTTGTCTTAGGAGCTCATGGAAAACATTAAATAACAAGTTAGAGAACTCAAGTGATATGTGAGGATTAATTTCTTGATGGGGTTGATTGTTCAAGTTGTATAATCCCTTGCACAATTGTTTACAACTCTTGGAAAGGTGATTAGAGCCCTGTCCATGAGCAAACAACACATCTAGTGCACTCAAGCATATTTGGAGAGGGTTACCCGCTTGGATAATAAGTGAAATAAGTTTGACTTGGTTTTTAAAAAGGTCATGTTCTTAGATTTTAGCTCAGTTCTCTAGTGGACCTAAACCTCTACCATACTTATGTCAAGAGCATGAGGACTTTGATTGAAGAGTGGTTGTCTATGGTGCAAAATGTTATCGAGCCTTTGGAGAAGAGCAAGGAGCAGAGAATGACCTATTTCAAAGAGGTCAACATAATTTTATTATTCCACATAGACTACACCTTACTAGATAAAGAGAAATTTGAGGTCAATCTAGGCCAATTCGACCAAGTCATGTAGAGGAAAGTGGTGAAAGCTTATATGGTTAGGGCCAAAGTGATTTTAGAGTTGGCAACCTAGTCAATAGCTAACGTCAACTAAGTATTTGAGGTGAAGGTTTCCCTGGAGGCCCCACTCCAATTCTATGAGTAGTTGTTGGTCTATGTTGAGGTAATCTTTCAAGAGCCACCTACCAACCTTAACAGGATAGATCGGGAGTTCAACTTAGTGGCAGTCATGTTGGCAATTGAGGAGGCACTTACCAAGTAATTGGGAAGTGGTATGCCTCCATATCCTTAGTGTTTTTTCTTAGTGGGCCTGAGGGGATATTTTGTGGGGATAAGGGGAATTATTTATTGAAATCAGTTGTAATAAAATTTGATTCCATAATGGCCAAGGATGGGAATCTTGTGCTAGTAGGATATAAATCCCATCTTTTATAATATTATAGTTTATATTCTTGTAGATGGGTCGGCACTGTGAACATAAAACTTCTTTGAATTAATGATATTTTAAGCTTTCTGTCAAAGTATGTTTTGTGTTCATGGATGTTGTCCGCTAATTCCCATTTTGTGAAGTGATGCTATCACTAGAGAATTGATAATGTGATCTTATATGGATAATGAATTTAGTAATTATAATGTGCTCATGTAATTTTGATTCATTTGTATGTTCCTCTCATTTCTTATATAACACTCATTAATTCTATGTGTTTGGAGTTACAGAGTTTTTGGGAGGATCTTGTGTGTTAGTTTACTACAGACCCCCTTTCATGTGTTTATCTTTGGTGAAGTAATTTAAAATTAAGCATTCTTTCATTTCCCCAGACTCCCTCCCTCTATGACTAAGAGCCTGAGCCTTTTGTGAAAGTCAGCATACAATGGTATAACTGTATTTGGGCATGCCTTCAATTCTGAAAGCATTAATGTCTTTTGAAAATCAGTAGTCTTTTCTCTACCTTACCTTAGCCTCTCTTTTATGTTTTTTTGGAGTCAATTAACCCTTACCCTCTCATTTAGAAATTGGTGAAATGAAACTCATTAGCACTCCAAGATTTAAATATGTTAAACTAGATTAGATAAGTGAACTATAACCTCTTTTGTCAAATTGGATATTGAGCCTCTAGTGGTAGCGTTACATCTCTTGGAGATCTATTTCAATCAAGCTACATTGTGGAGCCCAATACCTATAACCCATGCCCTAGATTTCCCTGACGATAATCCTAAAATGGGAGGACGTAAGTTCCTTATTGTCACCTAAGTCTTTTATGGGCACCTAATCTCATAGGTGCTTTCCCATACCTTATTTTGGGCATGACAACAATCCTTTTGATCAGTGAGGTACCAACTCCTCCAACATCAGATATTAGGTTTGAGGTGCTTGAGTGCCCTAATTTGGTGTGGGTTGAAACAACTAAGGGTTTCTTTTTGTTGGTGGTTTATATGGACAGTGTTGGGATACATATTTTTCCTCTTCTAGTTTAGATAAACTTATTGATTCCATCAAAATAGTGGGTTTTAACATCTTGACCTCTACACGAATATCATATTTTAATCTACTAATGATTAACTTTAGAAAAAAACTCCTTATTTAGGCCCTTTGTTCAATTGGCTAGTTTTTCGAACTAGGTCTAGTAATCATGGAAATAGTGAGCTTATCGTAGTTTAGTTAGTGATCATGTGAAGTTCTCATATGCACTAGGGCTAAATCGATTCAATAAGTTTTTGTCAAACTCATGCCATGTGAGAGTGACATGTGTCTTTTCTAACCAATGGTACCATTGAATAGCTTCATATTCCAAGTTGAACGAAGTTATCGATAATTATTAATCTTTAGGTGATTAGTGGAGATAAAAATATTGTTCTTCCTCAGACAACAAGCTGGCAAGGTCATCACCCACAAATTTTGGAAAATACAATAATTATGTACCATGTTGGAACCTAGAGTGTGGCGGGTTAATGTGAGAGTGTTTCCAAAATATATAATTGTTCATTCTATTATGGGTTATGGTATTATATTTGGCATCCATTCTAGTCAGTCTGTTGTCCAAGTCATCAACGAGATCGAGTTTTTCTTGTTTGTAAAATTGATGGAGTAGAGAGGACTATGTTGTCTACATTAACCTAAGTTCCTCATCTAAGTTCTCCAAGGAAATATCCTGAGAGCATTGACCTATCATTGTGGTCATTTTTTGTTTTTTTTTGGATGGAATTATACCAAAATGATTATCACAAAGATAAAATCATGTCACCCTAATAAGCGAAAAAAATCAAGACTCTTTTTTTTGTCTGATTCTTATATTTGTAAGGTATTACACCATGTCTAGATAACTATTTTGGAATATTCTCATCCTTCTAAGTTCTATTGTTATTGTGTTTATGAAAGATTTTGGAATATTCTAACATGTTTCTAAATTCTATTGGTACTATCTTCCTGAAAAAAATCAGCTTTGGATCTATGAGTCCAAGAATGGTAGGGATAACATAGGGAAGGTTACTAAACGGTGTCTCTGGTCTAGGAGATGATAAATATATTGATCTCCTTCTTAAATAATGTTAGTAAAATATTTTAGATCTCTAACTATGGAATATTGGCTCACATAGCCCATTATCCAGTCTCCAAGGTAAAACATAAGTAACTTTCTAAGGCTAACTACTTACCAGTGCATCATAGATTACAAATGGCCAAAGGCTTACAATGTCAAACTAAAAAACATAGTGGCTTCCTATATACCAAAAGGTACATAGAAGCAAAAAATTGTATAGAACACTATTTAAGGCTTGGGTATTTGGCGAAAACCCCTCACTCCACCAATAACAATGAGTCAACTTAGCTAACAATGATAACATTATGTGAGTTTTAAAACTATCAAAACATAATTTCTAACCTAAAAGAAAAAAAACTACTTGCGAAAAAAAATAGAATAGATTTGGGGCAAAAGGCTTAGTTACGCCACTTTTATTACCACATTCTCATCACCAATATCCCGATTGGGTTAGGTGAAGCATACAATGTCCAGTCATATACAGCCCTAAATTATTATAGTTGATGTGAAACATGACCATAGAAAGAGCTTTGGTACCACTTGTTGTGAACCTTCTTACAGAAATAAACCATCAAGAATAACAATATGTAAAATAGAAAAAATTACTCAATGAAATTATGAATAATTGAAACCTTCCTTATATTCAGATATTGGAAGCCTCTTCGAGGGGCCAACCTCCTTGAGAGCAAATCTCAAATTTCAAAATACAGATAAATGTTTTTCCTTCTTTACAATATCTATATTTAGTTATTTCAACCCTAACCCTAATATTCAAGGGTCGACCTAACATAGGCACCTAATTTAATTACTAATTACTCTTATTACAAAAGGGTCGACCTTACACCGATGAGATGTGGGTGAGTTGGTAAAGTGACTTGGTTGCTTCAAGCACTACCCAAGTTTAAATCTCAGTTTGGTATTGGAGGCCAATTGTGACTGGTCATTGGTATTCTTGGGTTGATTGTGGCCATTGATGGTATTCTCGGGCCGGTTATGGTTGTTCATTAGTATTCTCGACCCAGTTGTAATCATTGTTTGTAATTCTAGTACTTGTGATAGATGATCACTTGGGGATCTGGGCCCTCGATTGTGTCCCAAACTAGTTGGAGCTCTAATAAAAAATGTACAAGCTAAGGATCCCACCAAAACCAATAACTATCAAAAAAAGGGAGGGTCGACTTTATATAAAAATGGGCACCCAAGTTAATTAATTAACTAAAACTATTACAATGCAAAAAAAATAATAGATAGTTAGGACATTAGTGTCCTCACAAAATGACCATTATTTGAACCATTTGTAGTTATCTCATGATCATAGAATGTTAACGAAGATGATTATTTTTTAAAACCCAATACCATGCCAATGATGTAATCAAGTCCATGCTTAAATTTTGTAGTTGAAGCCATGTGCACTTTGCCTTGCTTTTGAGTATCGTGATTTGGAAATGGATTGTTAAATATATATTCAAACACTCATTAGGTCCTACCATCGAATCATTCATATTAGAGGCATGCCCATATATTACGATAATGTTATTGTCGATGAGATATCAAATTTTATAATGTATTTTAACAAATTTATTAATAAATTAACCCGATCCCCAATGATAATCACAAAAAATAAAGTTTGATTTCAGATATATTGAAAAATGTCTTTGAATCTTTGATTGATCATTCATCTATCAAATCAAATATTGACTCTCAAACTAAGAATTGAGAGAGATTTTAGACATTATGAGAAAGGTCTTCAAATATTTGATTGGTAATTGATATGTGAGAGTTAATCTTAACCATCCATCTAATAGTCGATCTAATATTAGAGTTTGATTGAAAGGGCCTTTGATTACTCGATTTGACTATGATCACTCAGTTTCAAATCTCACTCATTCATCTCATTTTCAAAACTGGTTGTCGAATTTTGAAACTAGATTATGTAGTTTTATATCCACTTCTACAAATTATAATACAAAATACATAAATAGATTCTGACAGACTCACACAAGAACACATCTATCTTAATCAGATGCAGTGATTCAAGATATTGAATGTGTAAACAATTAATGTCAACCCCATCTATTTTTATACCAAATCTAAATATCAAATCCACCAAACTTGTAATGGTTTTAGTAAATTCAAAGCGATTATGACCCAGATAAGAAATTGTTTCAGTTAATGTGTGGCAAAATGGACTCAATGAAGAAATCTGTACATTAACATGGATGAAAATTAAGGCCCAATAACGAAATTGTGCTGTAAAATGCATGGAGAACATACCCAAATAAAATTATTAAAATTAAAAGAACTTATTTCAGGTTTATAATAAATATAATTTTATAGATATTTATTATAATTTAATTATTTAAATATATATCTAATATATATATTGGAGTGGAGAATAATGGATTTTCAGGTACTTGAATTTGTGAAGGAAGTAAAGGGAATGTAACAAGAATATTTAGTGTTTTACTTAAGTGAAATATATATATATATATTGTTTTGTTAAATTTGGTTATTTTTTAAATATAATTTCTTTTTTATTTATTTTAAGTTGAAATTTGGTTATAACTAAAATTTTAAATAAATCAAAAAAATATTTAGTGTTAACTGAATTTGTTATTTTTAGAAAATGTTAATTTTAACAATTTTTTAATACAAGTTCAAATGGATTGAGTAATTATCCCTTATTCTCTAAATGCTTAAATAAATCTAAATGATGACTTGCAACTTAAGTTCACACTCGGTTATAAAAATATTAAATCTCTAAAATTTCTAAAAGTATAGAAAAATAATTAAAATATAATTTTCGACCCTTAAATTATCAATTTTAGCCCAAAAAATTTATCTAAACACATCCTAACTAGCTAAAATAGATTGCAACACCATATATCTTTTCGACATATATTTTTTTTTTAGAGCTCAATCAACTACTTGAATCAAAAGTTATGGCCTCCACAAGATAGGCTACCCCATCATTTTAAAAGCTTAAAAAAGATAACCAAATATTCAGAGTTTCCTAATAGCCTATTTCAAAAGATTTTTTCTAAAAACCCAAACAAATTTTAGAAAAAATCTCAAGGGTACCCACCATACAAAAGCTAAAGCTTCTTAACAAAAAATATTCAACTAAAACCTAAAAATGCTCAAAGCAAGACTTCCACATCAAGACAAAAAACATTCAGCTTCTTAAAAACATAAAAACTTACATAATCTGTATTCTATAGCTCAAAACTTGGTCTTCTACAACAATGTCAAGCATAAGATTCAATACAAGAAACCTCATAAAATACTTTTGCAGCCTTGGCCTAATAAAACACTTCCGTATTGATATTCAAAATCTCGCTTTGGGAGCCGAACTGGTCTGGGGCATGGTCACCCAAACTCAGGGAATGTGGAATAAGCTACTCCATCAAAAATACTTTGGGGATTTTTCATCCTTCAATATCCTAAAGGTGGGAAACCCTACCAAGGGTTCCCACCTTTAGAATTTCATTCTTAATTGTTGCTTCATCATCAAATACCATGTCTCATGGGTGATTAATGACGGGCACTTCGTTGATGTATAGGTCGATTCCTAGAATGGCAATAAACCCATGAGAGAACTGCAAGATTTTAGTGAGGCGAAGGCCATTCTAGGGCATATGTAGGGTGATAAAGTAAGAGAATATATTGAACCTAATGCAGAGGTGCGTTTGGTTTATTAAATGTGGAAAGAAGTTGATTTTGTGCCAATTCTAGAAGTCCAGAAGCTACAGTTGACAAACATCTTAGCTAAGATAAATATTTTCATCAACTCCAAGACTAATATGATATGATGGGTTGGGGCTAAGTCTAGATGGTGTGTTGTTAACGTAGGATACAAAATCGTTGAGCAAGTGGAGCCCTCATTTGGCTAGACTAAAGCCTTTGATTGGAATAAAGCTAATCTTCCTAAAGTTGGGGCCTTTGCATGGCTTGTGGTTCAAGGTTGCATTTTAACCCATGACTACTTATAGAAGATGGGATTTGTTGGCCCTTCCAAGTGTGTAATGTGTTTGGTAAAAGAGGAAGATGCAAATCATTACCTTTTCATCTGCTCATTTGCAATGCAGGCTTGGAATTGGTTGTGTAGTAAGATGGTTTGGCATTGGACCAGACCGAAATCATTGAAGCAGGTTTTCATTTCCTAGCCCATGGGATCTAGGAAGGACACGTTCTCCTGCCTGTGGAAAGCATGTCTAGAAATTCTGATATGGAATATCTTGATAGAGTGAAACATGTGAATTTGTGAAGATTGATCATACTCCTTTGAAGAGGTAATCAAAAAATCCGAATTGGCTATGTTGGAGGTGGCCTCCACTCATGAATGTAGACATAGGGGTTACCTTTCGGATTGGGAATCTTATATTATCTTCTCCTTGCAATGGTTGAAAGTGCCTCCCATTAATGGATCAATTATGTTTTCAAAGGTTGATAAGTGCACAAGGAAGATGGATTGGATGATGCCTCCTCTAGGGATGTTCAAACTTAACTTTGATGGCACCGCTTGGGGAAACCCTGAAGCATCAAGGGTTGGTTGTATCATTTAGGAATGCACAAGATTTCTCATTAAATCAGCATAAAAAATATGGTCAATGGAACCAACAATGAAATTGAGGCGTGAGCCCTAGTGTTGGGACTTGAGATTGTGTGTCAATGCAAGACTGACAGAGTCGTCATTGAGGGAGACTTGATGGTCATCATTTAGGCCCTGAGGAATGAGAAGGATAGAACTAGGAGCCTAGAAAATATTTTGATTTGAGCATGGGAATCTCTAGCTCATTTGAATGATTGGGTAGCCAAACATTATTTCTATGAAGTAAATCAGGTGGTCAATGAATTGACGAATAAGGGAATTGATCAACCTAAGGAGTTAATTTTTAATAATGATTGGAGGACATGGAACTTGAATGCTCCCTCATGATTGCATTGTGTTTGGGGATTTTGGGTTGATGGGATGTTATCACTAGTGGTAGTTGAAGCATGGGAAATGTCCTTCCCTCATTGTTTTTGGCCTCCCACATCCTCTCACCCAAGCTGATGCAATGGCCATTGGTTTTTTAACCATGGGAATTGGATTTTCTGACATTCATTTTTTGGAGTTGGTAGGAGCAGGAGGGTGTCCAAGAAAAATCATGGAGCATATATTGTAGGTGGCCCTCAACAAGCCCCTCATTTGTGTTGTGGCATATAAGTACAAGGTGGACTTTGAGGGGTGAGTTTCAGATGTTAGGCTAAAACATTATCTTCAACATTCGGATTGGGAATGCCTTGCATGCTATTAAGAAAGTCATGGGAATGGGTTTTCTAGATACAAATTATAGGGTTAAGGTGAATTATTTATTAGTGTTTGCTTTTATGGGTAACTTTCTTTTGGTTTCAATGGATAAGAAGTTGACTGTGGTGGTGGTTGTTAGACTAGTTCAAGGGTAATTTCAGGTGGGGTTGGCGGCTGATGTGGAGGATTTTGAGTTGGAGGGTGAAGGTTGTCCATGTTTTCTCTAGGATAGAAAACACTAGATTGGTCCCCCTTAGGGCCTTTTGGGATCTGGAGCATATATTTGATAACCTTCAGGTCCACCTAGAAATTATGCAATCACAACTTCAAAACCTTGGTCCTTTCAATTGTTAGGTGACATTACTAGACTTGGGGGGCCTTCACTCCCCATCAACATTGGTTTTGGTGGTTCTGAATGGCAATAAATCCTCATATTTAGTTTCAGTGATTAATCTCTTGTAACTCATTGGAGTGCATACCCCACTTACACATCAAGCTTTGATGTATGTAAGGGTTGGCCAGTTACCAAACATCGAGTGACATCAGCCCCATGTAGGCACACTTGGAGATTATGAGAGTGACACCTCACCTGTAGGGGCCATCTCAGTTTGAAACATGTGGGGAAGTCAACATAGAGGTAAAATACACATTGTCATGGGGGACTGATGTGGAGGCTTTGGTTGTCAAGCAGGGACAAACTGATAGTCATGGGAATATTATGGAGGCTAGTGGTCCTTCCAAAAGTGGGGGTAAAGAGTGTGGTGGTGGTGTCGTGGTAGATGGGGGATATGTGTAGGCCATGTGTTTCGAGTGGTGACAAGATTGGTGTGCTTCAATGAGTGTTTTGGTTTTGGTCCCATGCTTCAGGTTTGGTGGGTTTTTTAGTTTTTGATGTTATTTTGTTGTTTTTTATTCCCTAGGGGTCTTGGGCTCTTTTTTATTTTTGCAGTGTCTTCATCATTTGATAGGATTGTAATCTAGTTTCCGTGATTAATAAAATGGGTGGGGGACCCTCCAACCCTCTTTACCTAGCCAAAAAAAAACTTTTGTAACCATAATCTATTGAAACACTTCTATAACCACTCTACAAAACATTTTGTAGACACTATCAAGGGTGTTATGTAGCTTCAAAAGATATGCAACCAAACACCCAACAAATTTTCCAAATCTATACATTGCACATTCTACATTGACTCTTTCCAAATCTAAGTTCAGCTCAAAATCCACAGTGTCTTTCCCAAAAAATCAATGTCTTCTAAAATTTATAATATGGGGAAAAATCCAGGCCATCCCAAACCCTCATAGAAACCTTAGCCTATGGAATATTGTTAGGAAACCCCAAACAAGGCCAAATAAAAAAGAGACATCAAGAAGCAGGATTTGAAATAAGAAAACCCAGGGTTTTACAAACTTAAATTGGATCTAGAATATGTATTATTTTCTTTAAAATAGTTTTTTCTTAAATGTAATTTATTTTTGTTGATTTTAATTTACAATTGAGTTGTAGAAAATAAAAAGAACATTTATAATACTTATACAATTTATGAAAAAGTAAAATATTCATTGGAAAAGAATGATTTTTCTTATCATAATTTATAAGTGAATACCTTTAATGTTGTATTTTATGGTGTAAAATTATTTCAAAAAATAAATTGTGTTTTTTAATTAAATATATATATATGCTTGTGGCTATAAGATCCTACTTTAGATTTAGTGTTTAATAAAATGTTTGAATTTTTCAAAAAAAATCAAGGTCTTATTTTTTATTTATGTTTTAAATAGGATTTTATTCTTAAACTTTTTTTTAGTGCAATAAAACCTTTGAGAATAATGTTGGAGATTTATTTTACAATTTATGTAGTAATGTGTATAAAATGTTTACAATTAATGACCTTCATATCGTACTTTATAAGTGTTTATCTTTGATGTTGTGTTTTATAACATTAAATTGTTTTGACAAATAAATTTGCCTATAATTTAATAAAAAATATATTTTTAAGTGTAAGATAATGTCAATTTTGTATATCTTTGAACTTTGTATTTATCTCACAGTTTATATTTCCCTTAAAAAAAGATTATTGTTTTTTTTTTTTTTTAACATGATTTTTGTATAGATAGGATTATTTTTTTTCAATATGTGTTTTGGGTGCGATAAAATAATTGAAAATATCATGTTTTACCATAATGTCATACCTTGAGATCTTGATTTATATTGCTTAATCTTGTAATGCCTTTTTTTTATTTTTTTAGGTGATCACAATCACGTAATTGATATGTTATTTGTTATGCTTTAAGTTATTTCTAACATATAAATAGTTGTGCTTAATAGTTGAAGATATTAGTTTATATTTTTTAATGTTGACACACATAGTTAATTTTTTATGTGTTTGCAAGTATCTAGTTAATATCTTTGTTATTGTATTTAACAGTTATTTGTAACATAGACATGATCATTCTTGAAAAATGTATTACAACATTTCTCTAACTCAAAATTTGGGCACATATGCCTTCATCGAAGCTAGTAATTGGTATGTGTCAATAGAAGTATTTCCAAGATGAAACCTCATCAAAGCATCTCAAGTTGGATGTTAGCCTACCCTAAGACAAGTTTTTTAGATTTACCTAATGAGGAGTTCATATGTATACAATGAATTGGTTTAATATTTTGACTTTAACAATAATTATATTTAATTCTTGTGTATAATTAAATATAAATCATATATTAAGTCATTTGTAATAACGATTGATTATTTTTAATATTTACTAATAATAAAAAGCCTAACAACATTGATGCTAGCAATATAATCGAAAGTCACTTTTTCAAGATAATTGATAATGGTTTGTCTAAAACAATTAAAATTAATTGTACCTAATACTTTTATGCCTTTTGTTATGACTCAACTATAGAAAAGTATGAAAATATGTGCAAGGAACAAAAAAAATCCCAATGGTAAAACATTGAAAATGCCACATTTTATGAGACAAGAAATTTTCAACAGGTAGCAAATTTTTTATAAACATTTTGCATTGCAGACTTTCTCAACCTACAGTGTTGGAGATAAAAGCTATGTTGAAACTTTGGCTAAAGATTCAATAAATGAGCATCATTTACCTGTCGATATTCCATAATGTTGGGCCCCTCTCAAGAGGTTTTGACCTTGTGTATGCTAGTACTCATTATGTTGCAAAATATGAGCCCGCATATAAATTGAAAAAATGGGGATCACAGTTCCAAATCTAAAGGCATTCAAAGATTGTCCTGACCATGCATAGAAAATTCTTAAAGAAAAGAAAGAAATAAATCTTAAGCCCAAATAAAATTTGATGATTGTGTGTCTTTGAATGTTTATAGATTTTTTTTAATGTGTTTTCTGTAAATTGAGAAAATGTGATACAGCATTACAAAGTTTGTGTATTTTTATAAACTACATTGTAAATTTTATTATGTAGAATAATGCATAGTCAAAATAATAAAAAATGTTAATAAACACAAAAATGAATAACTACTTTATAAAATAAACATATAAGCAAAAATGTATAAAAAACCAACAATTGTTTGAAAAACATGTTAAATCAAAATATGTATGTATATATATATGAAATGTGTCATAAAAACTAAAAAAATAGTCTTGGCAATGTACAAGAACCTATCAATTAAAATATGAATGTAATTAAAATTATTATTTTATAATAGATTTTCATATCAAAACATATGCCCCTTTTTAACCTTGTTGTGGCATAATCTACTTATTGTTTGCATTTTCGATGTCAAATAAATGATTTTGTTACTTATATTTAAATATTGTTTTTGTAAATATTATTTTCCATGGTTTCCTTTCATTTTGATTGAAGTGATTATTTTTAAAGCGTAGATTTTAACATAATGACTACAACTTTAATAGAGAATACCATTTGTTTCTTGATCAAAAATACGTCAAAATCAAACTTTTTATCCAAATATTAGAGGAGTGCACTTCCATGCAATGATTTTGCAAACAACACTTGGTGTTCAATTACATCTAATGAGCTTATAAAGGGATCCTTTATACATCTTGCCTCTAAATCTAAAAAATACCATAACAATATCTGGAAGGGAAAAGCATATTGGGAAAAGAATATTCATAACGTAAGTTGTAAATTTTTTGCTCTCTTGTCCACACAAGTAACATTTTTTTTTTATTATTATTACTATTGCATATTCATGTGATATTGTCATGGACTTACAAATTAGATTGTCCAATCATGAAAGGATTAGCAATCCAATATGCATATAAAACACATCTAATAATGAATTACATGATCAACAAAGACCAAAAATAAAGCTACAATGGTGCAGATCAAGTAAAATATGTCATTTTTTAATGCAAAGAGACCTACACACTTATATGGTGCCCATAAGTTGAGATGTTTTCTTTCAAATTGGTGTTACCCTTTTGTGATGGAATTTGTTATCTACATACTTTTTTATGGATGGGACGTATATTATTTACTATACATAATTAATGAATTTCAAAATAAATATTATTTGTTTTATTATAATTATAATGTTTAATGAGTATTATTTGTTTGTATTATTACATTTGCCAAATACCTTAGAATTATATTGCATTTTAAAAGAGTATTTTTGTGTCTAGATTTATTGGAACTTAATAAAAAGGTAACATTGTTTACTGTACTTTATATATTTTTAAAATTATTGTATCTTTAATATTGAATTAAAGTTACATTTTGTATTCTTACCTTTCTTGTGTAACTTATATTTATATTACGTGTTAAGACAATACTTGTGTACCTTCATTCATGGAAACTTGAAAAATGGTTTTCATTTTTTTGAAATTCATGTCTTGAAATTTTAATTTTTTGACGTGATTTCAAAATTTGATACAAATGTGAAAATTCAATTGCTTTTTTTGTAATATGTTAATTTAAGCAAAATCAAATTCTTTTGTTGGAAGTTGTTGGCGACTAACCTTATTTGGGTTCGCTTTAGTCCTTTAAGCTTATATTAAGTATCTTTTGGATGTGCATTTATTATTATTATAAATACACTTTATCATAGATTTATGAGATGGTTCTCACTTCTCTTGTCCACTATTTAGATTTGGGACTTATTTATACAAGTAACTCCTCCCCCCACATGTCACACATTTCCCCCTGCTCTCTTTGGGAATAGGACATTTGGCACACACCAAAGAAGCCTTGTAAAGGTCATGATGGGATTCTTATAATTCCATCATCCTTCCTCATGTTCTACTTAAAGAGCCCTCTCCTCTCTCTTTCTACAACAATATTCTTCTATCAATCTTATGATGTCTCTTTTGGCTTGAGGTCACTCTTCTCTCTCTCTCTCCTAGCTTCTTCTTGTTATTGTACTTGGAGTTCATTGTTTGCAAGGCTTCTAATAAGATTGTGGAGTTTTTCTCCATTTGATGGTTTTGCCACTTCTCAACTATCATCTCAATCTTGTGGCTTGATTCTCTCTCAAGGTGATATTGATAAATTTTGTATTATTTTGCTTTCTTTTTTCAATGTTATCATGCAATCTTCACAACTAATCTAACATAAGTTATCTATTTTAGGATTCTTTTCTTGTGAACATGTTCATTTTTTCCTCATTAATTTATATGTTCCATGCATATTTTATTAATGTGAAAATTCAAAAAATATATATATATTACTAGCTATTGTGGATTATACATCATTTTAAATTATTTATTTATTTCTAAAATTAAATTCACATATGCCTACTCTTGAAAATAAAGAACAAAGGCGTGAGTATTATGTAAAATATAAATATTGTATCAAAGAGCAATAACTTTGACGTACCAAATCCATAAATATATTATAAATAACCATAAAAGGGAAAGGTGTCATCCTTTGAATAAAGATTTACATTCGACAATTATAAATCAAGTAATAATTCATGTAGATCAACATGAAGATACCCTAATGCAATCCATAGTTGGTCAATGTCTTGTTCAAGATGCTATGTGTAATCCTTCAAAATGTACCAAGCCTTTGCCTTAAAAATACATACATGGAATGCTCTAGAGCATACATAAACAAATTGTAACTACATATCAAGTCTTTCTTGATACTATTGGATCTTCATCATCTCAAAATTTCAATACTTTAACATAGGATAGACATGTTAATTCTCCTTTGCTTGTTATTAAGCAAATGGCATATGCATCACTTGTTGATAGTCATTATAATTCCAACTTTATAGATAGATAAACATTTTTGGCAAAGGATAGATCAATTATCATTTATTTGAACATGTTATATATACATGGAAAATTATTCGAGCATAAAAACTAAATATCGAATTGAGGCTTCATTTGTTATAGATGTAGTTTTGAACAAAATGACCATCGATTATCTAAATGTAATAATATGGACCTTAGAGAACAACTTACACTTTTACGTGTGCTTAAACTATTTGAAGAAATGCTTATAGCAAAAGTAAATCATTTTTTTTTCCTATGAAACATCTACATAGAGAACAATACAAATACAATAGACATACCATTAGCTTCATGCAAGAAATTAACACAATTTTAAAACATCTTCCACATAAAATTAACTAATTGGATATAGTGATTATCATAAGATAGTATCCTCAAGAAAAAATGAATGATTTTTATTTTATCAGATCATGTGTTCTAAAAGCCTTGCAATACAAAATAACATATGATTCATACAAGGACAATGTGTTTCTTGATGAAATCACATTGCTAGCATTAATTGTTGAACCTACATATTTTCATTCATGCTTCCACATGTATCCATTAACATTCCATAATCACAACAAACAAAACTATCTTTTAAAGGATGTAATTATGTTTTTTTTATGCCCATACTTCGTAATATAGGAACATATATAGAAGAGATATAAAACTACGTGCAATCATCAAATAGAGCAACATCTCATTTTATGCCATGGCCAATATTTGGCTTATCACCTATAAATGAGTACAACACATAATTATTATTTGTTATGGCATTCCTATGAGTGAAGCTATGTTCAAACAACCACATTTGAAAAATGTTCAAATGCATGAATATTCACCTCATTTGCTATGTTATCTCATGATACTATATTTGGTGGCCATCCTAGATTCAAATATTTTTTATTTAACCTCATGATGCACCATCATACCTGAGGGACAACTATTTTTTTTGTTTAAAATTTTGAAGACACCCTGCAAGCTACTATTGTAGACCTCCATCAATGTTTTCATGATTTACTTGATGATAAGCTTGTTGAAAACTTGATGTGTTTTAGATGCAATTTACAAAGGACAAGATCATATTTAACAAAGTGTCATGTCGAGGTCATTGACATGATTGCATAGCTAAGTTTTCCTACTATATTATTCACACTCAATGATGATGACACTAAATTGGCATGACTTGCATAAAATTATGCCTTCCAAACCCCCGAAATACACGTGACAAGCATATCACTAGGCAATTCAAAATATTATCTTCAATATACTTCGTACATTCTTTATATAAACATCTTAGATTTACAATCTTTCACAAATGCATGCTAGAAAAGCATTTGCAAGCAACCAAATTTTGGTACAAATACATAAACAACCAAATTTTTCTCGTTCAAATTTTACATCGGCCTTTATTTTTTTAAATCTCATAAAAATAAATGTTATTACTATGTACAAATAGAAACATATAGGTTTTACAAATATTCATGGTTTTCTTTGGCTTAAAATGTGTTCAATATTGATACATTGGTTTGGGAAAATCAAACTACAATTAATGAAGTTAAATACTACTTTGACAAATATATCACCTTGGAATCCAAAAGTTAGTTTGCAAAGAAATTAAATAGTGCATCATTATGCCCTTGATAATGTGTGCTTATGTAATACAAATGAAATACTTTTAAGTGATCCTTTTCATGACTATGTAGTTTTGAATCATGTTCAAAAGCATACTCAATACACTAAAGAAACATGATTGACAAAAAAAAAGGAACATCCCTTCTATGTCCATACAAATCACATTGGATAATCATTAGAAATAATGGAATAAAAAATACATTCTTTCATGTGATGATGACATGTCAAACATCCACAACCCAAACATGCTTTCCATTTGAAGGGAAAATGTCGATTGCCAGCCTATTCTTTCGTCCAAGTTGTGTTGAAATACATTACTAAGTATGCATCAAAGGTAGATAATCAATCTAAAATCTATCACCATATGTTATCAAGGATTTTAGAAGGTGTAAATTCACATGAACCATCGTCGATTCCCTTCAAGAAGATTTTAATTGATACTATTGTTGATCATGCCATTAATGCACAGGTGGTTTGTCATATATTGTAAATACTCCCTCTTATTTTGTGTAGTCAATAATTTGTTTTATTATATGTTGGCAAGATGATTATATGGCATTGCTAGTTCTATCAAACAAATTATTACAAACTAAGAAAGAATGCAGAATCCCTACCATCCATGGCACATTAATCACATACCTTTAGAGAATGAAATACTTTTAGATAATGAAACTTCAAATGATGAGATCATTCAGCAAGGCTCTAAACAACTTGATGAATGGCAAGTCTTGTCACAGTTCCACCCCATAATTGATATTGAGATAAATGAACTTGATATGCTAAGCCATCATGATGTTGACATGCATCATAATATCCAAGACAATAATGTTTCATCATCCTTACAAGAAACAACCACATTTTTTATTGATCAAGTAACCCATGAAATCTCCAAAATTATTTCCTTTGTCTTGTCCACTTCTAGTACTTTATCTGCAAAACAACTTGCAATTGATATTATTATGCACCACTACACTAAACAAGATATACTACTTTCATTGAAAATGGTATTTCAAGGCATTGTTGGTACAAGAAAATCTTATCTTAGCAACAAAACTAAACTCATATTGAATTCAAAAGCAGCTAAAAACATCACCCTTGTTATTGCTCACCCCAACTAATATTGTAACATTTGACATTAATGCTTCAACAGAGCATTCGAGCCTTCACATACCTATAAAGCAAATGAAAACACTAGAAGGATAGGCACTTGCAAATTTACAAGAATGTTTGAAACATATCAATGACATTCTCATCGACAAATTGAGTTTTGTAGGACCGAAATTGTTGATAGAGATTGACCATTGTCTATTAGAGGATTTTTGACAACAACTAGGCCGAACAATTTGATAGGAAATTTATCATCTTTGTCAAGGACTTGGGCCAATTTCCTCTAGTACAAGACATTCCAATTTCTATTAGAACATTATATAGGTCAATCCTTTGGCAAAGCTTCAACATTATTATCACATTGCATACAACTTTCCTTCAAAGTGGTTCTAATCCATACCAAGTGGATTTTCAAAATCTCTTATTGAATATTCAAAATACCAATCCAAAAGTTGAAGATTAAAATTTGTTAATGTTACAAATGGATGCATCTTTGACTTAAGAAGAAAAATATTCATTCAATTCTTCAACACATTTATTTGAAACAAATAGTTTGGATACGCCAGACAACAAAGATATGTTGAAATCATTAAATATCTCGATTACATAGTAATGTAGAGCATACCAAGAAAAAAAGCTTAGAGATCCTAATGATGATCAAATTATGAGTGGAGAAATTTATACTATTGTTTATAAAATTGACACACATCAACCTAACTTACCAAACATATGCAAGTCTAAACATGGGATGTGAATAACCCTAAGCATGTTTTATCCATCACGTTACCCATGGCAACCTGAAACAAATTCCATTAAAATTGGTTTGGGCTCTAACAATACATAATGTTGAATGTCAATGATTGACTTACTCTATAATCTCAAAGAGTTTGTTCCTTATAAGACCTTCACGTCTTTCCTCATTTCCCTTTTCATAGATATTCAAGAATGCAAAACAGTGCATACATCTAGATCAAAAAAATAGGAAAAGAAAAGATTGGAATTCATTCACATTTCCCTCTTCCTTGATTGATTTGGTTTCTAGTTGGTGTTGTCATCCTTTCATTTTTTATTAGACAGTTGAAGGCTTTCATTAAAATTTTAATTATATTGTTATTTTTGTCAAATTTTTACTCATGTTTAAATCGTATCGAGATGAGCCCTACTTTTCTTTCTACATATCTATCACCAAGTTATTATGATACTTCATTTTCATTCTCTATCAGCATTTTCATTGTGCCTCCTTAGTGCAATAGCTACTAATAAACCTAAAAAATTTACATATTATCCCATAAACCCAAAGATTTCAGACAATACATAACAAAACCCTAAAACATGACATTGAGTAACAAACTCATAGCAAATGCAATCATCGTGAAGTAGGAATCAACACTAAAGAAACCAAAACAAGGATCCAAGAACAAAAAATCAGTGACCACAAATCATAAAATCATTGACTGTGAAATGAAGGTGACTCATAAGAACCACAACCACCCACCACCAAAGATATAATGGCCAAGGATAATCATTCCTTATCATTTGCTCCTAAGGTTTACTTAGAGAATTACAGAGATAGAAATCAATGACTTGTCAATTGATATTAAATGGGATCACACCCTAATATAATTAATAATCAGTATGCCTAAATTCAAACAACACCATGAATAAATCTAAAATAAAAAAAGGGGAAAACAAGAGAAAGGAAATATAAGCATGACACAAGAAAAATGTTAGTGTAGGCTTTTTCCTACTTTTGGTTTTACCTACATGGTTGTTATTCATCTTGATTAGGATGGTTAATGTCATTAGGAGAATTACACTTAATGTATTTTCTAAGTGTGAGTTGAGTTATTACCTTTTTGGTGACCTAATCTCTCACTATATAATGTACCTCCTTTGTACTTTTTGGCTAATCTTTGATAATCAATTAATGAAGCTTTTGATGTATTTGATGCAACTTTTATGTTGTGGGAATCTTGTTCTCTCCTAATTTTAGGGTTTTTGTGCAATCTATGACATTCAAAGATCTTGGAGTAATCTGACATGAAATACATTGCTAAGCATGCATCAAAGGTAGAGAATCAATCTAAAAGTTATCACCATATGTTATCAAGGATTTCAGAAGGTGCAAATTCACATGAACCATCATCAATTTCATTTACGAAGCTTTTAAATGATACAATTATTGATCATGCCATTAATGCACATGTTGTTTGTTGGGTCATTACGATCGATGGTTATATTTGTTTAATTTATTTACTTGTTATATTATTTTTATGTTTAAATAAAAGAGTTGGCTCACAGAAATAGGTTACATCCCGTAACCACCTGTAAAAGCTATATAAATTTTTACCTTCATTATAACTATAAACTTGTTATAATATATTATCATATTTTGTCAATTGATTTATTCCCAATGTAATTTCTCAATTATTCCTCTATTGCACCAGGGCCATCAGTGGTATTAGAGTTAGTTAAAAAGAATTCATTGGTGAATGTGTGATTTAATGGTAAATGAGTTTACGTGAAGTCGGGTTTATCACATGAATAAGGAAGCGATGAAGGGAAGGGAAGAGAAAGCAAATTTTTTTCCAATAGTATGAAGTTCTGAGCATTTATTTTTTATCCCAATCTCTAAAAACTAATTTTTTAATACTTGTAAAATCTTGATTATTGCATTATATGGTCAAAAACTTCCTTTATACGGCCTTAAGCTTCCCAACAACAATCTAAACCTATTTTATAAGCCTTGAGAGAAATTTTAAGGCCAAAATCATATATTTATTAGATTTGTAGGGCCTAAATTGAAGTTTTGTACAACTTCCAAGCTTCAAAAGTTTGCTTGTATGGCCTTTTACAGCAATATAATTTATTTGTGTGCCTTGATATCTCAAAAAATTCAATTCAATTTTGTTTTTAATAATAAAACCCTATTAGTACAGCCATGATCAATGTTTGGTTACTATATATGATCAAAATCTATTTGTGTGGAAATGACACACATCATATACTTTTGGTATGGCATCCCTATGAATTCAATTTTTTATTTTAAGGTGTTTAACTCTTCAAAATCCTTCATAAATAGACATGTACAACCTCTTGTATGGATCTTTATAGTGGCAAATCTATTTTTGAATACAGTAACACATGTATGGCATGTCAAGGAGAGAGATAACATAGTAGTGATTGAAAACATTTGTTTTACATTTAATTCTTGAATTATTAGGTTAAAGTGGGTCCCCCCTGAGAAGGAACGCAGCAATAAGCAGCAAAAAATTTTACCAGGTAGAATTCATCATTGAATGCATATTTATTATGCAAATATTTGTATTTTGATACACAATAAATTAACACTTCAAATATCAAGTCCTCATACAAAATTCCAACAAGGTTTGTAGTTGAGTTGGAAATGCTTATTTTGTAAGGCACTTGGTAAATGGTGGTCAAGAGTTCAAGTCATCAAAACATTTCATTTTATCGTGTTTGTCATTGTCAATATTGTATTGCAACAAATTTTTCAACTGGGCACTATTTTATGCAAAGGTGGTCATGTGAACAATCAAAATATAAGTTTTAAGACAATTTTGAACACAATGAAATGATTTATTATGTGTTTTGAAATTTATTTATATAATTTATGCAACACATGTAATGAAACTTATGTATAAATGTGCATTTTCGATAGAAGCTGACACGTTCAAAATAGAAATTTTTATAATGTCTCATCTTGCTTGTGCTATCAGTGAACACACTATCCTTTACAGGTCCCTCAGGATCCTTGTGATTGACTAAGTGCAAATGTCACTTTGGATGTTGGAGGCTAGAGGATGATTCCCCTTCTCCAATTATTTATTCACTTAGAGTTTGGGTTCAATGCTTGTATCATAATTTTAGTAGTAATGGTTTACTTATTTTAGTTCCAGTTTTGGATTTTTATCCATTATATTCATGACATGGAGCAGACATGATTGTTTGATTTTATTTCTCTCATTGCACAGCTTCTCACCTCTCGCCTAATAGGGGGAGAAGATATAGCATTGGTTGGGATTTGATCAGTCATTGGTGACAATACAAGATGATAGGGGTTGTAGTATCAGCAGTGTTGAACAAAGGTCGTCAGTGTTTGTTGGGCATCAGGGAGATGTGTCGTACAGAGTACAGATTGGTCACTTTGATAGACATTTGGGTGGAGTTTTATGTGGTCGATGTAACTGGACAAGGCATGATCATGTTCTACTATAGTATGCTAAGATGATCACAGGCGATGAGCAGGCCTTGATCACTTTCACTAGCCTTTTATGTCACAACTCATAGGGCAGGCTTCTATATGGAGTGGCATCGATTTTGGTCAGTACCAAGATGTATAGTGTGTCAATGGAGTCACTTCAAATTTTATTTGATGACTTTAGGGTCATTGCTCTAGTTATTTCATCTTCCATAGTTCTTTCTATCAAGGGGGAGTTTGTTGGGTCATTATGATCCATAGTTATATTTCTTTAATTTATTTACTTGTTATTTTATTTTGATATTTAAATAAAAGAGTTGGTTCACGGGAATTGGTTACATCCCGTAACCACCAGTAAAATCTATATAATATTTTACCTTCTTTATAAATATAAACTCGATATAATATATTATCATATTTTTTCTTATGATTTATTCCCAATGTAATTTCTCAATTATTCCTCTATTGCCCCTAGGCCATCAGGTTTATCATATGCTGCAAATACTCCCTCTTATTTTGTGCAATTGATCATTTGTTTCATTATATGTTGGCAAGATGATTATAGGTTGTGTACTGAGTGCAATCGATCTGCTTACAACTTCCACCTTCATTGATGCATCCATGGAATGACCTTCGTTGCAACCATTATCACTTATAGAAATAGCAAGTTGTTGGTCTTATGACAAATATATCATGTTGATAAATGGAAAAAAATGATAACTGGTAACAATTGTTCACATCTTCCCTCAGCACTTTTCAATTCCATCAATATATATATATATATATATTGATGGAATTGAAAAGTGCTGAGGGAAGATGTGAACAATTGTTACCAGTTATCATTTTTTTCCATTTATCATATATATATATATATATTGATGGAATTGAAAAGTGCTGAGGGAAGATGTGAACAATTGTTACCAGTTATCATTTTTTTCCATTTATCAACATGATATATATATATATATATATATATATATATATATATATATATATATATATATATATATATATATATATATATATGCATCATTCTATTGGAGTGAACTTTTGTATAAACCATTTTAAAACATCACTATAAACATTGCTAGTTATGTCAAACAAATCATTGCAAACTAAGAAAGCATGCAGAATCCCTACCATCCATGGCACATTGATTGCATACCTTTTAAGAATGAAATAATTTTAGATGATGAAACTTCAAATGATAAGATCATTTAGCAAGGCTCCAAATAACTTGATGAATGGCAAGTCTTGTCACAGTTCCACCCCATAATTGATATTGAGATAAATGAACTTGATATGCTAAGCCATCATGATGTTGACATCCATCATAATATCCAAGACAATAATGTTTCATCATCCTTACAAGAAACAACTACATTTTTTATTGAGCAAGTAACCCATGAAATCTCCAAAATTATTGCTTTTGTCTTGTCCACTTCTAGTACTTTATCTACAAAACAACTTGCAATTGATATTATTATGCACCATTACACTCAACAAGATATAATGCTTCCATTGAAAATGGTATTCAAGACATTGTCGGTATAGGAAAATCTAATCTTAGCAACAAAACTAAACTCATATTGAATTCAAAATCAGCTAAAAATGTCACCTTTGTTATTGTTCACCCCAACTAGTATTGCAACATTTAACATTAATGCTTCAACAGAGCATTCAAGCCTTCACATACCTATAAAGCAAATGAAAACACTGGAAGGATAGGCACTTGAAAATTTACAAGAATTTTTGAAACATATCGATGACATTCTCATCGACAAAATGAGCTTCATAGGACCAAAATTGTTGATAGGGATTAACCATTATTTATGCGAGGCTTTTTCGCAACAACTAGTCCAAACAATTTGATAGTAAATTTATCAACCTTGTCAATGACTTGGGTCGATTTCCTCTGGTACAAGACATTCCAATTTCTATTGGAGCATCATATGGATCAATCCTTTGGCAAAGCTTCAACATTGTTATCACATTGCATGCAACTCTCCTTCAAAGTGTTTCTAATCCATACCAAGTGGCTTTTCAAAATCTCTTATTGAATATTTGAAATACCAATCCAAAAGTTAAATATTAGAATTTGCTAATGTCTCAATGGATACATCTTTGACTCAAGAAGAAAAATATTCATTTAATTCTTCAACACATTTCTTTGAAACAAATAATTTGGCTACGCCACACAACAAAGATATGTTGAAATCATTAAATATCTCAATTACAGTAGTAATGTAGAGCATACCAAGAAAAAAGGTTTGCAGATCCTAATGATGATAATTTTGTGAGTGGTAAAATTTATACTATTGTTTATAAATTTGGCACACATCAACCTAACTTACCAATGTTTGTAGTTGTCCAAATGAAAAAATATGTAGGTCCAACATGGGATGTGAATAACCCGAAGCATGTTTTATCCTTCATTGGACCCATGGCAACCTAAAACAACTTCCATTAAAATTGGTTTGGGCTCTAACGATACATAAGTCACAAGGCTTGACATTAGGAATGTTGAACATCAATGATTGACTTACTCTACAATCTCAAAGAGTTCATTCCTTACAAGACCTTCACATCTTTCCTCATTTCTCTTTTCACAATGTGCAAGATAGTGCATACATCTAGATCAAAAAAATAGAAGAGCAAACATTGCAATTCATGTCACATTTCCCTCTTCCTTGATTGATGTGGTTTATAATTGGTGTTGTCATCCTTTTCATTTGTTATTAGACAGTTGAAAGCTTTCATTAAAATTTTAATTATATTGTTATTTTTATTGAATTTTTACTTGTGTATTTAAATCATCTCAAGATGACCCTTGTTTTTCTCTCTGCACATCTATCACCACTATTATGATACTTCATTTTCATTCTCTATTAGCGTTTTCATTGTGCCTCCTTAGTGCAATAGCTATTAATAAACCTAAAGCTTTTACGTATTATCCCATAAATCCAAAGATTTCAGAGCCAATACATAACAAAACCCTAAAACACAACATTGAATAACAAACTCATAGTAAATGAAATCATCGTGAAGTAGGAATCAACACTAAAGAAATTAATGACAAGGATCCAAGAACAAAAAAGCAATGACCACAAATCATAAATCATTGACTACGAAATGAAGGTGATCCATAAGAACCACAACTACCCACCACCAAATATACAATGGCCAAGGATAGTCATTCCTTATCTTTTGCTCCTAAGAGTTGACTTAGAGAATTACAGAGATAGAAATCAGTGACTTGTCAATTGAACTTAAATTAGATCACACCCTAATATACATAATAATTAGTATGCATAGATTGAAACAACACCATGAATAAATCTAAAACAACAAAAGGGGAAAACAAAAGGAAAAATAAATATGACACAAGAAAATTATTGGTTTAGGTTTTTTCTCACTTTTGTTTTTACCGACACAGTTGTAGTTAGCGTGATTAGAGTGGTTAAAATCATTAGGGCAATTACACTTTATGTCTTTTGTGAGAGTGAATTGAGTTGTTACATTTTTGGTGACCTAATCTCTCATAATATAATGTACTCTATGGCTAATCTCTGACAATCAATTAATGAAGTTTTTGATACATTTGATGCAACTTTTGTGTTGTGGCAATCTTGCTCTCTCCTAATTCTAGGGTTTTCATGCAATCTATGACATTCAGAGTTCTTTGAGTAATCCAACATGGTATTAGAGCTCTGATCTAACAGTCGATTTATCGTTCCTAAAGATCCTTGGTGAGAGATTTCTTGCATGCATCTTACAAACTTTCTTGATTTTTTAGTTTTTCAAGGGTTTGGTGGGATTTCAAGAAAATATGTGCAAAATATTCAATTAAAATCTTAAATTATAAAATAAACAACGTCAACATATACAGAAGGTGCCAAAACCCTGGGATTGACTATAAACATGATTTAGTTTTCTGACAAACAATTTTTCGCTATTTTGGAAGGTTTCGGTTTTTTTTATAGTTTTGCATAAATCGGTATTGTCATATTCTCTAATAAGGGGAAATCATTTTCTAGGTTTTTTTGAATTTTTGTAGATCTTTGATGGATCTTTGGCAGATTTTTCATAGGCATTACAAATGTATAGATTTTGGACTTGGCAGGGATTCATCGCTTACTTGCACATGCGAGAAGTTCAAGGTGCTAACGCAGTCAAAACCCTTAACATCGAGACTTCAGGGTGCATGCATAGCGCATAACCCTAACATCAGGTTTTCAAGCTGCACGCGTGATCAAAACCCTTGACCCCAGGACATCATGCTGCATGCACAATTTATAACCCTAACATCAAGACTTTAGGTTGCACGTGCAGTCAAAACCCCTAACATGGGGACTTCATGTTGCATGCACAGCCCATAACCCCAACATCGAGACTTCAAGTTGCATGCACAGTCAAAACCCCTGACATCGAGACTTAAGGGTGCATGTGCATTCAAAACCCTCGACATCATAACTTCAAGTTACATGCGTAACCCATAACCTCGACATCGAGACTTCAAGCTACACATGTCAAAACACTCGACATTAAAACTTTTGACTATTTGTCATCTACAGGAGGTTGTTGCAACCCTGGCGTGCAAATTTGATGCAAACCACACTATGGGAATTCTCGACAACCCTGACAACTTTTGAGGAGTATGAAACCTTTGACAATGACCACATGGGCATCAAATTTAACCTCAGAGTTTGTGCTACTTGTGAGAGTACGCAGAGCACCCAACTTAGCTCTTAGCCCCTGGTCATATGGGAAATAAGCCTTTGGTCACTTCCAACCAAAAAGTACTTAACTTTTGCTCCAAATAGCCTCATGTTTTTTTGTGAGGAAATTGATTCCAAAAAAAATTCAAGCTTTGCTCAAGAGGACTCAAGTTTTTTTGTAAGGAAATCAATTCAAAAAAATCCAAGCTTTGCTCCAAGAGGCCT
Source organism: Torreya grandis (assembly GCA_037957365.1). Lineage (NCBI taxonomy): Eukaryota > Viridiplantae > Streptophyta > Pinopsida > Cupressales > Taxaceae > Torreya > Torreya grandis. The sequence continues at coordinate 2,823,020 of JARHVA010001327.1, forward strand.
CAAGTTTTTTTGGGGTTGGAAAAGTAGACTCAAAATATTTTTCACTGCTATTTCCACCCAAATTTTTCATGTGAGCTTAGATTTTCAAATGGCTATAATTTTAACTCGGATTTGAGTGTCTTCTTCAAAAGTGTTTGATTTTTCATCCTCTACGCATTGGCAGTATTTTGGGGCCTTCTACAACTACAAATTTTTCATATATTGTACCTCTTGGATGCATTGTCGACAAAACCCAACATCCCTCCAATTTTTTGTACTTACGCACTAATCACTCAAGATACATTTTTCATTGTGTCCATTGTCTATACAATCATGTTTGTTTATAAAACTTTAAGGGGATATCACTGTTGATAATTTTGAGGAGGTATTGTGTGGTGTTGTGTATTCTTCGATGTTTTTTTCTATGCATTCTCATTTTTTGCATTGTGTTGATTCCTACATATTGCTCATTTAGATGCATTATCGATTGTGCCCAACATCCTCTTCATGAACGTGCATTTTTTTTGTAACTAAAGGGTCATCACAGTTGTCTTGTGCTTGCACTTCTTTTATGTTTTCTCTCAATCATGTCAACTTCATTGGAGAGACCCTCACAGAGGAAAGTCAATTCTACACTAGTGGTTCTTCTTGGTATGACAACTATGTTTCTTGGCTTGCTTACATGGAACACTTGTTCACAAAAAAGAAAAATCGTATTTCAATCATATATGGACAGAGTCCTGCTCCCACTGATTCTAATGAGTACATAAAGTGGGTTAGCACTTATGACAAGGCTTGTGGTATTTTGTTGATCACGTTTCATGGGATCTACATCACCAATGTAGCTCGCCATGTATCCTAGAACTATTTTGAGCACCCTTCAATTCTTTTTAGAAATCCTACTAAGATGTATCACTCCTACTCTTCATATCGTCTCTTCGAACACTATTATACTTTCTTCTCCTACTCATATTTTTTATGATGACACATCAATGATAGACAATGCTCTTCCTTTTGTTGAGCCACCACTATGGGACAGGATTATACCCAACCTCAGTTGTCCCATTGCAAATTCTACGTTTGTTCATGTACATGATATTATTTTTCCAGAGCCATCACAAATTGGTATTTCGAAAGACTATTGTTTCTAGTGAGAGCACCTAGTAATAGTATTGACAACTCTTCCTACAGACAATCACTATGTTGATTCGTGTGCTTCATCTGTAGTTTATTCTTCAACTTCAAGAGTTATTGAGCTTTGCTCTTCACTTCACATGGACATTCCTTCAGTGAATGCTCTATGTCGTTCTTCATCGAACTCACTTGTCCCTGATGACACTTCTGACACATCCCTGAGAATGGTGACTCTTCCGCTCCACTGTAGTGATGGGAATACACCTCCACCATCTCCTTGTCATGTTGCAAATTTTAAAGAGTTAGATCTTGATCCACCTATCTCTGGACCGCTTCAAAAATTACATGGCGCATATATATGGATTCAAGACTCATCAGACATTGGAACATTTACAAGACATCTTAAAGTCTATTTTAGTCTCTGTTTCCATTGCACCATCATTACATAGAACAGTTGGCCCTGTTATTATGCATGAGAAGCACAGTTTCTTGGTTGGAGTTTCATTAAGCACTTGGTGGACCCATTCAATGTTTCCAAGGTGATCCACTCTTCATTGCACCTATGTTTCACAGGGTCACTTCAATGGCATTACATTCAGTGTTTGTGCACAATCTTCCCAGACGTATGCCACACCTCTATTTTGGACCCTACTCAAAGTTTTTTATATTGATGTCTCCTCCATCTTTCATTATAGAATGGGCAAACTTTCAGTACACCATTCATGTTCTTTTCGCAAAGAGAAGAAACATTGTTCGATACAGATGAAGCTTCTTCAATCTTCACGTAGAGGATCTTGTGAATGACATTTATCATTTTGCAATCTTCTTTTCACAAAGGGAAGAAACATTATTCAATATAGATGAAGCTTCTTCAGTCTTCACGCAAAGGATCTCATGAACGCATTCATCATTCTACGAACTCTACTATATGCAACTTCAACATTTTCTATGGGGACTTCTAAGTTCTTCTCTAGATGCCATGTTTGCTCTCACTTGTGAACACATTCTCGATCATACCCAACATCCTTAGAAAACTCACAGTGTCTTATTTTGCTCTTTTTTGGAGAGAAGTTTTGTCCTATGGGTTTTCTCTTTTTTCATTTTGTGGATGTTGCATTGTTCTTGGGTACCTCATTAGGACTCATTGTCAGGACGCAATTTTTTTACCCACCTTAACTATGCTTCAAAAAAGAGTTAGTGTAAAGTTCTTCTCACTTATGATTTTACCTATACGATTGTTAGTCAACTCGCTTAAAGTTGTTAAAGTCATTAAAAAAATTACACTAAATATATGTTTTAATGAGTTGACATGTTACTTTTTTGACAACTTAATCTCTCACTATATAATGTACCTCTTTTGTATTTTTTTTGGCTAATCTTTAATAATCAATTAATAAAACTTTTAATACATTTGATGTAACTTTTGTGTTGTGACAATCTTGCTCTCTGAATTCGAAAGTTTTCGTGCAATCTATGACATTCAAAGATCTTGGACTAATTCAACAAAAACAATGACAACTTTTAAAACATCATAAAAAGTCATTTTGAAGGGACAAAGGAGACAAATACAAGGCACATGTGAGACACATCAATAGTAACAAATTAATGGGTGTAATCCAAGAAGCACTAAACTAGTGTAAAAGATCTAAACCCATGGCAAAAAATATATATCTTTCTAGACAATGTTTTGTTCAAAGAAGAATTAGAGAGATTTGAACCAAAAAGGCAAACAGAAAAAATGAATATATGTAAAGGCAAGTAAAGCTAATATGAATTGTGAAACATGACCCTTAACATTTTTTAAAAGAGCTAATAAGTACACTTCCCTTGGAAATCATTGCTCAAAGAAAGTTGTTTACCACCAAAAAAAGTTAAAAAAATGGCATCAAGAGGGTAACAAGTGGTATGTCATAAGATACAAATGGATAACATATTGAATTTTTAAAATGGAGGATTGACATCTTGACACCCCATTTAAAAAACATTTTCAATAACATTACTCGAAAAAAATTCCATTGACCAATCCTCTAAAAAAACACTTCCCTCATCATCATTAAAGTTCCATAGTTTGATTATTGACCACAACAACATCCCAAAATCTAAAAGATCATTTGAAAGTCTTAAAACTCTTTTGCAAAGAGATCATATGCAAGTCAACACTAACAAAACTAAGATCTTTATCTTCTTGTGCCAAACAAATAAGAATCATAACAGTTTCATATTTGAAGGAAGCCCACTCAAAATAGTCTAGTAACCAGGGCTCAATTTCAGTAACATGCTCAATTGAGAAACATTCACGATGAAGAAGATCCAATGAGAAGCAAAGCACTATATTTTCTTCAAAAAGAGCGCAAAGATGATAATTTCTGGGATTGGAATAACTTTGGGATCTCGTTTGGGGTACTAATAATTTTACTGAAAGTCGAAGTGTGAAGTTCGAGCCGATTTTTTCAAGTCTAAAAAAGAGACAAATTGCTAAAAATCAGAAACACATCCCATAGGAGATAGCCTGGTAAAAACATATACTTAAACTATGGATAGATAAATGGGATATCAACCTGCACAGAGAAGTCTAAACTAAGCACGTGGAAAAAATAAACCGAGGAAAAAGTAACATAACCAAGTTCAAAAAAAAAACCTAAATAGAAGCAATAATCAAAACAGAGAATGAAAATGCTCTTAACTCATTTGGGAATTGGAACCCATTGATTTAAATGCAAGACAGGTTGGTGGTGAATCCCTAAAAAACAGTGAGAAGAGTAAGGCTATGGACATGATGATCTGCAAGCTAGATATTTGGACACCCTACAAGGGGTGTCTTTATCCACCCATATTCGAAGGAAAAAAACATTAAAAAAAAAAATGGAGAACTTTTAAACAAAATCCTCCATGGAAGGATGTCCATCTATATTTGAAAGAGAGCATTGAAAAAAACGAACTTCTTTTGACCAGAACCCACAAGTGGAGAATGAACCCTCTAAGGCAACACAAAAGCAGATATTTGGGCAAAACAAAAGCAAATATTTGTAGGGTCTCCAGTTACTCGAGTCTCCTCTTTTTCTGGCAACAACAAAATTCCTTTGGTTATGCCTTTTGCTCTTGGAATCCCATAAACCGATTTTGTCTCATTAACTATCCCCAAGAGAAAAAGATACAAATATTTTTAAAATGCACACAAAATCAAACGAACAAGAAATCACCAAACCCAAGAACCAAAAACATCCTCTCAATGAAGGGTAGCAACGCTGCAAAATGAAGCTATCAACTATGAAGACAAGCCACCCCAAGAACCCAAGAACGTCCTATCAATGAAAGGTAACAAGGCTTGCAAAAATAGCTGTCAAAAAAATATTCACGGGTTAAGATCAAAGACAGACAGCAACCCAACTCCTGCACAATAGCTTTTACCATGAGGGCCTGAACAATTGTGGGCAGAACAGCCCAAACTCTATATGACATACACACTACCAAAGATTGCAGCTCTAAGCCAAATATACCTACAAGCATCAAATAACCCCTCGCACCCTAGTTAACTTTGTATTACTGAATTGGTCCTATGAATAATTTTAAGAATTACAAAACTTGCTTTAGATATATTAAGTTTACCATCAAGTGCATATCTTTTGACGCATCTCTCGCAAGATTCACAAATTTTAAATATTTGAAACAATATTTAATCATTTGAAGGTAAGCCCACCCTATCTTCACCTCAAAAGAATCCATAAATAAACTACCGTGGAAAACAGACCATTCAGATCCGAGCCACAACTTGTGTACCTTTCTAAAACAAAACTAACCACTTGGAATAACTATGGTTGGTTACAAATATGTTAAAATAAATATTTTAGAATATTTGGTTGTGAAATTACAGGCGATAAAATATGTTCATAACATGTAGGCTAAATAAGCTGAAAGTACTTGCATCTCCAAGAATAAGAAGATCAATAACCGCCAATAAATTTTGGTGGATCTCTTCAGGTACAAATAGCAGAAATATTTTACTGCACTGTAATTATATTTGACTATACCACTCAAAAAAGTCTTGGGCATTAAATATGATTTCAAATAAACAACTGCACCCATGGGGAAAATAAACAACACAAACATGGAAGACACCCTAAAACCAGTATAAAAAGCATGATACTGATGGTCTTTGTGCTCTTGATCATCTCTATAAAAGATGCAATCCCCTCTTGAAATAGCCTCAGCACATCCCATAACCGGTGCTTGCAACATTTATGCAAATTAAAAATAAGCAAGCAATCTACATTTCTAATCGTTAATAGGCAACACAATGAAAGATCTATCAATCCCCCCACCATTGCGCTCTGTTTCATTGTGGTGTTGCAGGTAGCATTTAAAACCATGCAGAATAACTGACATTATATTGGCCTTCAACCTGAATATCACAAAGATTGTCAAAATCACACATCTGTGCAGAGGTGCCAACAGGGCAATCCCTCGTGGCGGCATGACTCCTGCAAACATATCACACCACAGAAACAATGAGCCTTGCAAACTCAAAACACGGATAAAACAACACCACCCTCAATTAAATCAATCTGTTTCTAGAAAATTGAACTGTCTCTAGAAAATCCTGTAAAATGCCAGGTTGCCTATTAATCTCTAATATGAAAGAATATGTTTAAGTATCAACAAAACTGCAAGAATAGAGTGATCTCTGACACATCAAATTCAACCGAGGAAAAACTTAACACAGCCACTAGAGAATTTAAAATTTTGGTAACACTCACGATCTCAATGGCATCTTCTCTGAGGGAGTCTTTAAAATTCCTAGAGCTCCTAGTGAGACGTAGATAATTACATTCGAAAAAAGAACTGCAAAGAACTACTCATTTTAAATAATTTTGTGAATCCGCAAACACCTTCCTCATTGTGAGACACGAGACTATGAAAATCTAACACACAGTTCCAATTCCAATGCATATAGTAACTATTTCTATTAAATCATACAAAATACACTTACCAAAATCTTTCATGCAGGACACAAAATTTCATCTTATTTTATGGATAACTTGTCAAATATTTCAAGACAAATGAAGTGGGAAACATATTACACCAGGGACATGGAATCATTATCGAGGGATATGATCTCATCAAATGATACTAAATTTCATCTTAGTTTATGGATAACTTGTCAAATATTTCAAGACAAATGAAGTGGGAAACATATTACCAGGGACATGGAATCATTATCGAGGGATATGATCTCATCAAATGATACTTTGTTATTCTTGCCTTCCAACAGTTGGGAGCTTCACAATTTTCCCAATTGCAACCGTTCTACCTGCAAATAGTAATATGATTGATAGGTTTTTAGGACTATCCTATTTTATTTAGATGGTAATCTACAAAAGTTGCCATTCAACTTACCTTCATCTCGTAGTGTGAACCTTCCGAGTTGTGGAAAATCAGAGAACTTTTCAACACATATTGGAGCATTGACCTGAAAGTTATAAAAAAAATATTAACATAATAAACAGCCTTTCAACAAAGGAATAATGAAAAATAACATGCTACATTAACTGAAAAATAAAGTACCTGAATACGGCACACTACAACCGCACCACTTTTAACGAAAAGTGTCTTCTTTTTCATTGGTTTTTTGGTCTTTTGATCAATTTGATGTAACAATTCCATAATCTCACATTCCTCAACAACAGAATGTATATGCAATATAGCTTTATAACCAGCAGTGAATATTGCCTGGAAAAATCATATATTCCAAAATGCCAGACTGAGACTACTGGTACATCAATTTAACTCATTGAACAAAAAACACAAGTCAATGAATGGAAACACACCGTAATAATTCATTGACAATGATATTCAGAAAATTCGTGCTTATATGAAACTAATAAACTTCAGATAAAACCACAAATGTTCAAAATTTTCAAATGAAGTAAAGTTCGACATACCTTATGATCCAGTAATTCCAATATCTGTAATTGAGAATCAAACTCCACTACAGAATTGATGGGTCTTGCTACAACATACAAGCAGTAAACTGATTATAGCCAAATGTAGCACTCATAAAAGTGAGCTTCAAAAGGAAAATGATGGGTTTGGAAAATGAACAAATGAAAAACAAAGCAAAAATCAGCGTCAACGTTCTTTAAAGTACACAATAATTTGCGCTTAGCTAAAATGGTAATTGCATTTAAATTTTGAAAAATAATCCTGAGAGCAATCATATTAGATGTAGAGATAACGACTCAAAATTATAATGTGCGCTGGATCTAGCAAAATGGACGGAGTGGGTGTTTCCAACTCTTATGTACAGGAGCTCAAGTGGAGAGTTACACAAATATTTGAATCTATCTCGTATTAGGAAGCATAATGTTATGTTTGAAAACCAACTCATACTTTAAAAAAAGTATGTTGACAAGTATGTTCCGTCTTACAAAGAAGGTCTACACTTATGCAAGAAAAGCAATTTGCTTTAGATTGGAATAATTTCAGTGCCTGTTTATTCTCAACATTTTCTTCACAAACTCTCATATAAAGGCACTTTTACACATCAAATTGTTAATCTCCATAATAATGGAGTCAGATCCAGCAGTAAACTGATTATAGACAAATGTAGCACTCATAAAAGTGGACTTCAAAAGGAAAATGAAGGTTTGGAAAATGGACAAATGAAAAACAATGCAAAAATCAGTGTCAAGTGTCAACATTTTTTTAAGGTCAATATAACTTGGGGTTAACTAAATTGATAATTGCAATTAAATTTTGATAAATAATCCTGAGAGCAAACATATTAAGATATAAAGATGATGGCTAAATATTATTATGTATGATAGACCTGGCAAAACGGACAGAGCGGATGTTTCCAAAACTGAAGTACAGGATCACAAATCAAGAGAGTTGTACAATGCTGGCAAGCATTGTTCCTTCTTACAAAGAAGATTTACGCTCATGGAATGCAAAGGAATTTGCATTAGATTGGAATAATTTCATGCCTGTTTATTCTCAACTAAATCATTTTCATTGCAAACGCTCATATAAAGGCACCTTCTACACATCAAATTGTCCATTTCGATGAAAATCAAAAAGGCTTCCAGCATACATAGGCCTGACCTTTTGTTTGGATTGTAAAATTAACTTTTTTATTTAAAATAACCAGACATTTATATTAACTGTTTAAGAAAACATAGCACATCAGGAAGCCATTTAAAAGCATAGGGTATGTAAACACCGTATGTATGCACAATCCATAATTACAAGCTTTGTAACCCACAGAGGCTCAAATAATAAATATTAAGAGTTTGTCCTCGAAAAGATATTATCCCACTGTTTGAAGAGTTTCTTAACCCTACAACAGCAAACTGAGAACTCATTTTCATTTGTACAAAACAGAAATGTAAAACATTGTCTTTAACCCAATAAAAATTTGTTGCTTGTTACTGAAGTGTGAGTTTTGTTGCTTTTTACTAGAGTTAGAGGGTTCCAATAACAAATTTAGGATGGCTCACCAGAAGTGTTAACTGAGGGATTGTTGTGGGCTCCCCAAAGCATCCAATACACACATTACAGGATATTTGCTGGATACTTCCCAACAAGGTTCAATGGACATGTAATCATACATTCAAGTGTTGAAATGCGTAATTATATCAGTCTACGATTTACCCAAGTACTAAATGCCCATTCTCCACCTACCATTCACCTATCTAGGTGCCCATGCAAAGCCTTAATTCTTTTTGTCATTTTGATTGAAGTGGCAAAGAAGATCCATATATAGATGATCTAGGGGACACCCTCATAACTTCTAAAACATAACCCGAACATAACATAATCTGACAAAACATATCTAAAACCATCAGACACACTCATAGGTATTCATCCAAGAAGATACCATTGATGTCTTAATTATTAACTTCAACATTCCTACATTTGAAGCACAAATGATCCCTAATTTCAAGGGACAATCATTAACTAAGGACAATAAAGAAGTCGAACTCTACTAACAGCAATTACGAAGACAAGAAAACAGTGATTTGCAACAATTAGCTAACAAATTATACTCACAAATTGAAGACAAGACAAATCCCGCTGAGATATCCTCCTCTTCAACACCAGCCAGTTTTACCCGGATATTTTCACCGGGCCTTGCAAACCTCAACTCACTACTATCTCGGTACACAGCCACAACTTTCACTTGAGCCTGTTTTAACAAATAGATATTACATCTACTAGCATCAATGAACAACAAAGGCACTATTTCTGCAACATAAAAATGAAACTCACCTTGTTTGGCATCACAACCAAACTGTCTCCTACTCTTACAGTACCCGACTCCACTTTACCCATCACTACAGTTCCCATATCTTTGAATTTATCAAGTATTGGCAACCTGCAAAGAGGCATTCCATTAAATATCTTACCCACTTAAGAATAGTGTATCTATGGAATCAATTTCGACAGAAAGAAAATTAGTAAGACAATAAGAATAGTAAACCATGGAGAAAAAGGAGCACCACAAAAGGTGTGAACAATTTTCAGGGGTTGTGACATTCATGCTTGGGAATCTTGTAAAGAAAGAAGAAATTCAACATGACATAAAAGTTCATAGATTTTTTCTCAAGATTCCTAAAATTGTGCGAAGCTTTATAGAAGTCAATCAAAAGGTTAAGCACAGATTCAGACTTTTTATAATAGATCTAAGCTTGAGGAATTCACTTTTTCTTTGTGAGAGTAGAATGACCAGGTTCCAAAGTTCATGACAAGCAAAAATATCTTCAAAGCTTAGTTGAATTGTATAAATTTCTGAAGTGCCATCAAACCTCCACTAGTTTTAAGAGGGTGTTTAGCAATTTCAGAAAAAAAGATGAATTCGGCAGCAAAGGTAACCCAACTGCCAGTTAAAGCATTATTCGCTTCATTAAAAGAAAGAACGAAAGAAATTATATTCTGTTGATGAATGATAAAAATAAATCAACAGGACTCAAACGCTACAATATTAGCAATAAATCAATCCTAAGGTATCCCCCTGGGCCGTACCAAAGAAAGCAACAGAAAATGTTTTACCAAGAATGCTTCAACCCAGATATAAAATAAACCCTGCAGGATTACAAGGCTCAAATAATATGTAAACAACCCCCAAAGTTGCACAAAGTAAGAAGAGCAGAAGTCAAACCCATAATCCTCGTCAGTATCAAGAGGAGAATCTGCAGTGATATCAATTACTTTGCAACATCAATAAAAATGTCAAGTATCTCAGGCTGAAAGGAAATCAGCGGAGTTGACCTCGACAAACGACAACCAGACTTCATCAGTAATTTGCAGTTGCATCACAGCATTGATTAATATAATGTATTTTGACGTTTATCACATTCCTATTGGGTTTTGTCCATAGAATATTTAATATTGATCAATGAACTGAGGCTTTTCCTAAAGACAATCAGCACAAAGGACCACACAGCACCAATTTCATTGTTCCAGCAAATGATCTAGCAATAGTTTCTGTGGCCTATAAAAGTTCGACCAACCAGCAAGATTGATTTCGGACAGACCAGATATATGGACACTCAACCAGCCAGTAACACAAGTATCGAAACGGATGGCAATAAAGACACAGTGACAGTGACCACAGCACTCTTTGGATCTAACAACCGTGCACTTCCAAATGCACTAGCCTTGTGGCTAATGTGGACTGTTGAAGTTTGACTGACCAGCAAGATTGATTTCAGACAGGCCAGAGGTATGGACTCTCAACCAACCAGCAACCACAAATAATGAAATTGCTGGCAACAAAGTTGGGAGATCAGTCATCACAGCACTCATTGGATCAAACGCACTGCCCAGAGGCCAGAGGTATGGACTCTCAACCAGCCAGCATCCACAAGTAATGAAATTGCTGGCAACAAAGTCAGGCGATCAGTCATCACAGCACTCATTGGATGAAACGACAGAATGCTTCCAGATGCATCTTAATTTCTCTTCAGATTCTGGATTTGCCTTTAGCCAGTTCATTTCAAGAACTAGATTACCATTTTGCAGGCCACTTCAGATGTATTTCAACTCCTCTTTTGTCAATGATACTTATATTGTTTACGGTGCTAAATGAATAAGATAAAGATTAGTCTCAGGGAAAATACTTCAAAATATTGCTTACAGTTTATATTTATGAATTGCATCTATTTTAAGGTTTGATAGCAATGTGATCCTTTGCGCTATAAAAGGGGTTTCTTATGACCTGGACACTTTGAAACATGCAATGAACATTAATTGCAAACTACCACTGCATCCATGGAAACCCACTTGCGCCTTTACCACATTAGGTTTGCAGGTTAACACATTGTACACAAAATAAATTACCAAGCATGCAAAAGTACACCTTCATGCCATGGTTCTGAAATTGTGAACAGAAATTAATCAGCAAGCCCCAAATATAATAATTAGGGAAGCCAAAATTACAAAACACCTAGAATTCATTTAATTTAAACATGAAAGTTTAAAAAATCAAGGAAAAACAATAACAAAATGTTTTGAACATTTTGATTACAAATCAAGACTGTCAAAATCATAATTAAATGGAAAATGAAGATAGGCTCTTCTGGCCTTTGCTTTCTGGAAAGTCAATGATCAGAGCTCTAGAAAGAGTTGAAGCATAGAAAAGACCATAGTTTGCATAACCGGTTGGGGCGAGTACTCGCCAAGGGGCCAAAATGGGTAACCAGCGGCTATTCGACCCGCTCAGTCAATTAACCGGCAATAACCAACAAAGGCAAAAAATACTTGAAATTCGCTCGAAGCAGACAGTATTTAAATAAAATAAACATTTAAGTATAAGAAACTAGACGTCCCTATCTAAATAAGTATATAAATAAAATATAACTTTAAGTATAAGAAACTAGACATCCCTATCTAAATTGAAACAACTAGACGTCCCTATCTAAATGTAAACAACTAGACGTCCCTATCTAAATAAGTATATAGATAAAAAATATATCTTAAAGTATAAGAAACTAGAGGTCCCTATCTAAATGAGTATATAAATAAAATATAACTTAAAGTATAAGAAACTAGACGTCCCTATCTAAATGTAAACTTATACTTTTAAGTTATATTTTATTTATATACTTTCAAGATGTTTGAGAGTGGTTTTGGACCTCTAGAAAATATAATGCAAATTCCAGGTTTTGGAGGATCCTATCATATTTCAGGGTTTCAGACTTAGCCATATTTCAGGGTTTCAAAATTTCAAGGACACATCATAGGAGGGATGAAAGGTGCATGAAGGGATGTACGTATGATAGAATAGTATGAGAACATCTCTTGCAAAGTGCCACAAGTCGATCCCACCCCATTCCATGTGCATAGATTACAAGACTTTTTCAGTCTCCCTTAGTTTTCCAGAGAGCAGGGAAGAGAAAAATATAGATTCTTGTAACTTGTACTTGTAGATTCTTGTATAAGTATCATTGTATCAGTTTTAATCTATGCACAGGGAATGGGGTGGGGTCGACTTGTGGCACTATGCGAGAGATGTTCTCATACTATTCTATCATACCTACATCCCTTCATGCAGCGTTCATTCCTCCTACGATGTCTCCTTGAAATTTTGAAACCCTAAAATATGGCTATGTCTGAAACCTTGAAACCCTGAAATCTGACTAAGTCTGAAATATGATAGGATCCTCCAAAACCTAGAATTTGCATTATAGCTCCTAGAGGTCCGAAACCACTCTCAAACATCCTGAAAGTATATAAATAAAATATAACTTAAAGTATAAGTTTACATTTAGATATGGACGTCTAGTTTAAATGTAAACTTATATGTTTATTTTATTTATATATGGTCCGCTTCAAGCAAATTTCAAGTATTTTTTGCCTTTGCGAAAATAAATTACGGTTTTACAAATTTGGTGGTTTTGAGTTTTGGTTATTTGCCTGGTGGTTTTCCTGGCAAGTAACCAACCAACCGGCAGTTACTCGTCCGTTATACCATCTATGGAAAAGACCTTATTAAAATCAATATGAAAGTACCCATACAATAAACATTTGCAAGAATTAATACCATGGAAACTGATTGTCACCGTACTAACATAAAAAGCCAATGGTACAGCATACAACCATCTTGAATAGCAAAAAGGAAAGCTGAAACATACTAAATACTGAAGGCATCTACCTCACTCCAGAACCAGACGGAGTGCAAGTTAAGAAAATGTTAAGTCTATCAACTACATTATTTGAGGTACCATATGACTAAGAAATGGCCTGTAAGCTAAATAATTTGGGATTTGCCAAGTCTGGCCAAACACACCTGACAAATCTGCAAGATAATTCATGGGCGGTAAAGTCTTAGCAAGCCTTTTGAAGGGACACGACAGGTAAAGGCTGAAATGGGGAAAGATAAAACAAGTATGACTAGCATTATGAGGTAGGCCGCATGAATGTCTAATTTAAGAGTAACTCAGCCAAAGTTGTCGCAAAAGCAACTAAGACTAACTAAGATCAAACACTACTTGTTAAGAAACCCAAGACATGAAAGGTAAGGCAAGAAGCTCAATTACATTTTTGGCATGCAAGAGTAGCTTTACTTATACCAGCTTCAAAGCAAGATTTGTTGGAGAAAAATGATATGAATTCAAAGAGCCAAACACAAATATGAACAATGCATAGAATTTTAATCACAATAATAATAATCAGCTCTCTGATTATAAAACAATACGGGAGTTACATATTTATAAGAACCTCATTCCTATATTCTCTCTGTCTATTTCTCTCCCTAAAATCTCTCATGATTATACAAACTCTATTTACAATATATTGTTATAACCTATAACAATATATCTCAACAATATTATATTCTAACCTAATATCGTAATATTGTTTATAACAATATTACTACCAATTACTAATTAACTAAGCTATTACTATTTACCTTTTGGTAAATACCCACAATGTAAAAGCTAATTCCTAACATTCCCCCCCCCCATAGTTTTTACATGGTGCAAAAACATTCACACTCTCATCTGCAACATGCTCGCCTCTTGTAGCATATGCCCTATTCTGCTCATGACCTTGATATAAAGAGAACCTCACTCCTCCCATGGTTTTACAGGTTTACCACAAACCTTGACATGAACAGGGCCCATCAACTATTCGCCTCTTGTGGTTTTCTGGATCTCTACCACAAACCCTTTCAAGATCCATGAACTAACTTACATTGGTGCTTTTTGTCATTTCACTATGTTCTCGCATCAGGGAATTATGTTTGGAATTACACACAAACTATAAATCTTGAACAGGCATGTTCTTTTGTTCTTATTTTGCAAACACACAACAGAAATTATAAAATCACATCACACAAAATGTCACCAAAACATTGGTACGGCCCCATCGTAGGTGACTGACGAGAGGTCACTAAAAGACCTCCAACCTCTGTGTATCCTCCAACCTCCAGTAGGTTGCTGCTTACTCAGAAAATGTGTCGATGATGCTCAAATCTCACTAAAAATTCCTAGACGTTGGGGTCGTCCGAAAATGCATTCGTAGGGTATATATTTTTATTTTTACAATTTTTAAAACATGACAACTCAACTATAAAATATGACATTTGACAAAATGACTCAACTATTTTATTGACGCAAAAACAACTTTTAATTTTCGACTCATACATAACTTGATCCTAATGTTGATGACAAACTTTGATTTAGTCTCAATAACATAAAATATACTTCAAATACAAATTACAAGTCCTTGATTGACACATCATTTGGACTCAAATACCTAAAAGATTACAAACATAACGAATAAATGTTTATAGACTAAACATTAAACTATAACAAAACACAATTCTATTGAAAGATTTGACTTGACTTTTGACTTAAAAAATTACAAACTAAGTCAGAACACTACGTAATAATAAAAGACCTTTAATTAATTCTATTCCAAAAACTTCAGCGACTTATTAACTGACTTGTTAATCGACATACACGTAGAGACTAGATGCATGAAGAACTGAGCTAGGCGCAATAAACTGAGTGCTGACGTCAATGATTATCCACCTAGCAATAGATGTCAAGGATTGATGTATTATGATCAGATCTCGAAGGCTTTAAAAGACACGTAATGCAGATGGATTTTGAAGAAGGCAACGACCGAAATCCCATGCAATCATGACATGAAGCTGAAGGAACCTCAGACAGAGGCTTCGAAATGCACATGTATGGATTGAATCCTGTAATATGTCGCCGTATGCAAATGTAACAGAATTGCAAATGGTCAATCCATTCAGATCCGAGCAGGCATACTTGGAGATAAAAGACACATGGGTGCAGGAATATCACGATCCAACAGGTGGAACTTCCGAGGCGGATGGCTTGCGGTGGCAGAAATAAATTGCAAATGGAGGGACCAAGGCTGCACATAGAAACTTGCACAAGGAGGATCAAGATCTGCTGGATAGACCATTGAGTCAATGCTGAGTCATTGTGAACCAACAGTGTGATACCCACAATAAAAAAGCTAATTCCTACCAATTACTAATTAACTAACCTATTACAATATTACTACCAATTACTAATTAACTAACCTATTGCCATTTACCTTTCGGTAAATACCCACAATGTAAAAGCTAATTCCTAACAAAAAACCGGAAAACCATGCAAGCAAATAAATAATAGAAATAAATGACATACAATATGATAACAATCAATCATGCAAAACACACGCATTGAAGACGATAATGAAAGCAAAGAGTATGCAAGAGTAGCTTTACTCATACCAGCTTCTAAACAATATTTGTTGGAGAATAACCAGAAAACCATGCAAGCAAATAAATAATAGAAGTAAATGACATGCAATATGAAAACAATCAATCATGCAAAACACACACATTGAAGGCAATAACGAAAGCAAAGATTGTGATCGTCAGACTTGTAGCTGCCTCCCCAAAACGCATGGTGTTTAGACCCCCACTGTAGACCAAGGATCTTTCCATGACCAATCAACGCGTTAAAGAGAACAACACCAAGTCTTAAGACCTAACACCCTAAGAACCTAACTTTACCATGCTAACAGATATTCCTATTCCTAATGTACAAAGAACAAGATTGTAGTAGAATAGGCTGTCATTTTGGTTGTTATGCAAAATTGCAAAACAAGGTACCAAAATGATTGGAATTGAATGTTCTAAAAATGACTCCCTAAATTGGCAGAGTTCGGGATAGAATTTTAAGGATTCTTTTGAAGATTCTCCTTTCAACTGTAGAGGACATATATCTTATAGTTAAATCAATACAGTATACTTGAGTTGGAATTTATAAGGCCTTCATTGTATGTTAATGCCTCACTAGAGAATATCCCTTGCAGTTAAATAATGTTTGGTTATAGTTTTGTTTATTTGTATCTGGTCATGTGCGTTATCAATCCTATATAATAGGATTTTCATGGGAATAAACATGTACAGCAGTGGAGCAGTGGTTGTCTGACATTTATATGACAATGTCCATGAACAAACACCCCACATCTGACCTGTTTACATAGCTACCATTATAGATACACAAAAGAAAACAGAAAATCAACTGAACATATTGTATATTATACACCAAATCCTGAATAAAATCAAATCAATATAGAGGAGATTATTAGAACTATAAACAAAACCACCAAGAAATTATCCAAATTGTTCTGAATGAGCCGGTTAAAACTTTTCAAGTTTTAACTAATTATCTATAATACCTGAAAGGGCCCTTGGGATCTCTGGGAGGTAATTCAACAGCATCCAAAGCTTCAAAAAGGCAAGGTCCATTCCACCATGGGCACATGCCCACAGCCGTCCTCTCTTTCAAGTTATAACCATACAGGCCAGACACTGGAAGGAACTGCACATCTGAAACAGGAGAACTATTATAGCTTCACAAAATATTAAATATACCATAATGTAGGGCTCCTCCTTGCATAAGCATTTATCCAGATATATTGAAATTATTTTACAATCCAAACCAATTCCAAAAACATCCCTAGGGGTTCTGTTACAATATAAGCCAATTTACACCAATTGCATTTGGCATATTAGCCTTCTTTGAATAGTCATCCCATTAATTAATAAGATACAATTCCCAGTCATTGCATCAATTCCCAAGCTTTATCAAAAACTAACATCCAATATTGGGAGGGTTTTTTTTTTAATCATAGCACAACAAAAATTCCTTCTAACTCAAATAGGTATGGTAGAAATGGAGAAACTGGCAATATTGGTGTGTGAAATACCTTTCTTTACATTGTAACCACAACCCTTGAGGAATGGAGTTATCTTCTTTTCTATCTCATCAAACCTAAAACAGGTAGGGCGTGAAATTATTCTCTCCATATATTACAAGTTCAAAAGAAACAGAGGTTGACTGACAGAAAGCCTTTCAAACAAGAAATGAGGCCCGAGTCCTTTTACCTCTCTTTCGACCACTGGACAGAAGGTTCATCCATCTTATTAACCACCACCAACAATTTAGAAACTCCCAAAGTTTTCGCCAACATAGCATGCTCCCTTGTCTGACCCCCTCTTTCAAATCCAGTTTCAAACTCACCCTTCCGGGCAGAAATTACCTGTTAAGCTCATCCACACAGTTAGTAAAATCAGGATCTTTAAACAGTTGTGCAATATTATGTACCCTGCAGCACTGAAAATATTATATATCCAATAATTAAACAACTGAAATAAACATCATACCAGAACTCCCACATCAGCTTGTGATGCACCACTGATCATGTTTGGAACATACGTTTTGTGACCCTGCACAATGCCAAATAATTGCCATCTAAACATTAAAACAAAACGTAATTATGCTCAATTGTAGACTGTACAATTAGAATCTCTGCAAGGCAATCATAAGAAAATATTAAATAGAGGGAAAAAAAATTAATATGAACTAAAAATTAATTGCAAATAATATTTAAATCTATGTTCAGAAGGAAGACACCTGAGACGTAATAAATGATTTCACTACGCCATTAAAGAACACGGGGAACAAGGATATAGCTTAGTAGCCAAGCTGGCTTTCACTTAATTTTTTTCAGGGAACAAGGATATAAACGTTCCAACAATCAAGAAACAAGACTATCAAAGCAAAACAAGAATAAAACAAACAAAGAACATGATCAATGTTACACCTTTCCAGAATACATGACATAGAGAATTAAAAAGGCACAAGAGTTTCTTACCGGGGCATCCAGAATTGTGAACCTTGACTTTTCAGTTTCAAAATGAGCTCTACCAACCTCCACTGTCTTCCCCTATATACCAAAACAACATCCAAATTAGTTGTGATATCATCAATAAAATCAGGAAAAAACCCTCTAATGATACTGATTAATGCCACAGCATACCTTTGTGCGCTCTTCCTCATTTGTATCCATGATATATGCCATATACCTGAAACAGCCAAGAGCAATAAGAGTGCTAGTGTTTAGTTGTTAACCAATTGTGCTCCCAACAGATATTATAAAACTAATGTTCAAAATCTAGCTTGTTCATATACCATGAAAGTTAAAATGTTAAAAAAATGCCAAAAACATATAACCCATTTAACATGAGAGAGTGTGTAAGAAAATGATTTCCCTTGAAATGAAAAAGCCATTTTCAAAAGTATCATGTCATGCCAGATACGCAATATACTAACTTAATATTTCAAATGTGATTATTGCATATAAACTCAACAGTAAATTCCAATTTTTTAAATAATAAACAAAGTGGTCCTTCAAAAATGATTTTTGGATTTTCCTTTATGTTTTCATCACACATTCAGATGCAAGTTTTACTTGCTACATAAAATCAGAATTAAATTTTAAGGGTTATAATCATGAAATTATAAAAGCAGTGCACTCCCTAGAAAGATCCAAAATGTACACCAAGGAGATTTTTATCTTATAATGAAGGTACAAAAATACTGAAAATTCACCAAACTTCATTTTTTTTTCTAAACTTCAGATGGGATACCAAACATTATATTGTGGAAGACAACTAAGAAGGTTCTACAATGCTTGCATTCTTTAGCTTAAATTTATTGAAGGTGAACGTTTAAGCTAAACATAGAAACCAATGCAGAATAGAAGCATATAGAAGGTGAAATCCACTGAAATATGCATGAAAAGTGTGCTCTACTGCAATATTAACAATGTTTCATGATTTTTAGAATGAAATGATGGTTTCTACTTTTCAATCATAACCGCATCAACAGCCGCAGTCTACAGAGATTAGAATCAGCATTTCATCAAAGACCTGCAAACTAGAAAACTTCCAAAAATAGAAATAGAAATCAAGTACTTACCAACTTTCTCGATGTTTTTCCTTTGCTTCCTTTTCATATTTTTGAATTGTTCGCTCATCCACCATATTACTTAAAAACAATATCTGCCCACCAATTGTTGATTTGCCCGCATCTTTCAGGCAAAGCCCCCACAAAAGCATTAGCAATAGAACAATAGCCGTCAGAAATTTAAATAGAAATTAGAAACACACTTGATATTTGATTGTTGATAATGAAAGCAAAGCTTAGTAATATAATGTATATGTCAGTAAAAAGTAAAAGGAAACAGCTTAAAATAGAGTAGCATAAAGCTCTCATTTGTTACAGTGAAATCAAATAAAAATCTCTAATAATAAGTGTTTTTATTTAATAGGGGGTTTGGGTTTTCTCAAGAACAATAATGGAGAGAAACTCAAACCATAAAAGTGTTTTTGTCCTTGAATTGAACCAGTCAGAAAAACTGTTCTAAAATTATGAAATGATTCAAGTCTCCAATGCCAGAAGATCTCTGAAAATACTATGTCTAGGAACTTGTTTCTGATTAAATTTAAATAAAAAATGATTTTTACAAACATAGAATTCTAAAAACTCGTCAAGACAAAACAAGAGAAATCTAGAAAACACAAAAAACAATTCTAAGGCAATAAATGGAAATGGAATAGACATGAATTATAATGCCCACCAACGTGACCAATGAAAACTACATTCAAATGCTGCTTCTCTTCAAACTCCTCTTCTGGTTCATCAAAATCCTCAACATTTTCTTCATCCATATGTCCTTTGTTGATACCCATTTCTGTAAAATGAAAAAAATGACTTCAAAGTATCAATTCACCCTCATTTAAAAATTACGGAGTCAAAAAAACTTTCAACCAAATTTAATTTGCCATTAATTCTCCCTTAAAAAAATACAGATAACAATAGTTCAATCCGGAAAGCCTTTCTTCAAAAGAAAAGAATAGTGCACTACCTTGCTTAGGTTCTTGTTTAAGTTCCTCCTTTATTTTTAAGGATTGCAACTCAGACACTCCCTGATCTTCGTACCCTGTAAATTTATAGATAACAAACAACTACATTAATAAACTATCATTAGATCAAAAGAACACATAGCCATGTTGTACCAGCCGCTGCATCAAATGGGCTAATATTATAACTTTTATTTTAGAATTCCACTTTAATCTCTGAGACAGCATAATATTTAACTCCATGAAATTAGTGAAATTAGACAATGGAATATACTTGCAACAGTATAGGACATAATTTCATTTCATATACTAGAAACAAAATTACATAAATATTTTTATAGTGAGTCCAGATGACTCGATCAAATTCCAAGACCACATTCACTCTATGATTGATGTAAATGCAATGGATAAAAGCCAGACAATAACATTCATTTATATCATTACACTATTATTACAGATCTAATCTTAGTCTCTTTTATTTAAAGTAAAACCAAAAACATAGTGGTTCGTTGATATTTAAAATTCAGAATAACTGTAATTTTGAGGAAAAAAAAAATCTGATCACACAAATTATTAAAGGGACCATTATAAGAGCTAGGATGTTTTAACGGTCCATAAGAGCATGCAGCTGATTTCTGGGATTGAATCAGTGTCCATGATTTTTGATCATGCAAACAGGACCAATATACTTCAACAGAGAAAGACTTGGTTTAACCAATGTACTACATGATTAAACAAAAAAAACTGATAGCAGGCCAGTTGTTATATAGGCTAACACAGACCAATTTGTAAAAAAAAAAAACTCTCTGAGCATAGAAAAGTAAAGAAAGTTTTCCACTGTTAAATTAAAAACAGAACAAATTTACATTGATATCTATAATGTTTGCCACACATGTCATAAAAGCAAAAACCAATACTGCAAGGCAAAATAACTTAAAGCATTTGTACGATGACAAATTCAGCATCCCAAATTTATAACAGATTTAGAATCATAATACATGAACAACTTTACTGTCCAAACAGGAAAGCTAATTAACAATACCAGAGCATAAGAAAAAAGTTAAAAACAGAACAAATTTACATTGATATCTATAATGTTTGCCACACATGTCATAAAAGCAAAAACCAATACTGCAAGGCAAAATAACTTAAAGCATTTGTACGATGACAAATTCAGCATCCCAAATTTATACAGATTTAGAATCATAATCCATGAACAACTTTACTGTCCAAACAGGAAAGCTAATTACCAATACCAGAGCATAAGAAAAAAGTTAAAAACAGAACAATACAGACAGACATAAGGTTGGGTTTCATTGCTTTGGCTATACATTAACTTCCTAAATTTTGTAAGCAACAAAAGATGCTTCAAATAGACGAGTACTTTGGATAGGTTAATACTTTGTGTATCTCACAGCAATGGCTTCCATCACACCTATCTGAATATTATAAGTAATAAGAATAAAACGAAAATTGTTGTTCAAGGAATCTTCAAGAGACGATAAATTGGATAGGTATCGACAAAACTTGTGCCTGAAAGAAACATGGGGCAAATATAATTTTTCTAGGCTTCCCCAGCCCAAGAGGATAGTTAAAATATCTTTCTTGTCCAGGAGAAAATCAATGAGAAAAAAGCGAATTCAGGCAAGAGAAGCAGATTATTTAAAAAGCTTGTCTAAATCAAACCAAACAAAACTTTCTTAATGTTATTTTTGTCGCTCACAAAACTTACAACTAAAGAATAATTGGGGAAACTTAAATTTCTTTCATTTTAGTCTTGCAGTCCCCATTGTTTGTGTAACCGATGGATAACTCACAAGACCAAACAGATGTTAAAAAAAAATTGTCAACAAGGAAATCAATGGGAAGATGACAAATTCCACTAAAAAATAAAACAAACAAAAGAAAACCCTAACCACCCCCAATCCCTCAAATGGGGATTAAAAAATTTTCCTTTTGTCTTACAGTTCAGTTGGTACCATGTATAGATAGTGAATTCCATTTCTCCCAATATAAAGTGAATTGTAAACAACATTTTTCCCACGAGAAAATCAATTGTAAATATCAAAAAAACCAAACAAAATATCAATTTCCAAAACTCCATCGCACCATTGCTGTGGCTGTTGGAAGCCACCATTAATTTCACATCAAGTTTAATATATCCAGACAAATAGAATAGCAAAATTAACCAAACCATTTGTAAAATGTCACGCTCAGTGTCGCAAAATGATACACGTGGTTAGTTATATGATATTGCATTCAACTTTACGGTGCAAGAAGAATAGGTAAGTACATCAACACCAGAGCAATATGTTTACTGAAAGTGAAGGCAACTTTTGGAAAAAAAAAAAGAGTTATATTTTAAAAAGTACACTAAGTGTTATAATGACATCAAGCACAACTTTACTGCACAAGAAGTAAGACAAAATACAGTGATACCATTCAACCCAGACAGTTTGGAATTAAACACAACACACAATATTTCTTTCATAATTTTCAACCAGTCCCTACCATATTTCTCCCAAGAGGAAGCAGATGATAAACAACATTTTTATCCAAGTGGAAAGCAACCAAAAAAAAAACTACTATAAAGAAGAACTTCCAACTAAAACATTTTGCATCTTAAGAACAAAAAGATAAATGTTGATGTACAAAAAACAAACAAATTCAATAGGTTTTGATAAAGTTTGCCTACCAGAATAAGTACTTTCATTTTGTTCTCTCGTTCTCCACAAAACCCATATTTGAGTGGCCAACATATTTCTCCCAAGCTCAAACAGATGTTTATTGTTAAACAAAACATGTATCCACAAGGAAAACAATAGAAAATCAACAAATACCACTACAAAAATCAAGTAAACCAAACAAAACACTAACAAGTCCCACAGACACCATGTTTGCATGGCCAATGTATTTCCATCAAGATAAAAAAGATGTAAGAAAATGTTTATTTGTGAGAAAATCATCTGTAACAACAAATACACCTACAAAAATCAGACAAACCAAACAAAACACTGACAAGTACCAAACACCAATTTTATCAGAAACTATTCCTCCCAAGAAGCAGTAAATGATAAACAACATTTTTTCTGATCAGAAATCAACGGAAGAACAGCATATCCCACTTAAAAAATTAAGTAAACCAAAAACCTTAGCAAGCCGCAAATCCCAAATAAGAATATATAAGCTTCTCAAAATATCTATCTGGATGCAACAGTATTCAATCACTTTAACATACAACCATTTTGAATCTAACTTCTAGACCCATCTTCAGGTATAAATTGAATTGCATGACTAGAAGAAGGGTCTAGAAATTAGACCCAGTGCATTGACATATCAAAGTGGATTGAACACAGTAGAATCGGACACATGTTTAGAGAAATTGATAGAATTATCTCAAAGTTCTATTGAAGGATTTTTCTATTTTAGCAAATCTACTTCCCCTCGTATAATGAAAATGGAAAATAACATTTTTTCTGATTGGAAATAGATGAGCAAACAACAAATTTGCTGATAATAGCCCCCAAAAAAACCCAGTTTCCATAATAGCGTATTTATTTCTGCAAAAGAACATTTTTTATGGATTGGACGAAGAACGCCAAAAAGTTTACCGAAAATACCAAACATAATACCAATTCCCTAATAGCAAATCTATTTCTCCTAGTGTCGAGAAAATAATGAGAGAAACGGCATCAATTCACCCAAGATGGCAAACAAAACCCCAATTCCCTAGACCCTTATACGCACCGTTAGTCTGCCCGTTGGCGGCCACGGTGGCTTTCACATCAGCTTCAGCAGATCCATCTTCAACCTCCTTAAGCGCATCGTCGCTCTTCAATACCTCACTCGATTCCTCAATCTGGACAGCTGGCGACTGCCCAGGGTTTGCGTCAATTCCTACCACAGCTTCAGACTGTTCTTGGGTTCCAATTTCAGGAGGCTCCTCTACTACTTTTTTGCCAGCAGCAGCTTGATTACCAGCTGGCTGCGAATAGTAATTAGAGCCAGAAGCAACATAAGCCGAAGCGTCGGCAGGGACACGGCCATGCGACTGAGGGCTTACCCCCACAGAAGGATTTACAGAATTTGCAGGGTTTGTGAATTGTGGGCGATTAATCGGATTCACTGGATAAAAGGCAGCAGCCTGTGGCGGTGGCATGTTATAATAAGGGCTTTTCACAGGAGCGAAAGCAGGAGGGGCAAAGGCAGGGGCATTCACATTAAACGAAAACGAGGGGGCGTTCGCATTCAATCTTGAAGGAGCTGACTGATTCGATGATTGGGCGTCCACGTCTTCCCATGAGTCTGGTTCGGCCATTATTCTAGGGTTTTAAATCAAACAAACAAAAAAACGAATCTGTAGTATATCTATGTCAAATCGAGCAAAACAAAGTGCGTTGTCAAGAGCAGAAATAAGAGATTTTAATCCAGTGCAGACTTCTTACGATAACTGTATAAATGCCGAATCCGATCCGGTTGGGGTTTCTGCGCACGCTGCTTACGAGCTGAAAGGGTGTCGAGGGTGTCAAAAAGTGTGAAAAAGATTAATTCGTGAAAAAGTGTGTGGAGGTATTTATACGTTGTGTAAATTGAAAAAGTTGTTACCTGGTTTAGCAACTCGGAAAGGTTGAGCTCCGGCTAGGGTAGAGGTTATGAGGAAGCATAAAAGAGGTATCATTAGGAGTTGCCCTGCACAAGATGCATGGAATGCTCCAAATGAATTATTTTTATATTTTATTTATTTTTGTATTAAGAGTTTTTTTCGGTGTGTAAGAGGCGAAAAGTAGTAAAAGCAAAACAAATATTTTGAAAATATATTTTTTATATTTATTGAAAAAATCTATATTTGTTGTAAATGATGTGGAAGAGGTATTACACTGAGTATTGCTTCCTCTGCACTTCTCGGATATACATATATATCAGCGTTCATTCTTGCGTAGCAGTCAAATGAAAATGAAAGGTTGATATACAAGTTGGATAGTGAGCATACTTTTAATATGGCAGTGAATGTCAACTCTTGATGATCGATGTTGTCAATATCTATTGTTGCTTTATTGAGAGTCGTTTATTGTGTTTTATGTATGATTAGAACCCATACCATTTTGATAGGTATTTGGTGGCGATTACCCCATGCAACAGTAGGAATTAGAAGATGTGTTGGATGCAAATACCCCATGAGAGACCAAAGTATTTCTTAAAGGCAATAACCATCAATATTGATATGGCAATGAATGTCAACTATTGACGATCAATATTGTTAATATCTATTGTTGCTTTATTGAGAGTCATTCGTTGTGCTTTATGTATAATTAGAGCCCATGCCATTTTGATAGGTATTTGGTGGCAATTACCCCGTGCAATAGGAGGAATTGGAAGATGTGTTGAATTGCAAATATCCCATGGGGGATCGGAGTTATTCTTGAAGGTAATAACCCTGCACACGGTAAGAAAGGTGGGTTTGAATCCGGGTGGTAAACAATGTGAATTATTTCTCCAATGGCTTCATTAACCAACCTTGCTTTCACCCATATATTGAATGTCCATGGAATATTTTTTCCTTTACTTAAAAGCACAATTTACTCAAGCTGAGTGTCATGGTTCGATGTCCCCTGTTGTCTGTCATTGACTGCTTTACATATTGCTATTGAAATGTGTTATTTTGCCAACAAAATATAATCAAGCAACCTCTAAAAACTTTGTTGTTATGTTGAGGAAATGTCTTACACAATCGACTATCTATTTTATTGAGCATCTTTGGGCCTGTGATGCTCATTTCATCAATGAGCACATATTTAATGTCTTTTGTTTCTTCTTGGAGAATTGTCAATGCTTGTCCTTCAAGTGCCTTCATTTCATTGATAAGAATGCAGAGACTTGAATGTATTGTTAGTGCATTTATGTTAAATGTTGTGACACCTGTTGGAGTGAGGAGAAGTAGGGTTGAATTAGTTTTCCCCACAATTTCATTTAGGTTACATTTGATGCGAATAATCAAGTAGGATTGCCCGGTAGATGATGCATGGAATGCTCTCAGATGGTGCATGAAATGTATGGAATGCCCTCGAAGATTTATTTTTATATTTTATTTATTTTTGTATTAAAAATTTCTTAGTGTGAAGGAGGCAAAAAGTAGTAAAAAGTAAAACAAATATTGTGAAAATGTAATTTTGTGTATTTATCAAGAAAATATATATTTGTTTTAAATGATGTGGAAGAGGTATGACACTGAGTATTGCTTCCTCTGTGAGAACAGATATACATATATATTATCCTTCATTCTCGCGTAGCAGTCAAATGAAAATGAAGAGTTGATATACAAGTCAGATAGTGAACGTACTCTTGATATGGTAGTGAATGTCAACTCTTGATGATCAATGTTGTCAATATATATTGTTGCTTTATTAAGAGTCATTAATTGTGTTTTATGTATAGTTAGATCCCTTGCCATTTTGATATGTATTTGGTGGCAATTACCCCATGCAATGGAAGGAATTGGAAGATGTGTCGGATTGTAAATATCCCATGGGGGACCAAAGTAATTCTTGAAGGTAATAACCACTCACATGGTAAGAAAGGTGGGTTTGAATCTGAGTGGTAGACAATGTGATTGTTGAGTAGAATGTTTGCCAAAGAGTGTAGCCAAATGGTTTTCCTACATACATTGGTTTATCATTTATGGGAGGAAGTTGTCCCAAGTCACCAACAAAGTATAACCATGCAACCTCCAAAAGCTTTATTGATATGTTGAGGAAATACCTCACACAATCAGTTATCTATATTGTTGAGTATCTTTGGGCCTATGAAGCTCATTTCATCAATGAGCACATATTCAATGTCTTTCATTTCTTTTTGTAAAATTGTCAATGCTTGTCTTTCAAGTGCATTCATTTTATGGATAGGAATGCAGAGACTTGAACGTATTGTCGCTGAATTTACGTTAAATGTTGCAACACTGGGTGGAGCGAGGAGTAATAGGGCATGATTGGTTTTCCCTACAATTCTATTTAGGCTACGTTTGATGTGAATAATCAAGTAGGATTTACCTGTACCTATTGTTCATTGTATGATCATCTTGAGTGGTGGATCTTTTGTGTTTTGTTGGGCATGCTATAGAATAATGTTGAAGGTTAGTTGTTCGTTACCTGATATCTCACTTGGCAATGGTTTACTTGTGCACTCTACATATGTATTATGGGTCATTGTGCATTGAGAATTTATATAAATTATGGTGTTGTTGTGTGTACATTGAGCAACACCTTAAAATGATTCTAGTTATGGTTGATGTTGAAGTCACATAGCCCAAACATGTTGATGTCATCTATGTTATTGTCACTTGATGGGTACATGCAAAACAAAAATTCCCACTCGTGCATTTACACTTCTATCTATACATCTTCTTGAGTGTCACTAGCGTCGCTACTCGAGTTGACATTGTTGTGTTCTTATGTAGAGATCCACTGAATATGCCATGGAACATAAAAATCTTTGATTTGTTCCCAATGTGCTATAATGTCGTGCGTAGTTAAACTAATGTCCATTGCAGTATTATGGAATGGTTTATATAGTAAGAGCTCTGACCAATAAAAAGCTTTATATTATGATGAATTAGTAGGAGGTATAATAAATAAATGAGGGAATATCCGAACAATTGCTTGAATTATTCTATTTTTCCATTTACTAGTTTTTCTTCGATTGTTGAAAGACCATGTTTAGGCAGCTTCAATGAGTGGCAATATGTATGGAAAAGAAAGGCAATTTATATATGCATCAATGAAAGACATTAGTTTTCCTTCCTCATATGTGTTTTTAGAAACACCTTTGAAGATTTATTTGCCAAAAGACATGGTAACAAATATTCCACTACAAACTATTAGACATAGCTCTTGTAGTATGTGGCATGTCTCTTTTGCACCGATGTCATAATCGATAATATTTTATGTGAGGAACTTTGTTGTATGCAATCATTATTGGGCATTCAACTATAACTATAATTTATATTCTAGTTATCACATGGTGGTAGCTTTCATATTTATTTTCAATTTTAGCTGCATACTTTGCCATACATTTAAGTAGTGTGTGGTGGGAGACAATTGGTTGGCAATCAACATTTGAATGCCATATTGAAAACATACTTGCATCGTGGATGTTCACTCATTCATCATTATGTATTGAAAGGTAAGTTTTACGGCCTTCATCATCGATGAACATGTTTGACATCGCTTGCAATGGCCATAGTGCTTTGTATCTACATTGTAGAGTAGTGCCCTTTTCTCTAAACGTGTAGATTCATTGCATTTGGTGTGACATTGAACCTAATGTACAATATCCTCGTAATCTTTTTTAGCATTGACACCAGATATTTCATTTGCGATGAGCAATCATGGATCATCAAGAATGGAATGGTGTATTTTATCATGAATTCTGTCATTGTTGCATGGATTCCATGTTGTCATGTAGTGATCAAAGAATAGCCTTACAAAATTCACCTGAAGAGGGTCTTCCCAATTTAATACTTCCATATTGGGTGCATTTTCTAACCATAAAAATTAATGGATGTGTGTAAATCCTCTGTGTTGTCATCATCCTGATTGTAAAAATATAAATAAATAAATAAATACGATTTCAGAGGGTTCTTTTTGATGCAGTTAGACCAATGAAATATAGTTTCAATATCAATACATGTGCCAATAATATTTGTTGTGGAGATGTTTATCTAGGATTTCTTCACGAAAGAATGCAAATCTTTTATCCATGTATGAAGATGCAAGATGTGAATTTGTAACAAGGCTTTGGTTTGTCTAATGACTATCATTGCTTGGAAGAGTTGGAGGGGCACCTGACATGACTTGTTGGACCCCAAATTTTGACTAAGTATTTTGGCTTTTGCCGTGGAGCTAACATGGCGTGAGAGGAGCATGGCGCAAGAAGATCATGGTGTAGAACCAACATGGCATAAGAAGACCATGCCACAGAACTAGCATGGTGCAAAAGGATAATGATGTAGAAGATAACAGTGCGAAAAGACCCAATCAAAGATGAAACATAACTATGGAGAACTCGAGAGCATAAGACTCGGTACAACAATGAAAGATTTAGGGAGCATGAGGGATGCAAGAAATGGTTGAGGAGCGATTCTCAAGGATAAACTAGACTTTAATCATCACACAAGTTTCACACTGACCTGCACAAAGAAGGACATTTGGCAACAAGGATCTAACATTGAACAAGATATAGGAGGCACAAAGGCTTGGGTCCTTAGGAGAAAACAAGTAAATGACTGCCAGTACTCTTAATCTACTGGAGAACATTGACCAGTCACCTAATTGGCATTAATAATGTAACTACTTTATCAAGGAAAAACAAGTATAAATACCCCTATGTAGAGATGTGTAAGAAGATAAAACATTGGTATTATGTAATGAATCCTTATGGTAATAGTAGAATTATGGAAGTTACAATTAGTTTTGTTGTTATGTTTCAATCGATTGATAGTTAAAACATTGACAATGGATTTTCATTGAGTAATATGCGGTTTATAATTGACTGTGATATATATAGAATATGCATTGTATGAGGTTGTGTAATCAACACTTTGAACCTTATGGCAGTTATCTTCATGTTCTTATTTATTTGCATTGATGAGACAAGGTCCATAGTTATGTATTTTCTTATCTGTGTAATCATTAATTAGATATATAAACAAATTCAAGTATATGACAAGTTATTGTGCAACATAACCCATAGGCACCAATTTCTTGATGCGTGCTTCAGGTGAGCATGCAAGAGCTTAGTCTTGTGTGAAAAACCAATGTGTAAGTTTGTTGGGACTAGACACTAAAGTGCCTTAAGGAAATGTGATAGAAAATTACCCAACATTTTGGATTTATTGTCGAGACCCATAGCGCTTGTTGCACAGTAATGGAAAATACTCGTACGTTTATCCCTTGAAAGTATTGAACAATAGATTATTAAGGTTGAGGATAATTTGTGATCCCTTATCTTGAACCAATATTTTCTACACTTACATGGATGGAACAACATCTCTACAACTCATTAAATGAAACCTTTGTCGAAGTCCCTGTTCATTTGCATGCTTGGCTCTCTACCTATGATCAAGATCAGTCATAAAATTTTGGAAGGAGGCAAGCTTGGATGATAGAGCGTCAAAGGGCTTTGGCATGTTTGGGAACACTGTGGACACAACTATTAATATATGATGGAGAGGGGTGTTGAATAGCTACATTTTGGAATATGTAATAACCACTTACTCTTGTCTTGAAGAAGCCAAGTTCCAGTTTCTCTAAGAACCACATGGCCGGTATATTAGACACTTTCCACTAGAAGTAAATAAGTTGTTTATTGATTCTGGACTCAAAACTCTGCCTATGGAGGGCTATACCCATCCTTGCATGAGCCACATAGTTGGGAGGGGAATGCAGAGGTGTTGGTAAAGGATTGTTGGTTCAAAATGGTACCCAGTCAATGGGCATTATGAAAGCAAAAATATGATGAAGCTCGACAAAGGATTATAGGTGGAGGTAGAGTAGGAAGGGGATGAGAGGACTCAAGAAGTGTTGTTAGGATCCACAAGGAAGTAGAAGGGTACAAGGAGGACTCAACCACTCTTGAACTGCGACCAATGTCAATTTTATCATATGAGGGAGAAACTAGCTGGACAGAAGAGACTGAAGAACCACATTTGAACCAACCTAGTTCCCCAACCACAGTGCACACTCATGTTTTTGAGCCAAATTATTTAATCATACATAACTAGGATATAAATAGTGTAGAGTTAGAAACTAATCCTATAAGATAAAGTATAGTTGAGCTAATTTTACCTCATAGTGAATTGACACTTTCTCTTCCTTTTCAACAAAATTTCATGGCCCAACTTGGTATGCCTAGCAGACTTAACATTAATATTGGGCAGAGTACTAGTCTAAGTATTATTAATCAACCTGCTACTGCACCCAACATCTTGGGCGTTGTTGTTGGAAGCATGGGAGGAGGACTAGGAGGTGGAATAAGAGGAAGTGGTGGATTTCCACCTCTAAAAACAAGAGTTGGGAGTTCTCAACAGCCACCGTCACGAGTACCTCAACTGTTAATGGTGTATTATGAAATGACACTTCATTTACCTAAATATTAGGGCATGGATAATGTTGCAGAATAAATTCATAAGTGTGAACTCATTTGGAGGGTGCATGGTATAACTTCTTATGAGCAAAAGGCCACATAATTTGCAACCACACTTCCGGAAAGAACACACAAGTGGTATAGGAAGTTTGACCCTCAACAAGCGGTAATTGATTATGATCAGTTCAAGATGACATTTCCTCGAGAATTTGATATTTTTGAAATTAAGCAACAAATTATTATCGCACTAAAAGATATAAAATAAGAGCTCACTAAAAGTGTATGTGAGTATGATGCATGATTCAAAACACTCTTACATAAGCTTTCATTCGATATTAATGTTACTCAGTATGCCCAATGATCAATGTGAGGTTTGTTACTTCCATTTAGATGAACGCTCTCTAAAAGGACCTTTACCATCCCGTGTGAGGCCCTAAAAGCTACCCTCTGTGCTAAAGTCGTTAGCAACATTAACACTGAGATTAGTTTTTTTATGGAAGCTCAAATAGCTTCGAAGGCATCACAATTAGAGAAGCCAACTACAAACAATATGTATGACACTCGTAATGATATTTGGTGTATTGATTGTGAGTTTGAAGTTCATAATAGAAGTAACTACCCTTGTACGAACATTTGCACTATACTAAAGTGGTCTTGTGAAATTTACCAAAAAGAGCACGATGTATGCTCTTGTCCTCTCTTACAGTGCACTACACATTCTAAATTGTTTAAATATTGTAAGATATGTGATATTTATACCTATGACACAAATAGTTGTCGATTGATCAATGATATACATGAGGCACGCATGCATGGTATGCGTTAGACCTCCATCTCAAACAATCAAGACAATGATGGATATCGTGGACGAGGATGAGGATGTGGTCATTTTCCACCATGAACATGTTATAAGTGTGGACCTCCAGATCACAATCAACGAGATTGTCTAGTCTATCCAACATGTGATTTTTGTAAAAAGGACATCGGTTGGAGGAATGCCCTGATTTATACACAACCATCACTAAGGAAAGAAATGAAAAAGGTGATAGTATGATTCGTATTGAGAAGCATCATTGGCAATCATGCTCCAAGACTCTAATGGACCAAGAGGTTAATATCACCTCACATAGTGGACAATATCAATCTACTTCTATTATACCAATGAAAAATATAATGTGAAGAGCCTTGTGCAATGAAGTATCTTGATGCCCAACAATAGAAAGACGTGCTCTAAGATACTATGATGTTGGTATGGGAACTACAAGGGGAAATTTAATTTAAGGACTAAGAAGCTGCCCAATATGTTAATCTACAAAAGGCCATGAAGCCTCAAAATGTGACATCAGACTGTTGGTTGAATATTTTGTCGATCAATGTACTGATAAATAAAATAGGTCTGATCAACCAAAGTAGGAAGATAAGTCATCCAAATGTGTAGTTTTACCACATCACAAAGACATTGATCTCTCCTCTCATCAAGGGGAGGTTCCCTGCAGGTATGTTATATATATATATATATATATATATATATATATATATATATATATATAAACAGAAAATAATACTCATGGGTAGGACAAACCATCCATCTCTCTTCTTTCAAAGATGATGTGCGCGGATCAAAGGAAAAACTTAGGGGAAATGATAGACAATACTCCTCTTCTTTCAGAGTACTTCTTTCAGAAGTACTATTCAGCAAACCACAAGAATACTCCTGGCAGTAACAACAAAATGTAGCAAAGGATTAATAACCAGGAAATCGAGATGCAGCTCAAAGTCTTCACCTGGATTGCTCAAGAGTAAGATACGAAGGATAATGAGGGCACAAAGTCGCCTCAAGGTCCTTTACACATAAATTAAAAGAAAACACACTAAAGGCAATTATGGGGGCACAAAGTCTCTCCACAGCTGACTCTTTAGGACACCTTCTTGACTGCTGTCACTAATTCTGCTTGTTGAATTAACAAAACAAAAGATATATTGAAGAAAAAGACATAAGAGCAATTTCCTCAAAAACAAAGATACTACAACACAAAGTTTGAAAAACCACTTGCTTTCTTATTCCAATAGCAAAATATGGTCAGCAATCTGAGCTCAAAGTCTAAATCGTCAAGGTATACCACTATGAATTTACCAATCTCATATTTGAAAGCTATATTCATAGCTCTCTGAAAATTAACACCAGCATTTATTAGACCAAAAGGCATTCTCCTATATGCAAATGTACCCTAAGGCATGGTGAATGCAGTCTTGTGTTGGTCTGTTTCACCAACTTCAACTTGATTATAACTTGAGAAGCCATCCAACATTGATAACATCTCTGCACTTGTCATTGTTTGAAGCACTTGATCCATAATTGGCAAAGGATAATTATCCTTTAAAGATGTTTGATTCAAATTTCTGAAATCTACACAAATGCGAATTTTGCCATTCTTCTTTCTTATAGGCACTATGTTTGCAATCCATGTAGAATGATGGATTGAGAAGATGATTATAGCATTTAACATCTTTTGTATCTTAGACAGAATAGTACTTGATATTTTTGAATTATATTGTCTGAGTTTTTGCTTGTATGGCATCGAGTCAGCCTTGAGAGGAATGTTATGGCAGATTTCATCTGGTCTGAGAGACTTCAAGTCTTCATAAGAATATGCTAAGACATCCATGTATTGACAGAGTAAAGAAGTGAACTTGAATCTTTCTTCAGGGGTGCAACACTTACCAATATTGATCATCTTGGAATTTTCTTCAGTAGACAAATTCGAGTCTGTTTGTTGTTGTTTAATGAATCTATCATGTTTGTCAAATAGCTTTTCAAGAGAAACCAGGGCTTTGGGAATTTTGTTTCCTTTCAGATGTAAGAATTATTCATTTATATCTGAGCTAAATTCAGACACAAATTCATTCTTCTGAGGTTCGCTGCCTTCAAAACATAGTTGCTCAAAATTATCTTTTCGTTCCAAGAAGGCAATGATTTGATGATCATCAATGAACACTTGCCAATGATCAACATTGTCAAAAACACTTAGTCTATAAACCAGCTCAATGGTATACCTGTCTTCTTTAAAATCTGAATGAGGAATTAAGAGAGTTCTTGAAATAACAAGTGCATCAGCTCTATCATTAGACTCTCTAGGTATGTTAGAAATGTTGAAAGCATCAAAACTTTCAATTTGGTCTCAAACCAAGTTACGGTAATGGCGTAATCTTTCATTCTTAATTTGGTATAAATTCCTCACTTGACAAACTACTAATTAAGCATCCCTTTTGGCATGAAGAAACTTAATGCCTTTTTCTTGAGCAGTCTTCATGCCCAGCAACAAAGATTTGTATTCAGTTGTATTGTTAGTATTGCTGAACTATAATTTTTAAGATGAAGGGAACATGTCTCCTTGAGGAGATATCAAAACAATCCCAGCCCCTGAACCGGTAGAAGAATAGCTGCCATCAAATTCCAAAGTCCATATTTCATCTGATACTGACTTTTGTTTAAACTTTCCTTCATCAAAAATGAAGAATCCTCCTTGGTCTATACTACAGCTTACCAATTTTTCTGTTGTTCTTGTTGAACCGATTTCTGAGTTGATACTTTCAGGTGTTTCATGCACTTCATCTGTAGATAGAAAATAATTACCCATACCTGCGGATTCAGAAAGAATTTGAGCTTCAGGGGTTGATGTCTGAGTGACCACAAATTTTGCTTCCTTTTCAGTGAGCAATCTCTTCATCACGCCTTGGACAGGGATTCTTTCCTCAGATAGATCCATGCTTAATTCACCTCCCACATCCTTGAAGAAATTTCATCCAAATAAAATGCTATAAGATGCTGGAACGTCAGCCACCAAGACAGTCATCTTGATTCTCTTGGCTGGGAAGGCTGCAAATGCAAATTGGGCATCTTTGATTTGTCCCAGCAATGGTACTTACTTATTCTCCATGGAGAAACATATCCCAAATGTCTTGGTCAGTGTGAGACTAAGGGATTCAGCCACTTTAGCAGGCATGACATTGTCTGAAGCTTTAGAATCAATGATTGTAATTATTTAGCTTATATCCATTTATCAGCAACGTGACATAAAAAGGTTCAGTCTTACCAGGAGCAGTAGGGGGAGCGGTGACAAGGTTGTTCTTGGTGGGTGCATTTTTGGTAGCATCATGTGTCACCTTGGTGATCATTCGTTCAACAGGGATATTTTAATTTTTAACACATTGAACCAGTCTGTCTAACTGCTCGAGATGGGACTACATAAATTCAAATTTAGACATTTGAATTTTGGTTCTCTTTATATGGTCAATGATATCAAATGTCTGGAATGAGCTAGGAGCAGAGGATGGGAATTCATCCTTTTGATTATTTAAAGGTGGAGGATTAGAATGCGAAATTGAAGTAGGTGTAGGGGTACTTATATTTCTTGAAACCACCAGGTCCTTTGGCTGGAAAGGAAGAGTGGATCCTTGCTTAGAAATTGAAACTGTTGATTGAGGTCGCTCATCTGCTTTCTCTTTATCAGCTTGTTGAGTTGATTGATTCTTAGACCGGGTGAATACAACATATGACCCCTCAACTGCATGGCCTTCACTTCTGGGTTCATCCTGATAGTTTAAGAAACTAATATGGGAGTCGCCAGCTAATTCTTCTTCTTCCTCAGTGAAGAGATTAGCATCATCTTTAGGATTTAACTCGAATTGAAATGAAAAATTTGCTTCAGCTTCAAGATATCCAACTACCGAGTTGTTTGGAGGCACTTCAAGGGCGAGATTCCTCTGTGGGGGAGGAAGGCGATTTTGCTGTCCCTGATTCCTAGTAGCATTGCCTTGGTACGCCTAATTCTGAAAAGTCCTCCTAGGCATATCTTTGTATGCAGGAGCAGATGACATCCCTTGCGCCATTTGCTTTTTGAGAGCTAGCATTTCATTTTATAGATTTTGTACCATTGGGTTAGTAGTGACTGCAAGGGAGTACTTAGAAGATGAAGAGGATTTACCTTTATTAGGATCTCTTCTTATCTTTTTTGCCAAGATAAGATCATCTTCAACCTCAGTAGCCAAGTCTTGAGCAGCAACAAGGTCTATGTGTCTGGCCTGTCTCAGCAAGAAACTCACTTCAGGCAGTTATGAGTTGATGAAGAAGCATTTGAGGTTCTAAGGTGTCGATTAGGCAACCAAGGGAATCTTGTGCCTTAGCTTGTCGAACTTGGCAATAAAATCCCTCATAGGCTCATGAGGCTCTTTCTTCATTTGAGTGAGCTGGGCTAGCAAGGCATGTGCATCTTCTGTAGGCTTGAACCTGACTTCAAATTTGTCTTTCAGAGTGTCCCAATCAGTCATTGACCCAGCCTATAGGTGGTAGAACTAGTTTGTAGTAGTGCCTTGTAGTGTCTCCATGAACAGCGTGATTGTTATATCTTCAAATTCCACCCTTATTACCCCACAAGCTATGCTGAAAGCTGCAATGTATTCATCAAGATGAACCTTCCCATCATCGAAGAATTTAGGGAAATTCTTCCTTGATCTGCGTGGAAGCTCATGCAGAGGTGGAGTCAAATTTAGGGGACCAAAAGAATTACCCCAGGGTCCTTAAGACATGATTTGATTATGCAAAAGTGGGATCACTAATCCAGGTGGAGTGTGGGCAGGCAAAGCTCGACCAACAGTTCTTCCAAGGGAGATTGTGGAGGAAACAACTCAAAATTATTATGTTGCGCCAACTCAAAAGTAGGGTCTATAACACCTTGGGATTTCTGGCCTCTAGTATATCGTGAAGTTGCTAGATTGTAGAACAAAAATTGGAAAAGAGCAGGATCTGCTTCAGCTTGAAGTTTGAGACTTCAAAAAGTGCACTCTTTCCCCAGCAGAGTCGCTAAAAACTATTGGTTGAATATTTTGTCGATCAGTGTACTGATAAACAAAATAGGCCTGATCAGCCAAAGTAGGAAAATAAGTCATCCAAATGTGTAGTTTTACCACATCAAAAAGACACTGATCTCTCCTCTCATCAAGGGGAGGTTCCCTGTAGGTATGTTTTATGTATGTGTTTATATATATATATATATATATAAACAGAAAATAATACTCATGGGTAGGACAAACCATCCATCTCTCTTCTTTCGGAGATGATGCACGCGGATCAAAGAAAAAACTCAAGGGAAATGATAGATAGTACTCCTCTTCTTTCAAAAGTAATATTCAACAAACCACAAGAATACTCCTGGTAGTAACAACAAAATGTAGCAAAGGATGTAATAACCAACAAATTGAGATGCAGCTCAAAGTCTTCACCTGGATTGCTCAAGAGTAAGATACGAAGG
Source organism: Torreya grandis (assembly GCA_037957365.1). Classification (NCBI taxonomy): domain Eukaryota; kingdom Viridiplantae; phylum Streptophyta; class Pinopsida; order Cupressales; family Taxaceae; genus Torreya; species Torreya grandis. Next base: position 2,860,814 of record JARHVA010001327.1, read on the forward strand.
ACAATGAGGGCACAAAGTCGCCTCAAGGTCTTTTACATAGAAATGAAAATAAAACACACTAAAAGCAATTATGGGGGCACATAGTCTCTCCACAGTTGACTCTTTAGGACACCTTCTTGACTGTTGTCACTAATTCTGCTTGTTGAATTAAAGGAACATAAGATATATTGAAGAAAAAGACAAGAATAATTTTCTCAATAACAAAGATATTACAACACAAAGTCTGAAAAACCACTCGCTTTCTTATTCCAACAACAAAATATGATCGGCAATCTGAGCTCAAAGTCTCAGTAATGCCCTACAATTTGGGTAGAGTTTCATTGTAAATGTCAAAAAAGAGATCCTTTTTACAATAGAAGAAAGTCCCTTATATAGCCTCTTCAAGAGGGACTTGGGAACATTCAATACATCATTTTGCATTGGAATCTGTTAAGAAGACACGCTGGAACTTAGGGGCATTTTACCCATTTGATTTTATCAATGCAAGGAAATAAGTCACGCTTATTGAAAGTTTGTGACTTTCAAAGTCCACCTGGCGATCTGATCTTAACTTCATCATTCCTCCTTGTCCAATTAATTGAATCAAGTCATGGATTTAGTTTATTGTATTGTTCCTTCTCCGCTTTCTACTGGTTTTGGCTTTGAGATATGTGAATGTATTCTATTCTGTATGTTTAAAAGATCAATGGCTAATTCACTGTGTTGAATTTGACATTTTCGAGCATGTCATTCCTTAGTCTTCTTTCAGCTTTTTGCTTGGTATTTTCCCAGATTGGACTTGCCCTTTTAGGCCTTGAGAAATGACCCACTTTGAGTCGGAATAGCCTCCCACAAGGATATCTATCCTTTGGGCAGTCTTTAAATGGCCTTTTGAGCTTCTTCAGGTAACCCTTCGGATATCCCCCGGGCTTTTCTTACGCTTCCTCCAGCGGACATTTTCCCCGAGGAAAATTCCCATGGACAAAAAGTCAGAGGAAACAATTTTAAATGCCTTTAACAAATCTGAAAGAATTACCTTTCGGCTTCCTTGAAGACGACCCTTCCAAAGGGTGATTTTATCGATTAAGTGTCCTTCGCAAGGGCACTTGTCCTTCGAGAAGCTTCCTTTTACATTGAACCGCCCCTTTGAACTTTGGCGATGAACCATTTTGTTGAAACAAGACATTGAACCAACCGTTGAACCAAGTTTTGGTTCAACGGTTCAAACAAAGCTTTGAACCGACTGACGAACCCTTTGATTGAACCAAAGAATGAACCAAAAGTTGAAACAAAGCAGATGAACCAAATGTTGAAACAAAGTGTTGAACCGCTTGATTGAACCCACCTTTGAACCATTTGACGTTGAACCTACTGCTGATGCTTGTCGATGGAAATTCTTGCAGAAGTCGTGAAGCCCATTGAACTTGTAGAAATGAGCCTGTTTATAGAGTCTATAGATTTCTAAAAAGCTTGAAAAATGAGGAATTTGAATGCCCAAGACAAATTTTGGAAAGGGAAGAGATAATTTTGGTCTGTAGGACCAAAATAATTCAAATGTTGTCCCAAAAATAGCTGATATTTTTGGGGGACAACACAGACAATTTTCAAAAACTTTGCAAGCATATGTTAGACAAAGACATTATCACACAATTGAGTAATTGGCTTAGAAATTAGGTATCAAAACCAACTGATAATCAACCTCATTTATTTAGGCCAACTGAAGATCATCAATTGAATCATTCTAGATGACAAGATACTCCCATTCCTCCTAGCCCTCAAGAGAACAAGGAAATATTGGTGAATACCACCATCAATGGTTGGGTGATTCGAGATATTTTGGTTAACACTAGTGCTGAGGTCAATGTCATCACAAAGGATACATGACACAAAATGGCTAGCCCAACATTACAACCACCACCTCACATGTATTTTTATGGTCAATAACACTCTTGCTCTACCAATTGGTATTCTTAAGAATGTAACTGTTGATATCCTTGGGGTACTTTCAAAGCTGATTTTGAAGTTTTTGAGTTGGCTAAAGTTGATGATTTTCCAATTCTATTGGGTTGACATTGGTGTTATGCAAATAATGTAAACTTAAGTTTCAAAAAGTACTACATCAATTTTGAAAATGCTAACCAACGCATCCTTATCCTGTTGGATCAATCACATGGGCCCTCATACATAGAACCTTTTAGCATCAATAAAGATATTAACCACAATTATAACATCATAACCAAATATGGTGAGCATCATGATCCTACTCGTGATGGCATCCTCTTATGGATAGACACAATCTTTTTCTAATACTACAATTAATGCTTATAATTATTGGGCCCACGATGACTATGACCTTAATAAAAGAGTGTGTGGTGTCATTGGTAGTTGCGAGAACATTTTGCACCTGTACCACAAATGGCACAAATGCGTTTGCCTTCTTACCTGACAAGTCATGTGAGAACTAGTTATGACTACACTACTAGAGAGACTTGATGAAGCTCCTTGATTTTATGGGTAAATGGAAGTCTATGACTTTATCTAGCGACTCAAAGCCTTCTATGACTCTAATGTTGATCGTATGCATTCATTGGTTCACCTTTTTGATGGCATGACTGTAAGGTGGTGGTGAACCCATAATGAGTGAATTCTTCATAGGGATCAAGAATGCTCTACTTTACATCATCAATTTCATCACGATGATCACATCTAGGGTACAATTAGTTATAATAGAGTCTGAGCACCTGAACCACACTTAGAAGCTTGTGAAACCATGTGGAGGGCTGAAGAATCCTTTTTACTAGAGTACCTATGGGTACATGCTTTTTATGACACCTTATGTACTTGGGCCAGAGCATAGTATGTTCATGAAGAACGACATATAGGTACCCATTTATGGCATTTGTTAAAAAATAACCTGATCTCAGTGGTCTTACTCATTTCCAAGGATTGATTTGTGCCTCACTCTCTAATCCATGTACAAAGTAGTTGTTGGTGACCCTAGTCCCATCAAAGATCAACTGCAACATATACATGATGTACTAGAAGAAGGCTTGGCTCTCTTTAATGATCCATATAAGCAGTCCATCCCTGCATTAGAACTTATCCTTAATTAGGCATGTCATGAAGAGATTTGTAAAGGGAAGCAAAAACTAGTGTTTCATGTTGCTAAAGGTGAAGGGTCCAATCCACCTGACCCATTGACAAATCATTTGGATGTCCCTACAGATTTGGGCACTCAAACTATTCATGATATTGGTCCTGATGTAGACTACCCATACTCAAAACCTCTTCAAACTATCCAGCACAACATCAACACAGAGGAAGAACTAAAGATAGCTACTATGGGTAACAACTAGTCTGATAGGGAGGTTTCAAGAACATTTGAGTTTTTAAAAGAATACCAAGATGTCTTTCCAAGGAGTTATAGTGAGATGAAAGGTGTTCATCCATCATTAAGTAAAATGCATATCAAATTGGTTAACAATGCTTGACCAGTCAGGAAATGACCATATAGGATGAATCCAAATTTACATGCATGGGTGAAAGAGGAAATTGTTAGTATGTTGCTCGCTAGTGTGATGACCCCAATTAATGAGTTTGAGTGGGTCAACTCCATGGTCATTGATATAAAGAAAGATGGGTGCATTAGAATTTGTGTTGACTATCGCATACTTAACACATATTGTGTTACTAATCCTTTACCAATGTCATTCACTGAATAAATCCTTGAAGGTGTTGTAGAATGTGAAATTTACACATTCACAGTTGGATTCTCCTGGTACCATCAAGTCTAGATTGCCAAGGAGGATTGACCTAAGACTACATTTGCTTTCGAATGGGGATTTTTCACATTTAATGTCATGCCATTTAGGTTGAAAAATACATTGACTGTATTCTCTCATATAGTCGTTGAGGCCTTTAAAGACTTCATCCATAAATTCCTTTAGGTTTATTTGGATGATTGGACAATCTATGGCCTATTGAAGGACCATTGTTATAATCTAAGGCTTATGCTTGAGCATTTTTTAGTGCTTACAAATTTAATTAATCTAAAGAAATGTCTTTTTACTACACCTTTCGATGTTCTTCTTAGTCATATTATCTGCAAAGATGGATTTCTAGTAGACCCTGCTAAGGTAGCTTTCGTTCTTCATCTACCAATGCAAACATCTCAACACATGCTTAGTGCCTTTCTAGGTCATTTAGGGTACTATTGAAAATTCATCTAAGGTTATGTAAGGATTGTCGTGCCATTAGAGGAACTATTGAAACATAACAAACACTTTATTTGGACCCACTCTTACCAAGAAGCCTTTGAGGCCTTAACAGACAAACTCATCACTACCTTAATTCTCTAGTTCCCTAATTGGACAAAACCATTCCATGTCCATGTTGATGCTTTTGTAATGATTGTCGATGTGGTCCTTGCACAACCTAGTTAAGGTCACCTTGATCACCCCATATATTTTGCTAGTAGAAAACTTACTCTAGCTAAGAGAAATTACACCACCACAGAGCACGAAGCACTTTCCATGGTTTATGCTTTACAAAAGTTTTGATAGTACCTGTCGAAAACTCCTTTCATGTTTTATATAGACTATGAAGCTTTAAAATATTTGGTTAATAAACCTGTGTTGTATGGCCACTTTTGCCATTAGATTGTATTTTTCCAAGAATTCTAATTCTCTTTCATGGTCCAACCAAGAAAGACTAATTATGGTCCTAACCATCTCTCCCAAATTGGTTCTGAAGAACCAACACGCACTATTGAGGATGACCTACCTGATGTATAGTTATTTTTGTGTTTCATGTGCTCCTGAGGAGTTAGAAGATATAACAACTTTCTTAACTACTAGTGTAGCACCAAATTATTTGAATTTATAGGTTAAGATCCAACTAGTCATCCATGCTGCACCATTCCATCTCATTGGAGGGGATCTCTACAAGCTTGGATGAGATGAAATCCTTCGATGTTGTGTCATGAAACATGAGATCCCTAAATTACTCCATGAAGTTCATGAAGGCATTACTAGTAAACACTATGCTAGTAAGGCTACTATGCACAAAGTATTGTTAGCCAGACTATGGTGGCCTACCCTTTTTCAAGATGCCAAAGTACATGTTAAGTAGTGTGATATTTGCCAGTGCATGGATAAACCAAATCATCAAGATACCATGCGAATATGCCCTATTTTGTCTCAAGAACCATTTGAGAAATGGGCCATTGATTTTGTCAACCCCATCAACCCAGATGGATGATGTACAGGTTCCTACTATATCATTACAATAACTAATTATCTCATGTACTGGGCATAGGCCATGTCCATAAGGGATTATAATGCTTTAATTGCCATGTGCTTCATATGGGAACATATCATAACCCATTTTGGTTGTCCATTAAGTTTTACTAGTGATTATGGTACACATTTCCTCAATGAAACTATCCGAGTCTTACTCGTTGAGTTCATGATTGTCCATCACAAGAAAACACCATATCATCTATAGGCCAATGACAATGTCGAGACATTCAATAAAATCTTAGGAATAAAACTTATAAAGATTTATAATGTTGGCTACACTAATTGGGATGATTGGGTGTCTACAGTACTTTGGGCTTATCGAACAACTTATAAGCACCTCAACAAGAGTACATCCTTCAATCTGGGGTTTAAAACATAAGTAGTTCTTTTGGTTGAATTTTTGGTACCATCTCTTTGCATTGTGTGTGTTGGACAATTAGATAATGATTCATCGTTGAAATCATGATTGGATGAAGCCTATTTCCTTTCTCATTAGAGTCAAAATGTGGAGAAACATAAACAAAAGGCATGGCATGATCACCATCTTGAGCATAAGACATTTACCCCTTGAATGAAATTTTTGCTCTATGACTCCAAGTTTGCGTGCCACTCTGGGAAACTATGTTCATTGGATGGTCCTTTTATTATTCATAGCATTCACCCTACCAGTGCTTATCGTTTATAATAATTGGATGGCTAATTTCTTCTTGGGACTATAATAGTAGCCGACTTAGGCAATATTTCTCTACTTAAAGTTTAGTTTCATTTGGATCAATAAGGTACATGCAATTAGTTTAAGATTTCCTATTTTCAATAAAGCATTGCCTTGGTTGCATATCCCTTTTCTGTTATTTTATGTTCTTTTTGTAATTTAGTACTTAGGATTTCGTGGAAGACCGCGATGCATATTTATTGTGGGGTAAGGTGTCTTACATGTATTGGGAAATGGTACATAGGGATGTGCATGCAAGAAAATAGTCTTAAAGATAGATATTCCTTGCAATGGTATGAATATTCAAAATGGTTTTTACAGTTGTCATACACTCTAAAGAAAAGTGCATAACAAGACATGCCATTAATATAAATGGAGAAGTGGTTGTGATAAGCATGCAAATATGTGTCATGACGATATTATTAAATTCATTTATGATAAAAAGTGATAGTTGAAGAAAGTAGACTATTATAACACATTAATTTCAAGAAGTGATGGTTGAAGAGAGGGGGTAGTAAATGCAAGTTACCCCCTTGAGTCTATAAAAAGAATTTAAGGGCTCATTTTAAACTTTACATTTGCTTTCATTTGAGTTTTTACAAAGCCAAAGAGTGAACTAAGTCTAGAAGATTCCAGGAACAAGTGCAGAACATCAAATTACCATTCATTATCTATTAAGAAGGATCTTGACTAAGTATTTAAGTGGAAATTAGCTAACCTTGAAGCACGAAGAAGAAAATTGATAGTTACAGGTGTAGAGGTAGGCATCCGCCATTAACATGCATTGAAGCAAGAAAGCCAAGTCACTTCCACCACAAACACATATTCCTTTGGGAATATTGGATGGTCATGCCTCAACCTTCAGGCTCCACGAAGGGTGATATGGTTTAAGAAGAAGGCACAAAGAAGTGATCCACTACCAACCATTCTTGAGGAGGAAGAACCATGTGTTGGGCAGAAGTGGTATTGATTAGAGAGGAAATAACTGAGGAACAAAGGGAGTACACATAAGGCAAATAATTAAGAATGGTGTGCTAGATAAAGAAGAAGGCAAAAATACCTCCACTACCACCATTAATGATAGAAGAGATGCAATACCCAAAAATGGTGTACACATAGAAAATTAGGTATTAAAAGTACCCATGTGTACAATTTTTGACCATAACCATCGTCAATTAGGAAATGAGGCTGATATACAAAATGACTATTGGGTTGAGCACCATGACACCAAGAGTGAATTGGTGTATGACTTAAAAATCTTCCATGCCTTAGACTCTGTAGGGATTTTTTAATTATTTAACCTTCCATATTTTGGAAAATTGATGGAAGTAATAAACTTTTTTGCTTTCATACGTCCATGAGGACTATATCTATTTAGTTGGGCACTGCATGAAGATTACACTTGAAAGAATAAGCAAGGTGTCAGGATTGTAATGCTCTAACATAAATGTAGAATTTGATTTGGATGACTTAGAGGAGATAAAGAAGATCACCATGACATTAGAGTACCAGAAGTAGGGCCATGCCATGCACATTAAGAACTTACAATATCTTGCCCTCTAGGTAGCAATGTGTATCATTATGACCAAGATCGATGACATTAAGCAATGGAAAGAGGTAGACATGGCTCACCTATTCATCACCACTAGGTAATTGAGTGGCTAAAGTATAATTGGTCAATTTATTTTGCCAATAAAGTCATACTAGATATGGAGAGGACCCGTAGATACTAGGCCATAATTTCTTATGGGAGTATTTCTTTTATTGATGGTGTTTGATGAAATCAGTGTCCCTAATTACACCTCTATTGAGCTAAAGTGGTTGTACCCACCATAACACAAGTCTCCCACAGATCTCTATAAGGCATTCACATGCCCTAGTTACATCACTCTAATGTTCAAAATCAAGATGAAGTCATGGTATGATGCAATGAAGGAGACCTTTGGAAATGAATGGTGCATTCCTAAGGACTTGTCCATCCAGGTTGGTGAGTAAGCCCAATTTGCTGTGAAACAACATTTTTCTCTGGCCTGTATCAAAATGGCCCCCTTTGGATATCTTTCATCATGGTTGAAGCTACCCTATGCCTTCACAATGTTGTGCTTTTTTAATTTAGTGAATAACATATATGATGCACATCCCCTCACCTTAGAAGCTAACTGAATTGACTTGGAGATTCACACTCTCTAAAAGATGTATGGTTACTGTAGCAAGAAGCCATATAGGGAAAAGCATGGGACTGAGATAACCGACATCAAGGTTAAGCAAACCATGGTTTAAGAAAGTATTCATAATTTATTTTATATGTTGTGACCCAAAAAGAAATCTTCAAAAGGCAAATAGCATGCAAGAGAAAAGCTTCCACCTGTACCACCACTTAACAAGAAGTGAGCTAGACATGATGCTAGCACAAGTTTTAGAACTAAAATCACCAAAATGATAAAGGACTACCAGGCACTGCCACCAAAGGTTTCAACACCAAGGGCCTTCCCACTAAGGGCTTCTCCACCAAGGGCATCACCATCGAAGGCTTCTCCTAAACAAAATTCATCGAAAAGATAACCTGAGGTTTCAATGCCATTATCCCCAACCAATTTGTTGGAGGAGGAAGAACTTGTGGGTCACAGGGAAGAACTGGAGAAGTCTGACTTATAAAAGATACCTTCTCTGATACAAGAGGAGGAGACCACCCTTGATAAAGTATAATTGAATATTAAAGATCCACTTGGTGAAGAGGGGGATGGTTTTGACACAAAATAAATGAGTGGCATGGAAATTGATAGCACTTATTTGGCCCTAGATATGGATGTTGAGATCATTGACTGGGATCCTTTCAAAGGGAAGAAGTTGATTGACTCTGAAGTTAAACCACCTTTAGTTGACCCATCAACCAACTTGCGCACTTAATACCAAATAAGCATTTTGATTAAGTTACTATATTTGTATAAACATTTCCATCCTAGGATGCAACTATTGATACCAAGCATCAAATGTCCTTTTTATTGGACATGTACAATAAAAATGCCATTTTAAAATACATCTGAATAACCTAATTTTAGATTCTCAAGCAACGACATTGCCCACTCTAATTTGGGTTGATCCCCAACAGATCTTTCCACTACAAACTAGCATCATATTTTAAAGATGGACTTTGAAATCACATGATAGAATATAATTTCATATTTTGATGTGCACAAAGTAGATAAAAAACATGGCCAGGTGGTGGTAATGCACGATAAGGAAGTTGTCATTCAAAAAGCACTTGAAGAGGAAGTGGCCATGCTGAAGCAACAAATAGAAGAAGCCACAACAACCAAAGTAAAAACTTTAAATTTGTGTAAAATTATTTTGGGCCAAGATCCAGCATTCACAAATGGGGTACCTTTGGAGGGAGAAGCCATTGATAAATTGGGAACCCTTATACATATTATGTTAAAGTAGTGTAAGGAATAACATGTGCCTAGAAATGAAGCATTATAAGTGGCTGAGCAATTTGCATAAGTAGTCAAATTCTATAAACGCACCCTTGAAAGAATTGCGGAAGTAATCCCCCTCTTGGACAGGATTTTTGAGAAACTAGCATAGCCCAATAGGCTCAACTCAAGATAGAAGAGTCTCAATAGCAGTAATTGATGAATGTCACCCTTTTGATAAAATACCACACTGAGCATGCTAAGGCATTTAAGGATGTCGAGACTATAGAGGAAATAATAAACACACATTTGTAATAAATAAATTCTAATTTTATAGCTCTCTGATGACAGGTTGTCTATGAAGTCATTTCGCTTGAAGAGGTCTAAAAGGATGTTATTACATCCCTCAACCAATTGGTCAATAAGGTAAGCGAGTGTGCCAATCAACTTGAGGAGATAAAATTTGAAGGTGGCGATCGAGGAAATAATGTTCAAGTTACTTGACACTTTATCATATTGGGACATATTAGAAAGCATATTGAATAAATTAGGCCTAAATTTTTAGATTGAAGTAAGTTTCAGTCTCAGCCTCAGCCATAAATTCAAGCCCAATTTATTCAATTTGCTTTTTGATACTGTCCCAATGTGACAAAGTGTCGATTAGCTTGAACATTATTTCTTTGATCACTGCCTTAAACTTTTTTGTCTCCTTAGGTTGATTAGCACACTCGCTTACCTTATTGACTAATTAGTCAAGGGATGTAATAACATCTTTTTGGATCTCTTCAAGCGAAGTGACTTTATATGCAACCTATCATTAGAGAGCTATAAAATTGTAATTTATTTATTTATTGTCGATGTGCATATATTATTTCCTCCATAATCTCGACATCTTTAAATACCTTAGTGTGCTCGATGTGATCTTTTATTAAAAGGGCGACATTCACCAATTGTTGTTATTAAGACTCTTCTACCTTGAACTAGGCCTCTAAAATTTTATTAGGCCATGCCAGTTTCTTAAAAATCATGTCTAAGAGGGGGATTACTTCCCCAACCCTTTCAAGGGCACATCTGTAGATTTTGTTTGCGTTTGTAAATTACTCAACCACTTATAACGTTTCATTCCTAAGCATATGTTGTTCCTTACACTGCTTTAACATAATATTTACAAGGGTTCCCAACTTATTAATGGTTTCTCCCTCCAAAGGGATCCCATCTACCAATGCTGGTTCTTAGCCCAAAATAGTTTTACACAAATTTAAAGTTTTTATTTTGGTTATTGTGGCTTCTTCTATTTATTGATTCAGTGTGGCCACTTCCTCTTCAAATGCCTTTTGAGCAACAAATTCCTTATCATACATTACCACCACCTAGCCATGTTTCTTCTCTACTTCATGTGCATCAAAATTTGAAAAGTATATTCTACCGTGCAACTTCAAAGGCCATTTTCAAAAATATGGTGCTAGCTTGTAGTAGAGAGATCCATTGGGGATCAACCCAAATTAGAGTGGGAAACACTGTTGCTTGAAAATCTAAAATTAAGCTATCTTGAGGTATTTTAAAATGGCATTTTCATTGTACATGTCTGAGAAAAATGACACCCAATGCCTGACATCAATAGTTGCATCTAGCATGATGTAAGAGGAGTATGGTGTAGGAAAACCATGGTGTGAAACTATCATGACACAAGAAGACCATGATGCAGAACCAACACGACACAAGAGGAAAACAACATGGAAGATAACAGTGCGAGAAGACCTATTCAAAGATAAAACATAGCTACAAAGAACTCGAGAGCATAAGACTCAATGCAACAATAAAATACTTGGGGAATGTGAGGGAAACAAGAAATGATTGAAGATCGATTCTCAAAGATAATAGACTTTAATCATCACATGAGTTTCACACTTGCCCGCACAAAGGACATTTGGTAGTAAAAATCTAGCATCAAATAAGAATATAGGGGGTATGAAGGCTCGATCCTTAGGAAAAAACAAGTAAATGACTACCATGACTTTTAGTCTACTGGAGATTATTGACTAGTCACCTAAGTGGCATTAATAATGTAACTACTCAGTCAGAGAAAAATAAGTATAAATACCCCTATGTAGATATGTGTAAGAAGATAGAACATTGGTATTATGTAATGAATCTTTATGGTAATAACATAATTATGGAAGTCACAATCAGTTATGGTGTTATGTTTTAGTTGATTGATAGTTAAAACATTGACAATGGGTTTTCATTGAGTAATATGTGGTTTATAATTGATTGTGATATATATAGAATATGCATTGTATGAGCTTGCATAATCAACACTTTGAACCTTATGGAAATTATCTTCATGCTTTTATTTATTTACATTGATGAGACAAGGTCCACAATCGTGTATTTTCTTTTTTGTGTAATCATTAATTAGATATATGAACAAACTTAAGCATATGACAAGTATGTTATTGCACAACATAACCCACAAGAACTAGTTTCTTGCTACATGCTTCAGGTGAGCATGCAAGAGCTTAGTCTTGCGTGAAAAGCCAATGTGTAAGCTTATTGGGACTAGACACTTCAACACCTTAAGGAAACATGATAGAAAATTTCCCCACATGGCTCTATGTAGATCTATCCACTTGGTGTTTGTTGTGTTCAAGGTGAAGAACAAACTTGGGGATCTCAATTGTGTGATCACATATGTTAGTTAATTTCAACACTTAGACTAGAATGAGCATATACATCTAAGTGTTTATCTAAAATGCATTAGTTGATCCACAATAGTAGCATCAAGTAATTATGTTGGAAGTTTTTACAAGTCTAAAATTGTGATTAGAAAATTATCCTGAATGTTCTTTTTTGCAAATATTGTTGATGTTCATTGGTTTCGATGGCACGTCATTACATTTAACAAGAAGTAGCGAAAGTAGATGACTTCCAAACTGATTATCCTAGTAATATAGTATAACATATTCATGCAATTGGAATTTTCTAATATGGGTTATTAATACATTGCAGTTCATATGGGAAAAGAGAAGGAAATGCCATAGAAAACAAGCTCTATGTGTTGTATTCATTGATAGGTGAACTACTAACATTTGGCCAATTCATTACAGGTGGTAGACTACTATTGGTATTATTTATGTAATCTCTTATTTGGTCTATCTCTCTTCATGCATTTGGAAGAGATGCTACAAAATATGACATTTGATAATCATGTAGATTTATAGGTGCATTTGTGTCTCCATCGAATTCTATGTTGTTGATTTGCATATCTCCCATGTCTATAGTAATATAGTGAGGGGTAGATGAGATACAGGTAGGTTCTTATGGGAGTGCAATAATTTTTTGATGTTCATGTTTAACATCTCTATAATAAGGTTCATTTTCCATTTTGTATTGTAGCATCTCAATGCCACGTGTTATACTTATAAAACAATCATATGGTTTGTTTTCTAATCCAATTCTTATTATCACCAAGATGTAAATATTTTTTAACTCGATATGGTAGGCACTTAACAATAGAAGATATATCCTTAAAAAAGTTAACAATGTGACCATTGTATTTGTATTATCTACCACATGTATGGGTTACTTGTAATATTAGATTAACATGTGCGATGAACATTTTCTCAACTTGAGTGAGGTTATATAAAATTTTGGGTTGTATAAATGGGTCCATGTTATTTAAAGTAGAAAAATGATTATTATTTTTTCTGCAATACATTGACAAAAAGTATGTTCACTATGGAAAATCATTGTTTGAATCCCTAGTTAAAGCTCATTACATATGAAACATTCATGTATTGAAGAAAGATGATCTATCCTTTCACAAAATTTCTCGTGAGTTTGTTCAATAGAGAGATCACAAAGTGTGGGGTCGATAGATTTTTTTTGTGCATGGTAATAAAGTCGATAACATGCACTTATTTGATCTTTGTGTATTGCATAACTCAAACAACCTCTTTTGTTTGCTTGCTCATTCTCCATGAATGTCTGCAATGATCATGAAGGAAAATTAAATGCTAATTTTTCGCAAACGCTATTTAGAATCTAATAATTTGCATATGAAAATAATATATTGTGTAAATAAGTAATTAATTGAAAACAAGGAATAACATTACATTTACACATTAAGTATAAAAGAAAATTTCATAAATGTTAAATTGTTCCAAATGGTATGTATAGTCTATGTTTTTGCATATGAAAATAATGTACTATGTAGAAATGTAACTATTTGAAAGTAAGTAATAGAGAAGAACAATGATATCTATATGGATATCAACATGAAGAAGTTGTGGCTATATGTGAATATCATTTTGGGAGTAATTATAAGACTATAGGCAATTTTGGATGCATGCTTTTGAAAACACTATATGAAAATATAATATAGCAAAAATAATTATGTTATTTACATAATGCAAATTATAATTAGTTAGAATTTATATGTAAATATAAATGCATCAATTAAAGATGCATCTTGTGGTGTAGATTCATCTTTAGTTGCATTCAACAAGGTACAATGCATATATTCCTTGTCATTATACATCTCCAATTTTATTGTTAGTGGGAAATGATACTTGCAGAAGAGCACATTTTTGACAATTTCCCAAACTTCATCAGGGGATGATGACATATTTTGTAGATCTTGTGTTGTGATACCCATAATCGTAATAACAACGTCATCAAATTTTGTGGTTCATATTATATCTGTGACATATTCTAATATGAAATTCAACGTGTACTTTATATTCATGATTTTCGACATCAATGTTACATTTTTGACATTACTAAGATGCATCACTTTTTTGAATCTTTTTCTTTTACATTGTTTATTGCTAAGTTGAGCAATGTAATCAAGATAAATTTTTTTTTTATCATTTTAATGTGTATGATTGTCACATCTAATGTAAATGAATTGATTGCCCACGAACACTTGATTTGTGGATGTCTATAATTGTTGTATGCTCGGTAATACTTGTATTCAATGATGATGTTGGTAGATTTACACCATTTTATTCATGCCATATCCTCATTTAATGTGACTTAAATATATTTGGATTGATGAAGAATTATGTACCTAAGTTGTTCCATATTATTTTTCAATTACACATTTGAAGTCTACCTTTTTTTATGGCAAGAATTGGAGCTGAAAGTGTCTTGGAATCACAAAAATCAGTGAAAAGTTTGCCCTCTTCATCACATAAACTTCCCCAAAGAGTCAATTTAATATCATATTTAAAGTTATCTTGTAGTATCAATGTTCTTCTCATATTTGAAGTTTCATATGGCTTTTTGAAATCAGAGGCAACAATAATAGATAGAGCAATGACAATAGTGTCAATCTTTGTATTTGGAATTGCATCTTTGATATCCTTAATTGTTTTGAAGTCGAATTGGTATAGTGGGATTTTCTTTAAAATAATGTTTAACAGAGGATGTTATGTCAAGGATGAACTCCCATAGACTTTTTGACTAGTTTTATTTTTTGTTTACATATTTTAAAGTTCCATTTGAAATTGAGTATATTTTTCTAGTTTGAATTTGAAAGTGTATTTTAGCGTGTAGTATTTATATGTTAATAAATATTAAAATACATTGTATATGAAATGAAACATTTTAAATTTGTTGGATATCCCCAAGTTAGAAAACTGTAATATGGATTCCAAGCCACTGATACACTAATTTATTGACGTCACAAATTTATAGAATATAAAGATAAAATAAAAATTTAAAAATTAAAATATTAGTATATACACAAATGAAGTTCAATATAAATCTGTAAATATAAATAATATTATACAAAGAGAGTGTTCTTGGTTAGATTTGTTTAGAAAACCTTGTGCATATAAATAGTATTTCAGAGATTTAAATATATTTGAAAATTGTAACTCATGATACTAATCAAGAACCTTGTAATAGTTTCCAATTTCTGGTATTTATTACAATGTTATAACTATTTTTCTTATCTATACTACAAACAATGTAGATCTATTTGAACTAAATCTACAAAAAAATATGTTTTCAATAAGAAAGAGCTAACCTTGATACATCATTGTTTACATATAAACTTTGAAATAAAATAAAATTGATTTAAATTGTTTAACATTGTGAAGTTGTTTGCTCTATTTGGGCAGTGTGATTTAGACTTGGGATTGGAAACATTTGATTCCATTTTGGGTTAACATATGGCCCAACGCATATTTTAAGGCATCATCAACAATATCATATATGAGATCAAAGCCTTTAGAGTATGTCTTGTTGCTTTTAAACCTTGTGATGAAAATTGTATGAAGGTTTGCAACTGAAAATCATTCCATTAAGTTTTGTTTTATATCAATGATTGAAAGATTTGGCATTCTACAATGGACGATGTGAATGATAAACTATTTTCTATTGAAGCTTTCTTCACACTGTATTTGTTTGATAGTCAAAGACCATATTGGAGACTCCTTTAATATGATTGCATTTTCTTGGCTCCTAGTTGTCATATTGTTAAAATATTTCAAGGGAAAAAACACGTAAATGATGCATAATTTAGTTATAATCTAATTTTAGGTTTAATAACTCACTAAATTTAAAATGAATGCACAAAAACATATAAGCAAATTTTAGAAATAGATTATTACAAACATTGGTTTAGTTTAGTAAATTTTAAATTATATGCATTATAGTACGAGATGTTAATAAAGTTGGTTGTATAAAATACTACTCTTGTGGTATTGGTATTGACTGTCATTGTTGTCATATGTTTTCAAATTCTTTGTTTAAGCGATATTAAAATAGTTATTCTATTTTATTTACAATTTAATCGTAAATATTTTTTTCTTGGTATAATATGATCATTTATAATATATTTATTGTCACAATTTAAAAAATAAAATAAAATTAGCAAAAAATTAATATTTTTGGCTATTTTTGGTTTGGGCTTAATTTTTTTGAATTTTTAAAAAATTAAAAATTAATTAATAAATTGATTAATTTTAATCAATTAATTTAATTGAGAATCAAATCACGGGCAAAACATTTTTCTAAACCGTGCAAGTGCTTTCAAACTCCCCCGTGTAAAACGTTGTTGGATTTCCTACAATTTGTAAAAGTTCATTAAACATTTTTCTAACTGTGCAAATGCTTTTTAATTTTACCCAAATGGTGCAAAAGTGCCTCGACACTTTTTCAAGTTGTGTAATTTGCCTTTTCGATTTTGTACATGGTGCTATTACAATTTACTTTTTGAAACTCTGTTATTGTGCAATTCTTCGGTCACTTTCCTGAGTCATGCAAATTTATTTTGTCACTCCCCAAAACGTACAAATTTATTTTGGCACTTCCCCTGATCATGTAAATGAAAATTTCCCTTCTCACTACCGTGCAATTTGACTTTTATTCTTCTAGATCAAAATCATTCTATGTGTTGTTTCCAAGCTGTAAAACATCAATGCAATTGATAGAAAACACAAAGCAAATTGAATTTGAAAGAGAAGTAGATATTTGTTTTGATTTGGTTGCCTAAACAAGAAGTCGTACATCGTACGGTCAAGGAAGAGTGTAAGGTAAAGAAAAAAGAGTAGATTAAAAGATAAAATATTTGTTTTTTTTGGCCTATAAAGATGTTGTATGGCTTAATAGAGGGGGCGGAGATTTTTTTTTTAAAAGTTTTGATTGCAGCCAAAAAGGTCGTACACCTTATAAAGAGAGATAAGGAGAAATGAACAACAAAAAAAGGACAATTTTTTAATTATTTTTACTTGTTTGCTAGTGAAGAGGCCATACGGAGAGGAGTCTATAATTTTTTTTAAAAAAAATAGATAATTTTAATTTGTTTCACCTGCTAAATCGGAGTTGTATAGTGTCATATAGTCTACAGAAGGAGATTAGAAAAAATTATTTCCATCTGCAACAAGAGAGTTGTATGACCCATACAAGAAGAGAATACATTAAAAAAGTAAGCAATTTAATTTATTTTACTTTTGCTTGCCACAGATAGTCATACAACCACATAGTAGGGGTGAAGCAAAAAGAATTAGTATAAGGTGAAGAGCATGATTTTTTATTTTTGTTTTCTTTTTGGCTAAAGAGGCCGTACAACCCATACAAGTTTGGAAGGTTTTAAAATTTTGAAAAAGGCAAATTGCATATTTTTATTTGTGTTTTGCCAAAAAGAGAAAAAGATCATACGACCATATGAGTGAAGTCATTTGAGAATGAATAGGTGGTAAAGTTATCAAATGACTAATCAAAGAGCATTCAGGTTTATAGAAATGTCCGGACATTGATAAGGTGTATATGACATATGTGCAAGTGATATTAGGGTTTATATAGTTATAACAGTCTCTAATTTTGTATTGCTATGGATATGTATTGGAATGAACAAGATTTTTTCAAAGAGAAATTGGCGATTTTTTAAATCAGGTTACAAATTTCCTAGTAAATCTACTAATCCAGTCTCAGCGTCTTCAAATAGCCTTTTAAATAATTGGAGATTATTCAAAGTAGTTAGATAGTTCACCTCATACATTATCATTCTTATCCTCAATGATAGATATTTTAACAATGGTAACATCATTGGTAATACCTATTGGCAGATTATCATTTTTAGCTCGTCAAAATGCTTCAAATCGCTGAGGGTTGCAGTGTAATTTTATTCTAGAGAATAATGACACCCATAAGTTGAGCGAATAAATGGAAAGGAAGTCCAAGAACTCCATGAGAAGGATGAGAGTGTTTTGAGAAGGTTATGGGCCACATTGTTTGTAATAGGACTTGCACTAAGATGGTGGCCATCAGGTAGATGAATGAAACACCACAGGAAGTCAGTCCATGTTTTTTCCAAACAATGAATATAGTGACAAGTGTAAGGTGATAAGGATGGATATCCAAATTGGGTGAAAATATCTATTGAAACATTTTTATCAAATAATATTATCTAGGTGAAAAGGTCGATGTGTCCCCTGAGCAACATAATTTCATTGAAACATTTTGTCAAATAGTTATTTGCACCATAAGTTTATTATGTCATTTTGTTAAGTAGTATCGTGTCCTCTCCTAAGCATGTTATTTCTAAGTGGAGGAGGAAAGCAATTGAAATTAATAGGTGTAAATATTTATGGTTACATAACTTATTTGGGTCAAGTGTCCAAAGTGTCAAATTGCCTCTAGGAAAAAGTCAAGGTTGGCCACGAAAGTGAAGAAGTTCAAAAAATTCTCTAAGTCTCGGTAATGAATTGTAAAATTGATTTGGTGCAACTGCACCATCGGGTTTTGACCCTCCGTATGAATACACATCACTCCCTTAGAATAATGTAATGACACAAAATTAATGTTGAAAGTGAGTCAATATTGTGGTATTTTCAAGCAAGACACTATGGGACATTGCTCAAGACATGATAAATAAAATATAAAGAAAATAATGTTAAAACATTAAGAGATATTCAAATCATAAGTCTATATGATCCAACATCTATGCAAAGTCTGAAAGATCTTAATAGATAATGAAAGTTGTGAACCAACTTTGAGAAAACATAATGTCAAGAAGAGAAATCTATGTTAATGGATGGATGCCAAAGTTACTTAATTTTTAGTCTAGTATGGAGATTGAAAACAAGTGACAGTTCAATATTATTATCAGCTGTAAGATGAGAAAAATAAAGATCATGAGCAATCTAGGTCATGTTTAGATATGAATTTAGTAAATAAAGAGGAGATGCAAGCTGAAATTCAAAGGTGGAATAAAGTACATCCACAAAATGAGGAATTTCCATATGAGGTAGACACACCAATGGGCATTCTAGCTCAATAATGGTTTGTGAGGGATCAAAATATTGAATCTCAATATCATGTAGTTTGAGATTTATATGAAGGACAATTTGGAGTAATCAGGCTCGGTAGATTTAGATTCATTGTATTTTGTAATTGAAGTTTTACTCTAGGGGATGCTTGGTTGAATTCGCATCAGCCAGGTCAAAAAGATTCATGTTTTCATAGTTGCTTAGTATGAGTGCATATTGACAAAAAAAATTGTACTTTTGCAAGTTGTACAAAAGCATCAACACACTTTTGCACCTTTAAAGTGATGTAAAATTGTAACTTTCTAATTGCACTTTTGCACATGGTGCAATTGCACCAACTCACTTTTACACTACTTAAATAGTGTTTTTTTGTAAAATCACTTGTGCACCATCTCAAATGCAAAAAGGTGGTTATGCACTGTAACCACCTTCCCGCTGCTATAGAAAGGGACTTTTTGGGTAGTGAGGCTCTATAGAGATTTTGTTTGAAGAGTTGAGCTTTGTTTTCAACTCAGTAAAGATCAATACTGGGAGATTTTACAAGCTTTGTATTCAATGTTTCTTCATGAGTTGTATCTTTGTATATGAGTCACCTATTTCTATATCTTTGCTTTTAATTTATCTTCGTTAACACTACCAAATTGTCAGAAATTGTGAATTTCACATCAAGTTTTTCTTTTAAAATCTTTTTATGTTATTTCTATGAATGTGAAATCTTGGTGGGATTTAAGCAATATTCTAATTATCTTTTACAGGTAAATATGAGATAATTGTCTTTCATTCTGTTACCAGTAGTAGATAATTATCTGAATGTATGTTTTATACTCCTAAGAGTGCATTATGTCTTTACTGCCCATTGAGTCATAGAAGTTTCCATGAATACAATGTTTTCTCCTTCTTGGACTATTCTGTTAAGTTTCCATATTTTAGCGATTTAGAGTTGTCTTTTATTTTTCCTAAGATTAACATGGTATCTTCTATGTTTAATTGGCTATAATAATCTTGTTATCCTTTATTCATTTCCTTTCTCAATTTCCCATCATTCCCTTCATTTCCTTTCTATATCCTTTATGTGCTTTTTGGTTAAAAGTATGAAACCCCCAATAGAAAGTATTTTTGTTATAAATAAACATGAATAGCTTTTCTCTTATTTTTTCCTTTTTGGATTTCAATAAAGGTAATATTGCCTGCTAATAGGAAAGGTACTTTATCCCTGTATTACTGACTACCATGAGGACACAGTTCTTCCACTGTTGACTCAAAGTCACCAATTTGTCTCTTTAACAAAATTTTGAGCCAACAGTTTTTCGTGAATCCATTTGGGATTGAGTTGCTTTATGCACATGATTGTTAGACATTTCAAGGAACCTCCCCTAGAAAGAAGGTTGACAACTCCATTGAGATGAGGTACCTAGTGCCTGTATATTTCTACTTGAATAAATGGCATTGGTTCACACCAACCCCAATGTTTCCTATGTCCCATGGGGAAAGCATTTTTGGTTGTTGGCTTTGACCCAATACCATGAGTTACCATTAGGATCAAGGAAGAAATTTTTGAAGTTTTCTAGAGAAAATGGTCAAGATGTAGATAACCATATCTTTGCATTCATAATGTCCTGTCGTATCTTAAGAGTTATGCATGAAGATGTCATTATCAAGTTTTTTGTTAAGACTCTCATATGACCTACTTCTAAATGGTTTTAGCACCTAAAAGATGGATGTATTGTGATTTGGTACTCCTTGAAGAATAAGTTTTTAAACAGATTCAAATCAGTTGTGGATGTGTGTACATTGTTGTTAGATTTCTTCCAAATTCAGATGCAAGATGATGAGCAGATAAGAGAGTTTTTATCATGTTTTAACAAATTATTGAGACTAATTTCTTAGGCAATTTAGCCAAGTCTCAAGAATCAATTTTGTGTTTTCATTGGTTATCTACACCTAGAGATCAAATTCATCTTGATGAGGAACAAGATAAATGACATGGAAGTTGCACAATAAGAAACTATTGCAATTGAAGATGACTTGATTTTGTGAGGGAATTTAAATAAAGAAGTTACAAAATGTGTTAAAACTATTGTTAATGGTGATGAAATGGTGAAATCTGATATACTCAAGAGACCTCAACATTTAGAATATGAATTCTAAAAGTAAATTCCTGATCAAACATGTCAAAACTCTAATAGAGAAAAAGATAAAATGCTTCTTGTCACATATGATTGTTTTAGTTTCATAATTATGGAGGAAGGTGAATAGTTTGAAGAACTAATGATTGATAAGAGAACAGACGAAGAAGTTAACTTCTAGCTTGGCAAAAAAGAGAAAGATTTATCTATTTTGTAGGATTGCTCAAACCTCCCAGTCCTAAAATAAAATGAGTTGTTTAAAACAATTGTTTCAACCACAAATAGAAAAGAGGAATAGTGCAAAGTGTGATGTTCTACTTTCTAAAGGATAAAGTAGTACATAATCATTTTTTAGTAAAGCAAAAGAACATCTTTCTTGTATTATGATGGAAGGCTCAGTGATAAAAAAATAATATTCTCTTGGGACTTCCTCTTCGTGTCTCGCTGTAGACGATTTCTCTGCATGATTTGAATCCAAAGCAATCAAACCCATGCAAATTGAAAATCATAACCATCTAAGGTTGACATCAAATAAAATATAAAGGTAGAAAAAATGAGTGGTACTTGATTCTCATTTCAAGTGAAATGGAAACTATCAAGGCAGAAGAAATCAATGAAAATGATGACAATGACTCATTCGATAATGAATCCATTTCTGCTATGGGAAGCAATTTATAAAATAATATAAACACTCCATTCATTTTTAAAAGTAATCGTATTGTGGTTCCACCTCAAAAACATATATGCAACACACTTCTCTCTAATTCAATTCTTGTATCTAAAAAAGATGCATTTAAAACTATTTGGAAAACATTGGTGAAACCCAATGCTACTCAAGAAGGATCATAAAAGATCAAAGAGTTCGCAATGTTTTCATTTAAGGACATGAAGATAGTAATGGTTTGTTCATTCATTGATGATCCCTATGTGAATGATAATTGTAAGTTCCTCTTCCCCCCTGCTTGTTCATTAGTGCTAAATGTGTTTGGAATTCATAAGTCAAATTCATTGTTCTAAAATGGCATGTACTTATCCCAATTGGTGAATGGTTTTGTATTCTTTTATTTTTCCTCTGCTCTATAAATAGTTTTGCTTTCCCAATTTTGACTTGTTTCCTTTTCCCATTTCCTTTTGGTGTGTGTGCATTGCTTTTTGATAAATGTAACAGTTTATTTGTTGTTCCTCCTTATCCGTGTTTTGGTCTTTTTACCTACACATGTTTGTAGTTATGATCCCTATCTAGAAAATATCATGGGGAATCACATTATTTGTAAAAATGTCAGAATGGTCATTGTTTCAAGGTTGATGAAAATATCACATTATGAGAAAGAAACATTGAATTTATTTAGCTAAGTGGATCTATAAGATAAAAAGTTAACAGTTGATTCAAGGAATAACTTTTACATTCATAAAAATGGTGATTTGGATGTTTTTTCTTTAAGTAATAGAATGAGTAGGTTTTTCATGGATTTTCATCAAGTGAACAAGTGGTAAACATGCAAATTTTTAGAATAGGGGATCTAACATGGTAACTTGTGTTCATTTCTCATATGATTGAGATAGGTGATCTGGGTATCAGTTGGCTGGATCAAGATGAGTAAATGTGAGACAAAAGTTTCCAAGGATATTTCTTAATGGCATGAATGGTAAATTTTTTATAGAATGTGACATCAACTTTGTAACTCAATAGACAAGACTCAAAACACTTGATAAAATTTATACTATCTTTCAAGCTTCCAAATGGTGAGCTATTGAGTGATTTTTAGAGTAGGATTTTGGATGGAAAGGCATTCGAAGAGAATATATTGGTCAACCCTAATTTGGAGATTTTGAGTCATAAAGTTGAGCATATTGATGATCTCTTGACTGTATCTCTTTTGGAAAAAGAGGGTTCGTCACTCTTGAGTTTATGAAGGAAAGGTTTCTATTTTTACATTTTAGTTTGTGTGACAACACAACAAAAAATTCCCTCAGATACACTATCCTTTAGGATATGTGATATTATCTATCAGGTTGAGTACTTGATGCATTCGCATACACTATCCTCTAAGATATGTGATAACATCTATCAGGTTAAGTCCCTAATGCCCTTGCATACACTGTTCATTGACATGTGATAGCATTATGATGGTTTGAGGATCCATTTTTTTAAATTGAAGATTGATTGCTTCTTAGTTGATCAAGTTGTAGTCAAACTAAGACTATGTTACCCAATGAATAAAATACCTTCCTGCAAAACTTGAGTCTAAGTTCTTTCCATCCCTTGTAGTTCGAACTGCCAGTCAGAACTAGTTGTCATAATTTTTGAAAATTTTAAAATTAATAAGAATGTAATATTTTTGACTATTTTTGGTTTGGGCTTAATTTTTTTTTTAGAAAATTTAAAAATTAATTAATTAATTTTAATCAGTCAATTTAATTGAGAATCAGATCATGGGCAAAACATTTTTTCGAACCGTACAAGCGCTTTTAAATTCCACGTGTAAAAAAATGTTGGCTTTCTCGCAATTTGCAAAAGTTCATTAAATCTTTTTTAGGTTGTGAAGATGTTTTTTACATTTCCCCAAATGGTAAAAAAGTGCCTCGACACTTTTTCAAATTGTGTAATTTGCCTTTTCAATTTTTCAAAGAACAATTCACTTTTTTAAACCCTACTATCATGCAATTTCTTTAGTCACTTCCTTGAGTTTTGCAAATGTATTTTGTCACTCCCTAAGCTATGCACATTTATTTTGGCACTTCCTCGTATCATGCAAATGAAAATTTACCTTACCACTACCGTGCAATTTGCCTTTTATTCTCCTAGACCAAAATCATTCTTAATGTTATTTCCAAGTGGTGAAACATCATTATAATTGATAGAAAACACAAAGCAAAGTGAATTTGAAAGAGAAGCAAATTTTTATTTTGATTTGGCTGCCCAAACAAGAAGTCGTACAATGATATACAATCAAGGAAGAGTGCAGGTTAAAGGAAAAAGAACATATTAATTTTTTGTTTTGTTTTTATGCCTACAAAGAAGCCATATGGCCCAATAGAGGAGGGTAGAGATTTGAAAAAATATATATTTTGCTTGCAGTGAAAAAGATCGTACATCTCATAAAGAGAGATAAAGAGAAATGAATAGTCAAAAAGGATAATTTTTAATTATTTTCTAATGAAAAGGTCGTACAACCATATGCTAGTGCCCAAGAAAGGAGTTTGTAAATTTTTTTAAAAAAGAGACATTTTTAATTTGTTTCACTTATTAAATCAGAGTTGTATGATGTCGTATGGTCTACAAAAGGAGGTTAGAAAAAAATATTTTCATCTATAGCAAGAGAGTCATACGACCCATATAGGAAGAGAAAAAATTAAAAAAAAGGAATAAATTTAATTTATTTTGTTTTTTCCTACCATAAATAGTCATACAACCACATAATAGGGGTGAAGGAGAGAGAATTGATATAAGGTAAATAGCTAAAAAAAAAAAAAATGTTATCTTTTTGGCCAAAGAGGCCATATGACTCATACAAGTTTGGAAGGTTTTAAGAAATTAATAAAGGCAAATTGCAGGTTTTTACTTTTATTTGCCCAAAAAGAGAAAAATGTCGTACAACCACATGGGTGAAGTCATTTGAGAATGAAGAGGTGGAAAAGTTATTGAATGACTGATGGATGAGCATTAAGGTTGATATAGAGAAATGTATAGACATTGATAAGGTGTATATGACATATGTGCATTGATATTTAGGTTCATATAGTTGTATCAGTCTCTAATTCTATATTACTATGGATTTATATTGAAATGAATAAGAGTTTTTTAGAGAAAATTGGCAATTTCTTAAATTAGGTTACAAGTTTCTTGGTGAATCTACCAATCTAGTCTCAACTTCTTCAAACAACCTATTAAATAATTAGAGCTTATTTGAAGTAGTTGGATAGTGCACCTCGTGCATTATCATTCTTATCCTCAATAATAGATATTTTAACAAAGGTAATGTCACTAGTCATACTTATTGGTAGATTATCATTTTTAGCTCATCAAATTACTTCATATGACATAGGATTATAGTGTAACTCTATTCTAGAGAAGAAAGACCCCCATAAGTTGAACAAATAAATGAAAAGGAAGTTTAGGAACTCTATGAGAAGGATGAGAGTGTTGTGAAAAGGTTCTAGGCCACATTGTTTGGAATAGGACCTACACTAAGATGGTGGCCATCAGGTAGATGAATGAAACACCATAAGAAGTCACTACATGTTTTTTCCAAATGATGAATATAGTGATAGGTGTAAGGTGATAAGGGTAGATGAATATCCAAATTGGGTGCAAAAATATATTGAAACATTTTTATCAAACAATTCGAGCTAGGTGAAGAGGTCGACAAGTCCCATGAACAACATAATTTCATTGAAACATTTTGTCAAACAGTTATGCACACCACAAGTTCATTATGTCATTTTGCCAAGTAGTTTTGTGTCCTTTCCTAAGCATGTTATTGCCAAGTGGAGAAGGAAAGCAATTAAAATTTGTAGGTGAGAATATAAATGGTTAAATAACTTATTTAGGTCCAGTGTCCAAAGTGTCAAATTACCCCTAGGAAAATTCAAGGTTGGGCACAAAAGCGAAGAAGTTAAAAAAAATCTCTAAGTCTCAGTAATGGTTTGTAAAATTGATTTGATGCAAATGCACCATACGGTTCCAACCCTCAGTATGCATGCACATATCTTCCTCAGAATCGTACAATGACATAAAATTAATGTTGAAAGCGATCAATATTGTGGTATTTTCAAGCAATACACTATGGGACATTACTCAAGACATGATAAAGATATTATAAAATAAGCAACACTAAAACATTAAGAGGTATTCAAATCATAAGTATATATGCTCCAACATCTATGCAAAGTTTGAAGGATCTTAATAGATAATGAAAGTTGTGAACCAAATTTGAGAAAACATAATGTCGAGAAGAGAAATCTATGTTAATGAACGGATGCCAAAGTTACTTAATTTTTAGTCTAGTATGGAACTTGAAAACAACTGATAATTCACTCTTATTATCAGTTGTAAGATGAGCAAAATAAATATCATGGCCAATCTAGGTCATGTTTAGATATGAATTTTAATAAATAAAGAGGAGATGCAAGCTGAAATTCAAATGTTGAAGAAAGCACGTCGATAAAATGAGGAATTTGTAGATGAGGTAGACATACCAATGGATGTCCTAACTTGATAATGGTTTATGAGGGATCAAAAGATTGAATCTCAATATCATGTAGTTCAAGATTTGGTTGAAGGAAAATTTGGAGTAATCAGGCTTAATATATTCATATTCACTATATTTTGTAATGAAGGTTTTACTCTGGGGGACACTTGGTTGAAATTCATCAGTTAGGTTGAGAGGATTCGTATTTCTATGGTTACTCAGTAGAAGTGCCTATTGAGAAATTTATTTTTGAACTTTTGCAAATTGTGCAAAACCATAAACACACTTTTGCACCTTTCAAGTGATGTAATTTTGTAACTTCACTTTTGCATTTTTACTTTTGGTGTAATTACATCAACTAACTTTCACACCACTTAAGTGGTGTTTTTTTTGTAAAATCACTCATGCACCATCTAAAATGCAAAAAAGGTGGTTATGCTCTGTAACCACCTTCCTGTGTTATAAATATGAGTATTAGGATCATTAGAAAGGGACTTTTTGGGTAGTGAGACTCTACAAAGATTTTTTCAGAAGAGTTTAACTTTGTTTTCAACTTAATAAAGATCAAGACTAAGAGACTTTACAAGCTTTGTATTCAATGTTTCTTCATGAGTTATATCTTTATTTATGATTCATTTGTTTCTATATCTTTACTTTCATTTTATCTTCATAATCACCACCAAATTATCAAAAAATGAAAATTTTATGTAGACTAGGAATTTGACTCAAGAAAAGATGGTCAGTATCATGTTAGTTCCAAAATGAAAACAAAATAAAAGAAACACACTAACTAGCATAACATCTCTATGCTTAGTCATGAGGGGGATCTTAGTGAGGGAAAACCATTTGAAAAGACAACTAGAAATGAAAAGAAATGAGAAATATGAAAATAAAACATAAATTTCTTACCAAACCCTTGATTGTTCCAAAAGGCTCATTCTTTGGCTTGCTCGACTTGTGCTTCAAGAGATCTTCATCAATGGAGTGTGGCTACCTTCATCTCTTCTTAACACCTTTGGCTAGTGATGGATTTGGCTCAATATTTGGGCATAATAACACTACATCAAGATGTGGCTTGCAACTATTTGGGCATGGTAACTTTGGCTTGAAAGAGCTTTAAATTCAATAGGTGAGGCCTCTTATTTATATATTTTACAAAATGATTATAATGAACTTGAATTGTCCATCTCAAGATGAAGATGTGTAGCTAAAAATCCATTCAATTTTGGAGGCTAAATTCAATAAATGCCCTCATAAATATTTGATATAGAGAGGCATTAAAGAGGCATGGAAGGAATTAATGAGACATGTGAGTGATTAATCTTGATATTTTATGTATTTATGGCCTAGGGATGTTTTTCCAAGAAATGATTTCATTTGATGATGTAGTTATTCAATAATAAATTCTAAAAAAAATATTCAACAAGTTACATAGAAAATTAACTTAAGCTCTTGATTCAGATTAATTAGCCTTAAACATATTTAGTCAACTTTGATGCAAATCTTGGCAATTGGTGCACAAATTAATCAAATTGGTCAGAATATTATATTATTGGCTCAAAATTTGACTAGATTGGAATTGGAAGTTGATGTTAGATGAGTTGGATCTATTATCCCATTTAGGATGATGCCAACACAAAATAAGGAAGGCACATGTCTCGTGTAAGAAAATTAGTAGAAAAGAGTAATCCAGAGCACCTAAGTATGAAAATGTCATTTTGAATTGAAATGATCTGATCAAAGTTAGTCACTTCATAAATTGTATTAGCTCATTTAATGATACTATGGCCAAAATCAACACTTGTATATGAGAGTTTCAAAGCTTTTAGCGTAGTTTTAGTGTTTGTAGGCCAAATTGTGCATTTTGATAGAAATTGGTCAAAAACCTAGTTGGAGGTTATTGGTTGACAATTTTAGGTGTCTGTAGTTTTCCCCTATCTGTGAAGGTGTTGCAAGCTATAGGCACAATCACATCTTCTCAAAAAAAGAAAAGGTCATGTATGCCTACAATTTAAATAACAATTGATGAATTATATGATGCCCCCTCGAGGGAACGGTTGGCACAAGTAGGTTGATAAATGGTCCCTCAAAAGAAAGGAGCAAAACAAGGGAACCAAACATATGAAGAGGATGGGGTGAGAACACAATGAGTTTTAAAAATTAGTCAAAATCACTAATAATGAAAGTGGGATGGTGTACAATAGTTTTTCCAAAGGCAGTTATAAACATTGTACCCTGATAATGGCAACATGGTATGATAACACAATGATTTGCCCAAATATGGTTATAATTATTGAGAAGATGGAGCTACCCTAGTGAGGATAGACAAACATGATAACAACATGCCCCTATTTGGGGAAAAAGAAAGTAATTTGGGTGAGAACACAATGATTTTCCCAAAGGCAGCTATAATCATTGAGAAATGTAGGTGGGATAGTGTAAAATGGTTTGCCCAAATGCAGTTATAAGCATTAGACCTCGATTATGGTAAACATGATTGATTAGTTGATGATGATGATAAATTGACACATAGGGTAATGATGAATTGGAATAACCTACTAGTAGGGAGATGCCCATCTAAACTAACAATGGTTGAAATTCTTTCATTATTTAATTACTCTATTTGGGATATGATTGGGATTGGATTGAGATGTTGGTTGAGGAGATGTTGATGTTGTCAGTGATGAGTAGACCTCTTGAAGCTAATTTTTGTTGTAGCATTGTATGGTAAGCATCATGATAAAACACCATGAGGACTTGGCTAAAATATGCATAAGGATAGACTCTCAAAATCCAATATTCAAGGGAAAATAATGCATTGATGATAAAAACCATGATGACAATGTAAACGTATGAATATGGATGAATTCAAGTATAAATGTGCAAGAAATCACCTAATGAATGCATATAGACTAAATCAAGGCAATAATACTGAAAGCAAACAAACAAGCACATAAAAAACAAACAAATAAACAAGCCAATAAACAAACAAATAAAGAAACAAAAAAAGTTAGTACAAACAACATGACTTAAAACTAGGTGACAAACATTTCCCTAGAAAATAGGCGATAACTTAGCAAACAAACATGACTAGGGAATATAAGAAAATGGAAGGGAGTGGCCAAGCTATCTCCATAAATACTAGGCAAGTAGATGCTACCTACATAGTTCTATGGATGTAATATCCAACATAGACTTCAAACTGAATGTAGTTCTCCCAAGAAATGGGAAGAAAATGATAACTGATGAGAGAAAATATGATGGATGTGGTAGAAGAATAGGAATGGTCTTTGAAAATAGAAAGAGCATGGGAGAAAAGGCCAAAAAAATGGAGAAACTAAGTGACAAGTGATTTTCTTATGACTTAGTAAGGGTTTCCAGAATCCTGAAGGCAAATAAGTGGTCAATATTTTTGGTTTTTCTAATTGATTTTACTAATATTTTTGGAATTTTCTAGGTATCTCAATTTGATAGAGGATGACGAGATACTAAATGATCCAAGCTCATAAAATGGTGAGAGCATTTCTTAGGTTGCTCACAAAAGAGTGAGAACATGGCTTAAGTAGCTCATAAAATGGCGAGAGTGTGGCTTTGGGTGATTGAGCTATCCTCAACAAGTATCGAGCATTGCCTACATAGTCCCAGGATGGAACCTTAAGTCACTAAAGTTCCACCTTATAGTGGAGGAATTTAAATATTATAGCAACCAATTCAAACAAAATAGGCATAGTTGGTATAAAGGCACAATACAACATAGGAAATGGCTAGTTGGTACATTAAGGCATGATAAACAAGTGTTGCCCCTAGTTTTCCCATAGGTGGTTATAACTAGGTTAAAACAACACATGTCAATGATACTAATTTTCCCATAAGTTTTTATAATTAGTATTAAGACAATGAGAGAGAATGAAACAAGAAATGAAGGATGTAACTGCCAAACTGCTATCTTACTGATCCAAAATACTGCCTCTATTTGAAATATGTGAAACAAATGCTGAAACTAAATTTAAATCCTCTTATTGAATGTGGATTTGGAATGAATGGAATAAAACCAAGGTCATAGGGTCAGGTAGGGAGGGATAAATGAATTCAGTTGATGAGAAAGTTATGGTAAAATAGATAGGCAATAGGAAAAAGTGATAGGTTGGTAGGATGATAGGATGGTATAATGGTATAGTACAAAAAAGATTGATAAAATGAAACAACTTGAAATAATCCTTATAGATAATACACCAAGTCACTCAAACATAGTACCGCTTGAGGTTGATAATGTTCATCAGCTCATCAAGTTCATGTTTGTCTGATGTAGCAAGCCTATATGCTCCTGTGCTATAGTTTGCTATAATGATGAAAGGACCAACCTAGTTGGGTTTGAACTTACCTTTCTGCTTCTTTTTGGCCATGGTATTATTTTGGTTTTCTTTAAGGACAAGATCACCAAGTTTAAATTCTCTATGTTTCATGTGTCGATTGTAGTGGCCTTGAAGTCAGTTCTGATAAACTTAAAGATTGTTCACTACATCCATGCATTTCTCATTAAGTAACTCTAGTTCTTACAGGCGAGCTACTCGATTCTCATTGTCATCTGAACATGATTGAAAGAAATGCATAGATATGGCAACTCAACCTCAATGGGAAGGATGGATTCTATACCATAAATAAGTGAATATAGAGTGGCTCTTATGTGTGT
The DNA here is from genome assembly GCA_037957365.1 of Torreya grandis. Lineage (NCBI taxonomy): Eukaryota > Viridiplantae > Streptophyta > Pinopsida > Cupressales > Taxaceae > Torreya > Torreya grandis. Next base: position 2,892,005 of record JARHVA010001327.1, read on the forward strand.
ACAACGATTGGTACAATATGCCTAATGGGCATAGAATATCTGAAGGTGTCAATCATGATCAATATCATTGACAATCTTTTTGAGAATGTTAACAATGTTTTTGTTTGATGCTTCAGTCTAACCATTACCTTGAGGATAATATGTCATGGATAAAAGTTGTGTGATGTTATATTCAGTACATAGCTTTCGACATCCTTTCTCTTGAATGATCCTCTATTATCAGATATAATGTTAGAAGGGATACTATAGCAACAAATGAGATGGTTGAAAATGAACTTGGAAATTTTCTTTCTAGTCATGTGAGTGGTATAGCTTCAACCCATGTAGTGAAATATTCGATGGTGATAATGATATGTTTATGGCTATCAGATGAGGTGGGATTGATCTTCCTAATGAGGTCGAGGCCCCATGTAGCAAATGATTATGGTGTCAACATTGGTTTCAGAGTCTTGGTCAGGACATGAATTAGATTAGCATGTCATTGACACTTGTCATAATTTTTTACATATGAAACTGCATCTACGTCCATTATTGATCCAGGCATCAATTTAGGCGACAATTCGGGTAACAGTTTCACCCCAATTGATGACGAAACTTTCGGGAGCCATAACTTTTGCACTGTAGCTCCAATTGACTCGCCGTTTGAACCGTTGGAAAGCTAAGAACGAGGGGAACATCGTGAAATGGCATGGAGCTCCACTAGATGAAGTTTTACCCCTGAAAACCCAACGAAAGTGCCTCAAATTTCAATTTTAATAGTGCTGTCTAAAAATAGTAAGTTTCTAAAAATAGTAATTCCTCGAATTATGTATTGTTTTAAATATTGGAAGTCATACCACTTCATCTCCCTCGAGATTGGTGACCTTCCACATCCTTCCCATGCTTTCAAATTGTGTATAAAAGAAGAGGTAACCTGAAATGTGAAGAGAGACATCTCTTCCCAGAGATAAGCATATATTTGTATTGCGATTTTGAGTAATACTACATCTCTTCTCAGAGAATTCATTGTTATTGTGTTATTTATATGTTATTGTGATATTTATCAACCAAAACTTTTGAGTTTTGGATCAATTATGGGCCAATAATAACCAATATGCAAGAGCTTTTTGGATAGGACTGCCCTGCTAGTATGGGCTCCACATACCCCTTTGTGAACTTCTCGTAACACCAATGTAAATTATATCAAATTTAAATAATGAAGTGGAGTTTTATCAAAACTATGATGATAAAGGGTTGACCCAAGTAAGGTATATTGAGTATTTTTATGGATGAAGGCTTTGGTTTGTTTTGGGATAAGTCAAGTGGTAAAACTTGGTCGTGGAGGTAGTTGTAAAGGTTTAAATACCAGATAGAGCTAGGACCAATAATATCATGAATCATCTTGATGGTTGAAGGTTCATGAGCTAGTTTTAACATATTTTTAACAAAGAAATGATACTCTTTAGCTGTGTTTGTTTGTCAAATTAGAGATCTAATAATGGCCATAGCATCTACAGTTTTGTTACTTGCCCTTGGTATATGTTTAGACTAAATGTCGATAATTTGTTGCTTGAGAGTGGTGACCAATGCCTTATATGGAACCAACTTGTCATCTTTGGTCTGAAAGTGGTCTATAACCTGATTGATGATTAACTAAGAATCACCATAAACCTTGAGATGAGATATGTTCCATTGTACTACTTGGTGAAGCCTTGCAACAAGTGCTTCATATTCGGCCATGTTGTTAGTACAAGGAAAACTAATCCTGAATGATTTATGTTTTATATCCCCTTATGGTGTAATAAATAAAAGGCCTATCCTTGATCCATGTGTTTTGAATAATCAATCAAAATACAACTTGCAGTGTTGCTCCTCAAGAGGTGTGTCAATGATGGTCATTATGGATTCATCAGGAAATTGGAATGTGAGTGTCTTTGTATCAGCAAAGGGTGCTTCAATGATCTAATCTACAAGAACTTGCCCCTTAATGGCTTTTTGGTTGATGTACTTGATGTCAAACTCACTTAGAAGCATTATCCATTTGGCCATTCAGCCTTGTAAAGCTGTTTTAGATAGTAGATACTTGAGTAGATTTACTTTTGAGATAACCATGGTCTTATTATGTAACATGTAATGGCATAGTTTTTGAGCTGCAAAGACCATGGCTAAACATTCTTTTTCTATGGACATATAATTATGTTCATATGTGACCAATGTATGACTTAAATAGTACATAACATGCTCTTTTTCATTATCATCATGTTGAGCCAAAAGTGACCCCATGGCATTATCAGTAGTTGATAGATAGAAAAAGAATGGCCTTCCTGACATAGGAGGAAACAAAACAAGTGGAGTCACTAGATAACCCTTTAGTTGATGAAAAACTTTCTGACAGTGATCATCCCAGTGAAATGTGACTCCTTTCTTCAGAAGATGCATAAAAAGATGGAATTTGTTGGTTAATTATGATATGAAGCATCAGATAGATTGGATTTTACCCTACAAACTATAGAAATTAGATGGTGGTTTCATCTCTATTATTGCTTGGACTTTGGTTAGATCAACTTCAATGCCTCGATGAGATACAATGAAGCTAAGCAATTTGCTTGATATGACTCCAAAGACACACTTTTTAGGATTAAGTTTGACTTAATACTCATGTAGTCTTTCAAATATTCTATGTAGTGCTGCTAGATGTTCAACCTTGGTCTTTGATTTACCAAGAATGTCGTCGACACAGTCTTCAACAATATCATGCATCATATCATGAAATATTATAGTCATGGCTTTTTGTTAGGTGGCCCCTGCATTCTTAAGACCAATTGACATAACCTGATGATAAAATGTTCCCCATGGAATGATTAATGTTGTCTTATGTTAGTCTTTTAGTGCTATCTTGATTTGGTTTTACCCCAAAAAGCCATCCATTAATGAAAGTAGTTTATAACCCATTGTGGAGTCGATTATCATGTCAATGTTTGGCAATCGAAAGTTGTCCTTAGGGAAAGCTTTGTTTATATCATGGAAATCAATACATATTCTGATCCCTTTAAGCTTTTTGCTAATTGGCACAACATTAGAGATCCACTCTGAATAGTTGATCGATTAGATACATCCCACTTTTAAAAGCTTTTCCAAGTCTTTCTTCACTAATACAATAATGTGAGGATGCATCTTATGCAATTTTTTTTACTGATTTGGCATTAGGATTGACCACAAGGTGGTGCAAAACCAAGGTAAAGTCTAAACTTGGCTTGTTAGAATGTGTCCATGCAAATATGTCAACAAATTCCATCAAAAGGGCTATAAGGACTTCACACTCCTCAGTAAGGGAAGTACCTAACTTGATCCACTTTGGGTCATTTGGGGATTCGATGTTAACCTCTATTTTATCTTCCACTAGAAGGGTCAAACCAACTTCAAGGATAATGGGTAAAGATATGAACTGGTTGACAACATTATAGTCCTTTGTTAGGATTGGCTCTTCGAGTTCCCCTAGGCATGATGAATCAAAATCTCCCAATGGGAGGTTTGGCCATGTAAAAAAATGGTTAGAAACTCTTGAAGGATTTGATCAAAAGTTTGTTGTTCTTCAAAACTAAACTTAGACTCACAAACAAGTTCATTGGTAGTGGTTTCCTGAGCTATGGTTGAAGAAGGTTAAACACTCCCATTTAATGGCACCTAAAATAGGTTTTCACCACTAGACTGGCCTTTTTCATTACTTTTATCTTGGTTAGAAAGTGTCTCAAAGAGGTTTTCACTTTGGGACCTCAATGTTTTAATTATTTTATTTTGGATAAGGGTGTTCACCCACTCTCTAAAATAGGCTTTAAAACCCTGATTCATGGTCCCCCAATGGAATATTATCTCTAAAGTCAAGAAATTTAAAGAAAGCCTCATCATTTTGGAACTCATCAATTGGCACGTTGGACTCTAATTGGTCCCAATCTATTAGCTAGGGATAATACAATGGCAGTGGATTGTGGTGAATGACTAGTCTAAGGGTATAAATGAAATGGATGTCAAACAAATTGGTCTCAGCTTGGTCATCAAAAAGGCTATGATCAGACTCTGCTTCATTGCTGGTATCCTCATCACTAGTCGATGGTGATGGAACACGAGTAAGGTATATGGGGTCACCCCCAGGTGGTTTAAATCCAAGTCCATATGGACCTTTGTATTTGGTCATGGAAATTGGCTCAAGTTCTCCTTATTAGTTTGGTTTAAGGTCTCTTCCTTCATAGTCATGATTCTTCATGATCCTATTAGGAATATGATACTTGGCATTCTCATAATAATCAACCTACTTATTATTATTATATAATCATGATTTATCTCCCTCAAGAGGGTCCTGCTCTAGGCCAAATGTTGCTACAAATGTGATGGGTCCTGGATTATATGTTTTAAATTTGCTCTTTTATTGCCATTCTGGATGAAGTGGCTTGGCTTTAGGTCTTCCAAAGGATTTTGGGTCATGTGGAAGATTTGCAATATGAAAGGTATCATGGGTTAAATACTCTCTCAAGAGGCGACATGTGGGAAAGGGATCAAGGGTATTAGGATCAATGTAGTTGTCCTCTAGTGAATCAAGGAGTATTGTTTTTCCCTTATCTTGCTTGGCCACTAGATTCATGTTGAGGTGATAGTTATAACTTTTGAACTTGACATCTAGGTGTTTGTAGTGCTCGTACGGATGCAAATCTCTTGGTATAGAAACTTTGATCCCCGAATGGGAAAACTTGATACATTGGTGCAACATCAATGGGATTGCATGAATTTCACGTAACCAAGGTCTACCTAAAAGCATATTATATGAAAAATTGAGATCTAGCACATGGTAAAGTGTATCATGGGTAAGGGCCCAAGGATAACTGGCAAACAAATGGTGCCTTGTGATTCTCATTCTTCATTATCATAGGCTTTGATGGTTGTTATCTTTACTTGAAGATCTACCATAATGTACCTGAGAAGCTTGATGACCTTTAGAGACATTATGTTTATATCTGATATATTGTCTATAAGGACACATTTCACTTTGTGCCACTTTATGCAAACTTCATTGTATAAGGGGTTATTATGCAACGGGCCAAGAGATGGCATATCACTTTAGTTGAAAGTGACTTATTAGGTTGGAACTAGATGTCCAACTAAAGCTTGGAATTTGTCAGGGGATATATCACTAAAAATAGTGGATTGGCTAAGGAACTCAATCAAAATATCCTTATGGATTGTTGACATATGCAACAAATCTAAAATGGAGATTTGTGCAGGTGTCTTTTTTAATTGTTCCACAATGTCAAATTTCTTTTCTTGGTCAGTGTTAAATGGATTATTCTGAGGCTAAATGATTGGTTGGGTGATGGGCGAAGTGGCAGATGATTATGGGCCTAGGATGGTAATCTTCGACTACCAAGTTATGATTGCACAATCGAGATTAAATATAGGACCATGATTGCTAACAAATGCTGGTGATAATGGGGGACCAGATAGGATAAGTCTCAATTGCTAGTGCACTTGTACATGGTCATGAGGCAATAATGAGTTATCAGTATAGGGTCCAAAATTAGTAATCCTTGCTCGTTGGTACGCCTATATGCAGTTCTAGGTCAAGTAAGGATTATCAAAATGAGTTGGTGGATTATAATTATTTAGAAAAGGTTGTGAATGACTAGTATTTGGTCTTAAATTGATGGACATGGTGTTAACACAACCTCATATAATATGACATACAACTCCATTGTAGACATGTGCAATTACATGGTAGGTTTGTTGGTTGTTACCATTTTAACCTTGGTTTTATCCATTATTCGAACGCTGGTGATTTTGTTGATTCTGATGGTTTGGCCTTTGTTGTTGAAATTGTTGTTGTTGGTGTTGCAATGGCCATTGTTATTATTGTGTTATGGTTGGTTGTTATGTTGGGGAAAGGGGTTTTGATAGATTCTAAGGGTCTGATTGGAGGTAGAAGCACCACTATCCAATGTTATCTCTCCATTCTCCAACATATTCTAAATCAAATGTTTAATTTGGACACAATGACATAAATTATGCTTGTTAACTCGATGATATTAAGAGAATTCGTTTTGGTGATACCAATCAGGATAAGGGATGCCTTGAGGATAATGTTTCGATATAGGCTAGCCAATCAGATTAGCGGTAGAAAGATTATAAAACATAGATTCAATTGGATCTCCAAGTTCACTAAAAACATGATGAGTAGGCACTGTTCTCCTTAGAGGAGGGGCTTGCAATGGTAAATATTGTTACATTTGTTGTGCGGGCCTAGGCTATTGTACTTGCTGTATTAGCTAACAAGGTTGTAGGTTAGACATAATTTACATATGTGTCATGGGTTGAGCAGATAGTGTTTTTATCATTTGGACATGTCGTAACTCTGTTACTCCATTTTCAACAACATTTTTGTTATAGTTGAATTGCCTTGGTCTTTCATTGTTATTGGCCTATACCAGTTGTGATGCTTGCACTTAGACTGGGTGTTGGTTTTGGCCATTTACTAGATTAGTACCTTGATTCTAATTGGACAAGGTAAGCTTGATGATCCCTTTATTAATAAGTTCTCACTCGATCAACAAACCTTTATCAATGATTTCCTTAAAGGTATGTGCACACTGTAGTTCTAGATGATAGGATATTTCACTATGCAAATTTTTAGTAAACATAGCGGCTGGTTATTTATCTGGTAAACTGTGGGTGAATTGGCTTGCAAGGGCTCTCTATCACTATAGATAAATTGTAAAACTCTCACCAACCTTCTGCTTGGCTTACATCAAGTCAATCAAAGAAATCTCATGCTCGAGATTGTATGAAAAGTGTTGCACAAACTTGCCTGAAAGATTATCAAAATTGGATAAAGAATTCTTGGGCAACTTAAAAAACCACTCCAAGGCTTGTCTAGCTAGACTCCTTTAAGAACAATAACAAATGGTATATGTCATTATATGCCATTGGATGGCATGTAACAAAGAATTTGGTCAAATGAGCCTTGGGGTCACCTTTCCACTTGTATTTGTCAAATTTTAATGGTTCATATCCTGGAGGAAATGGTATCTACAAGTACTCTATGTTAAATAAATAAGAACACACATCATCCAACTTAAAATTTTTAGTGTGTTTTCTATCTTAGATGGTAACATTTACATCCTTCATTTTGTTATAGTTCTTGGGCTAGGAAACTTGAGGGAACATTGGCTTGACACAGAATATTGGCCTGGGTAGATGGTTGAGAGGTCATAAGTGGAACACTTGACCAGGGTATGATGGAGCTATTAGCTATGATACATTGGTCTGATTAAGGAACATACTAGGAATATGCATACGTGGATTAGGTTTTGATTATTGGAATGCCAAGTACTATGGTGCAATATTTTGGTTTGGGTTTAGTAAGTAGGTCTGAATTTGGGGATTCTAAGGCTATGATCAAGGAATATGGCTATACTATGTCTATTGGCATTGAAAAGGGACTTGATACCAACTAATCAAACCTTGTTGTTGAGGGGTTACTTGTGAACCAAGGCTCTATCATTAAACTAGTGGCACACTCTATATAAAAGGCAAAGGATGCCTAATTGGTACTTATGGAACATGGGAACCTCTAGGTTGCACGAATATTTGTTGGGAAGTTGATGCTTGTGGAAGATTTGACATTTATTATTGACTAATATTCATACATTTTTTATTAGAAATCATTTGGATTTGAGTTGGTGTTGACCATTTTTTGCCCAACAGGCAAAATTTTTGGTCCCCTTCTACCTCTTACTGTTTTAGGCCATTTCTTTTTGATTTTGTGTAGATCTAATAAAATCTATGGACTTAGTAGTTTCCTACATATTTCACAAATTTCTACAGAATCAATAGGTTAGTATTTTTGCGCAAGCGGGACCAGTTCAGAGAATGCTGGGGTTTAGAAGGCTTTTGGGACATTTGTCTGAAGAAGATTCACAAGGAAGGTTGGTGGCACTGAACCATTGAACCATCACTTTAATTTCAAGCTCTGGTTCAATCGTCAAGTTCATTGATGCACATCATTAAACTGCTGAACTAGTTCAACATTTTGGTTCAAAGGCTTTGGTTGAAAGGCCTAGTTTCAGCGCTTCGACAAAGTTCAAATAGTTTAGCAAATTTTAGTTTAACAAAGAGTTCATCGCTCAGTTCAAAACACCTTGATTCAATAATCATTTGAACCATTGAACCATTGAACCAATTTTGGTTCAATGGCTTGGTTTAATGAGCTTGGTTTAAAGTGAGTGGTTCAATGTTCAGTTCAATCAGCTCAACGCGCAGCGTTGAACCATTGAACATTGAACTAATTTTGGTTCAATGGGTTGGTTCAACAAAGGGCCAAAAGGGAAAAGCCCAAAGGAATTTGTCGAGGATGGTGACATCCTAAAAGTCATCAAATTTAAGGAAACAAATTAGTCATTGGTTTTCAAAGCGATGACGACTGCGTGAACGTCAAATTTAACATAGTGAAATAGCCATTTACTTTCAAACTAAAAGAGTGCTAACCATGAAAGGAGCTCAAGCAATGTAGTGACCCACCCAGAGATAGCCCTGAGGGCCGAAGGAGCATAAGAGACAAGGCAGGGAAAAGACAAAAGTGCCAAGTGTAGGAGTAAACAGATAGTCTAAGTGGCGAAGGGAGGTGTCGATTCAAGAAATTACTCCAGCAGATGACATAGTGCCTGCGAATTGACCATTTGAATGTGTGAATGGCCAACCGTGTGACCCTTTTCTTCATTTCATATTTATTAGCAAACAAATTGCGTAGATGCCTTCAAGGAGTAGTCTCGATTAATGAGGAAACAACACGGCCATGTCAAGAAATGCCTGAAGTCAAAGCCAGGGCCGACACAACATTTATTTTTAAGCAACTTGCTCTTCCCAATGCTCGTAAGGCACATGGGTCACTTGTAAAAAGGATGCCAAAAGGCCTCCTTTCTTCTTCTATATATTGGAGACTTGTCATTTTTGTAATCATCTTCCACATTTGTAAGGCATAGCCCTAGCAAAATTTCACTGAAATCAATAAATGCATTTTTTACCTCTATCTTGGTTAGATATCTCTGTGTCTGTCTGAGTGTTAGTTTGTGTTTAGTCATTGTTTCTTGATGCTTTCACAGGTTCAACACCAACATATATGTTGTCTACAAGGTGCCATTTCTATAGCTGATAAGGAGAGTTATATTTGGAAGTACAGAAACAGAAGACATTACCTTATAGTGTGCCTTTCGTAGCACCTTTGGTGAACCTCTGTTTTCTATATTTTCCATTAAAGCCTCCCTGTCAAGCTCTTGCAGCCTGGTCCTTCTGCCAGTTTGAAGTGTATGTATGTGTTTGTCTGAGTTTAAGTGTGAGGGTGAGAAGGTCAGATTTATTTTTGGTGCATCACCTCCTTTAGAGTAGTTTGTTTTCCTGCAATCTTTCTCCCTTTTCATCCCCCCCATTATATATATATATATATATATATATATATATATGTATGTATGTATGTTAGCACTTACTGGAACAAATCAAATGCATCAAAGGGAGCTAGCCCTTACCTAGAGACTTTCCCCTCTAGCTTCGCTAGTCCCACAGGCGAGAGGGGAGTTTCCATAGTTGCGTGAGGAAGGCAGGAGCTCGGCTTCCTGCCAAGGGTGCAATCTTCTACATCAACAGTTGGTATATTGGTCTATGAGGAATAAGGTATGTTTGTTGCTACTTGGTGAGGTAGAACATTGGTTACCCCATATTGCAGTGGCAATATATTCTACCTCTACTACATTTTTATGTTGGATTGTGCTTGTTGTTGTGGAATATTACTCATTTATTGTCCAGTAATATTCATCACATTCTGTTGTTAAGGCATGACATTGGTTGCTGGTTGATTCCCTAATCATATTGGTTGAGCACTTGAAAAAGTGGTTGGTTGAGGATTACTACTAGTTATTGGTTGAGGTTGGGATGTAGAAACTCCTACTCTTTGATTTGGAACCACTTATGGTGTTAACTAAAGGTACACTAATTTTTGTATTAGTTGTTGGGGTATTTACACCACTTTGGTTTAAAATGGACGTCGCTTGTACATTATCCATTATGTTTTGCTTAATGTTCTATGTAGAAGTAGGAGATACTTCTTCGATGGTTGGCACATGAAATAAGTTATCGACTAAAGTATTTTTCACAAAGGGGTCTACACCCTAATTGTTTTGATCAATCAAATCTATTAGAACTCCTATTGAAGGAACTAAATCTATGAGACCTGTTTGACATTGTCATCTACTTAAAATTGTGCACTAGGTTCAAGTACATTTGATATGCTATTTGCATTTGTACAAAGTGATCTTCTATGAGGTCCTTGCCTTTGACAAGCATATTAGGGTCATGATATGGCATTTGGACTAGAACTAAAGGATTACTAGAATAATCTTGTTGATTATAAATTATGTTATGAAGCATTCTTACTAGGCTTGACAAATTCTCATGGGGTAAGTCTGCTAGAAACTTGTCCCCTACTTATATAGCTCTAACCAAGATTTCATATTTATTTTCCAATAAGTGATGCTCAAATAAATAAGGATCATACATGGATGATTCAGTAACATAGTATAGTTATTGAGAAACTGGTTCCTCAACCATAGGTATTGAAGCTAGATATTGTTTGGTTTGTTCTTGATCCTGCTTCGAGTAAGGAGGCATGTTTACCAAGTAATGAGCTAATGGGTCTTGGTTTTGTGCCCCTATTTGAGTGTTGTAAGATGGATAAGGATCCATCTCACAAGCAACATTATCCGCATACGTGTCTTAAACCATTTCTTCTTGTGTGACCACATTACTAACTATTCGATTGTACATGAGGCCATTATGAGTGTAGGAAAACATGTTGGTATCCATAGTAAATGTTTCACGATAGAGTTCTATAAACTCTAAAAATAAGATGTCTAAAAAGAAGTTCAATCTTGGTCTAACTTGGTCAATAGGAGGGATATGTATATCTAAAAATATTGATACAATGACTTGTGATAAAATAAGTTAACATCAAGTATTTTACATTACACATCTCACACAAAAAGGTCAAGTAATAGGACCATAAATCGAAATACCAAATTATAGGTCAAAGTGTTTCAAATAGTCTAATTTAGGAAAAACAAAAGTTACTAGGTCTTTTGGCCAATCATGACGTTAAAAGTTAAACTTAAACAAAGCATCTGCTAGGACTTTGGCCAAATGGCATCAAAAGCTAGAATTTTAAAAGATGAGATATTTAATCTAACAGATTTGAAACACTTCTAACAAAAACTAGGCATTTGACTCTTAGACATAAAACTTGGTCAATAAGTATGAGGTATGAAACAAAAGGCACTTGAAGATAGCTTATTTTCTCCCAAATAATGGTATAATCTAGGCTCTTTTAAAAAATAAGACAAACAAGGATGAATGACATAACTGTGTTAGACAAAGACTTACAAAGGACACTTGAATTAGTTAGAATTTGGAAGAACTTAGATTCTATGCAAAGATGTCTATGAAACAATATTCAAAGATTTTGGGCAACCTAATAACACTAAAATTCCCAAAAGGTGTGATAAATACTTGATTTTAAGACTCTGAGGCAAAATGGATTCCACACAATTTTGGCAGCATAACACTACTCCCCTTAACTCAAATGATACACACACAAAGTTCAAAATTTTTTCTAAGGCATAAGTGTGCTATCAAATGGACCTAAGATAAAAGGTGAAAAAGAATAGGTAGTACAAAATGCAGTTTAGGACTCAAAGCGTGAGTGATATGTAAGATGACTTGGTTCCTACCAAATGATGATAATGATGTTGAGTCTAAAAATGGCCCTCAATTCAAATTGGGATTGAAATCAAGTTAAAACAAGTCAAGTGTAAAGTGGTGAACCCAATTTAACACATCAACTTTTAAAACTTAGAAGAGTCTAATTTCAAATTTAGACGATCAATGAGGAATTAAATAAAATGTGCTAAAAATTTCTAGACTAAAATGGGTAGCCTAATTGTGCTAAATTGGAAAATATGACACAAAGTGTATGATGATGATTTTGAACAAGGAAAAAGATGTTTTTCACTTGGGCAACATAACGCCTCCTTGTTCAAAGAATTTAGGGATAATGTTTTTAGTTTTGTCATTTTTTGTTAACACTAAGTTTTGACTCCACATAGAAACCAAGTAATCTAAGACAAAGACAAACTAACTACCTAATCATCTTAAATCCTAAACTAACAAGGTATGACAAAGTGGGGTAACTAACTAACAAGTTTTCAAATGTTCTAAATGGATCCCATGTCTACCAACTTTCACATTAGGAAACAAGAGATAGAACACATCAATTGGGTCTACGACACTTAATTTATTATAAAAAGGTCTAACCCTTTTTACAACTATCACATCTGTCACTTTCTCAGTGTAGTGCGATGTCCAATGTGCTCATACATCCTAGGCTTAACCCTAGTGCTAGGAGAAAGTTTAACTGCTCAAACCTTTGATCCTAGTGGGGTGATCCCAATTTATATACCCCTTCATGGAGAGAGGTTGAATATAATGTCGAGAGATGAATTCCTAGGTCAAGGCTTCCCTAAAGAATTTATTGGAGGTAATGAAGTCTCCCTCACAAGCCAAAATACATCAAATAAATGACAAGTAAAAGAGTTTTAAAAGTTGTTTCTAAGTCACCCAAGCCATGTGGGTCTTGGGGAAAGCCTTGGCAACTTCTCTTCTATGCCTTTAGACTAAGGCACTTTGAGATAAAGATGCTTTTGATCCCAAAAGTTTCTTAAAGGGGAAAAATGGGAGAGCTAATATGAAATTACTTAGATATTTACATAGAATGATTTATATTGTGTAAAATAAGAGAATATGAGTGATTACACAATGATAATTGATAGCATAACAAAATATTGGATAATATAACAAATCCACTTCGAGGGGGAAACCTCCACAATAATGCACTAATAGCAAAATACTTCACATGATGATTAAAGACTAACCACTACTTCCTATATATAGTCTACTTAGCCAAGGTTATTTCATAGGCCAACCTATCTAAGAACATAGAGAAATGTAACAAGTAAATAAAAGAGGTAAGTAAGCCATAAGTTGACCACACATATCCCTAGTCACACTAATGGTTAAGGGCATAAAAATACCTTCCCCTTCAAAACAATGTTGTCTTTAACATTATGGAAACTCTGAATGTTGTTGCACAAATGCTTCATCCTCCCAAGTGGCATCTTCACATGGCAGATTCTTCCATTTGATCAGGTATTCTGTAATTCTCTAGAATGTAGTTGCTTGGTGCATCATTGAAGGATCACCTCAAGATAAAGAATAACTCTACCTTCCTCATTTAATTCTTGTAATTATGTTTGAATGGTAACTTTATGTCTAATAACTTTCTTCAGGCATGATACATGAAATACTGGATGTATGTGAGTGGATGAAGGAAAATCTAGCTGATAAGGCCCATAATACATAGGGGACATCTTGTTATCCTTTTTCTGTTGATTCAATGACATTTGTTTGTATGGATATAAGAGAACAAAGACCCAATCACCAATGTCAAAATGCCTCTCACTTTTATATTAATCTGCTTGTTACTTTAGGCGATTCTGGGCCATAGCTAAATTTTCATGCAAACTTGCAAGGACCTCCTATTGATGGTGAATATGTTCTTCAACTGCACAAACCTTAGGATGGACCTTCAAGGTTGAAGTGATGGATGGAGGGTGGTATCCATATAGTGTCACAAAATGAGACATTTTGGAAGAACTATGAACATAAGTATTATACGACCATTCAACAAGTGGCAGCCAATGAACCCATTTATCTTGTTTATCATAAATAAAACAATAGAGATATCCTTCCAGATATTTGTTTACTATCTCAGTTTGTCCATCAGATTAAGGATGATCAGATGAACTATGAGATAATTGAGTGCCTAAACATGTAAATAACTCAGTCCAAAAATTACTAATAAAAATGGGATCTCTATCACTGACAATGATCTTAGGGGTCCCATGTAGTTTCTGAACTGTATTGAGAAAAGTAGAAGCTATTGTACTAGTAACAAATGACTGGAATAATGAACAAAAATAAGTGTACTTACTGAGATGATATACAACAACCATGATAACATTTTGACCATCAGATCTTGGTAACACTGTAATTAAATCCATAGATAAATCTTCCCAATGCTGGCTAGGGATAGTAAAAGACCTAGAGTTTTGATGGTTTTGCCTTTGTTTTGTTGACAAATCATACATTCAACCACATATTTTTGGACATCCCCCTTGAGACCTTCCCAAAAAAATTGTGCTTGATCATGCGATAGGTTTTCAAAAATCCTAAATGACCCTCAATTGGAGTTGCATGAAGTTCTTGAAGGAATTTTTATTTAAGAAGATAATTCTCACATAGGTATAATCTATTTTTGTACCATAATGCATTACCTTTCCATGTGAATTTTTCAAATCCTCCTAAACCTTATTGAAGATTTTGAATCAAATCATGAGCAGTACTATCATGTTCCCATTCTGACTATGCCTTCTCTAGCCAATCTACTTGCAAAATGGTTATGCACATAACAATGCCTCAACTAATTCATCTTTTCTAGATAGTGCATCTGCCACCACATTGTCCTTACCTTTTTTGTAGACTATTTCAAAATCATATCTTAGCGTCTTAGTTACCCATTTTTTACTCTTTAGATGATAAATATTTAAGACTATCATGATCAATTTTTAACTGAAAGTGATGACCCATCAAATAAGATTTTAATTGTTTGACTGTATGCAAAATAGCCATCATTTCCTTCTCATAGATGGGCTTGTGCTAATTTTTACCCTTGAGTTGATGAATTTTAAATGCCATTGGTTTGCCTTCTTGCATGAGTACAACACCCATAACATACCCAGATGCATCACATTCAACCAACAAAGTTTTAGAAAAATCAAGAGTGGCCAATATTGGAGTAGTGCACATAACCAATTTTAATTGTTCAATTGCCCGGGTAGCCGCATCAGTCCACTAAAAGGAGTATTTATTTAAAAAATAGGTAAGTGGGGTTGTAATACTACCATAATGTTTGATAAATCTATGATAGTAACTAGTAAGCCCCAAAAATCCTTGAAGTTGCTTGAGTGTCTTAGGAATTGGCCAGTCCACCATTAGTTGGATTTTTTTAGGATACACTTTCACTCCTTCATAAGACATAAAATGACCCAAATATTCAACCTAACCAGCCCTAACATTATATTTGGAAGGTTTGGCATACAATTGATTTTGCTCCAAAATGGAGAGTACCTGTTTCACATGTTGCAAATGGTTTATCCAATTTTTACTATAAATGAGGATATCATCAAAGAATACCAAAACAAATTTCTTCAGAAATGCCTTAAAAATCATATTCATCAAATTCTAAAAAGTAGATGGTGCATTTGATAGGCAAAAGGCATAACTAAAAACTCATAATGGCCCTCATGAGTCCTGAAAGTGGTTTTGGGTATGTCTTCATCATGGATCCTAATTTGATGATACCCAGAATGCAGATCTAACTTGGTAAAATAAAGAGAACTATTCAATTCATATTGTAAATCATCAATGACAAGAAATGGAAACTTATCTTTGAGAGTGTCCTTATTGAGTTCTCTATAGTCAGGGCACATCCTCCAAGTGTCATCTTTATTTCTCACCATGACAACTGGTGAAGATTATTCGCTTTGGCTATGGCGAATGATTCATGCATCCAACATCTCTTGTACCATCTTTTCAATTTCACTTTTTTGGGCATAGGGATACTTGTATGGCCTGATGTTGGGTGGTGTACTACCAAGAATAAGTGTGATAGTATGATCATGCATGAGACTAGGTGGAAGTCCTTTTGGCATGTCTCTAAAAACAATGAAATGAGCATCAATTATTTATTGCAGATCAAGAGGTGGAGAAGGCTGAGTTGGTTGTACTTCCATTGAAAATAAGCGAGCTACAAATCCCTTAGCACCCTTATGAAGAATCTTTGTCATTTAATGGGAGCTAAGAAGTTGGGGAGATTTAGCCTTTAATCCTCTTAGCTCAAATGTCCTTTCTTTAGAATGAAAACACATGAATAATTCTTGAAAAATCATCTCAATAGTACCCAAAGTGGTGAGCCACTAGACTCCCAGAATAATATCAACTCCACCCATCAAAATAGCAAACATAGGAGAATCCAATAAGTAGTCTCCCATGGCCAACTTAATACTATGACATTTTCTTGAATATATGATAGTACCACCATCTATAATCATAACCTAAAATTTTGGAGTTGGATAAATGAAACATTTCAAACAAGCAACCAACTTACCGTGGATGAAGTTGTGTGTGCTCCCAGAATCAATCAATATAGTGACCTTCTGTTTCTTAAGGAAACCCATCACCTTAAGAGTTTGAGCAGTACTAATAATTGACAGGGCATGGCATGAAATAGTAGGCTGAGAGTCTTTAGATTCCTCCTCAAGAACTTCTGCATCTGCATCATGTACTTCTACATCATCTTCATCATCATCGGTACCTTTAATATAAAATAGCTTCTTTTTAGCACAATGATGGTCTTTGCTCTATTTGATGTCACAACCATAACACAACCCTTTGGCTCGTTTCTCTTTAATTTATCATTGTGTTAATTTGGTGGGCTTTGGAAATGATGGTGCTAGAAAGTTGTGATCACGACCAATAGTGAACGTTTTTCTTTTGACCATTTATTTTTCTTCTATCACGCATGCCTTAGGGATAGCTTCTGATACAGATGTTGGGCTAAACATTCAAACCTTGTATTGGATGATATATTTGAGGCAACCCAAAAATAGATCTATCAAATTTCTCTTGGTGATATTTTCTACCTGTAAAGAGAGATTCTAAAATTGATGAAATAATCCTTCACAGTTCCTATTTTCCATAGCTTGGATAATTAGTTAAAATAGTTCTTAGAGACATTATTTTGATAATGAGTTGTCAACTCCTCAGTAAAAATAGTCCATGTAACATGAGCACCATTCTTTTTCTTTTGAGCACATAACCAAGAATACCAAATGAATTGCTCAGGTTCCATATACAGGGATGCCACCATCACCCTTTGAGAACTAGGGCTTTGATGTAGCTCAAATAAATTCTCAATTTGGTTAATCCAATTGAGAGGATCCTTACCATTAAACTTAGACATGTCCACTTTTGGTAACATCAATTTCATAGCACCATAGAAGTTATTGAGAGGAGGATTTGAATGCTAAAGTGGAGGGTTGTTAGGTTGAAACTAAGATGTGAGGGTAGCCAATTGCGTAGTGATATGCTACAATTAACTGTGAACTCTATTAATCTCTTTGCACATCCTTGAAACATTAGCTTGGACTGTAACAAAGTCATCATGCCTCACCAAGTTTTTTATGTCCTCTTGAAGCTGAAAAATCACCAGATCTAAAGTTTTAGATTCCATGTCATCGATAGAAGGAGTCTTAGGAGTTTTTGGTGCCCCTTTTCTTCCCTAAGTTAAATGACTTGCCATAAACAAACCCTAGGAGGGTTTTGACCTCGAAAAAAAGTGTATCAAGAAATAGTACCATTGTGATCACCTTGTCAAGATGAATCTAATGATTACCTTTGTGCACTAGATTAAAATTTTTGGTACCAAAAAAGTGTACTGACAGAATATACCACTGTGATCATCTCATCGAGATAAATCCAATGACTATAAGTGTGCAATAAGAATTTTTTTCCAGACTTTTTTTAATATTTTTTTTCAAAAAAACATTTTGAGCAATACTGCGCTGACAAAAAAATTAATTCTTCCCAAATTGCAAGTTATGTTTTTTCACTTTCACTACTCCCAGAAGCCACGCCTTACTAGATATTAAAAAAATGCCACAATAAACTTGTCCAAATCGAAGCTTTGATACCACTTGTAATGAAATTACTTAGATATTCACACAAAATGTTTTTATATTGCATAGAATAAGAAAATATGAGAGATTGCACGGTGATAATTGACAACAAAATAGAA
Source organism: Torreya grandis (assembly GCA_037957365.1). Taxonomy (NCBI): domain Eukaryota; kingdom Viridiplantae; phylum Streptophyta; class Pinopsida; order Cupressales; family Taxaceae; genus Torreya; species Torreya grandis. The sequence continues at coordinate 2,910,042 of JARHVA010001327.1, forward strand.
TACTGGATATTATAGCAAAGCTGATTTGAGGGGGCAACCTCCACAATAATTCACTAATAGCAGAATACTTCACATGATGATTAAATACTAACCACTACCTCCTATATATAGTTTACTTAGCCAAGGTTATTCCATAGGCTGACCTATCTAAGAACATAGAAAAATGTAACAAGTAAATAAAATAAGTATGTAAGCCATAAGTTGGCCACACATATCCTTAGACACACCAATGGTTAAGGGCATAACAAGAGCATACATGCATGATCTTTCTTTTTTTGAAACAAAACTAATTAAGCAATGATCTATTGAATACAAACTTTGAAAATGTATTTAATTTTAAAGCACTTAATTGAAAAGTGTGGTGTGTTCTTTAGCCCCTTGGCTTTAAAATGTAAAAACTTGCAAAAATTACACCAAAATGACTAAATGAAACCATAAACACCTAAGTTTATTTTAAATTCAAAGTTTGAACTGTTCAAGACAACATGCTAAAAATTCTTTTTAGGCACCAAATTTGACATGTGCATGATTTTAACCAAGTTATTTTTAAACCTCAAATTAAAGTATATGATTAGTTAAAACACCCAAATTAACTTCCAAACTAGCTTTCAACCTATAAAAATAAGATCAGGACTTCCTGATTTAAATCACTTATGATATTGAATAAATAACTTTGCAAAAAAGAGTTCTTAGGTTTCACACTATCAATCTCGCTATTCCATAAAGCAATCCTATAACTCTGCAAAACCATGATTCAGATAAACAACATCACTATTTAGGTTAGATTAATAAAAAACATAAAATCTTACTATTCAGGTCCACCATCACGCTATTCAGGTTAATAATCCCATGAGTTGGGTTTCTTAACCACTAATGGTTTATGATAATATCATGACTCAGTTAGTCAATCCCACGACTCAAATAGACAACCCCATGACTCGAATAGGCAATCTTGAAACTATCTCAGTGGTAGGATTATGGTCCAAGGATAGACCCATGACTCCATAGGGATAAAACTACTACTTTCAAAAAAATAGACTTTCGCTCAAAGTTTTACCTTCTTTGCTTCTACACTTCAAAATCCTGCATGAAAGTGTTTAGTAGTTTATTTCTAGGTGCCATTTGATTAAATTTATGATGCTAGGTCGCATTGGGCATGCCATTATGTAGACTAAGAATTTGACTCAAGAGAGGATGGTCAGTGTCGTGTTAGTTCCAAAATGAAAACAAAATAAAAAAACACACTAACTAGCATAACATTTCTAGGCCTGGTCACTAGGGGAGCTTAGTGAGGGAAAACCATTTGAAAACACAACTAAAAATGGAAAGAAATGAGAAATATGAACACAAAACTCAAATTTCTTACCAAATCCTTGATTTCTCTAAAAGGCTCCTTCTTTGGCTTGCTCAGCGTGTGCTTCAATAGATATTCATCAATGGATTGTGGCTACCTTCATCTCTTCTTGACACCTTTGGCTTGTGATGGCTTTGGATTAATATTTGGGCATAATAACACTACATTAAGATGTGGTTTGAAGCTATTTGGGCATGGTAACTTTGGCTTGAAAGAGCTTAAAATTCAATAGGTAAGGCCTCATATTTATATATTTTGTAAAATGATTTGAATGAACCTGAACCACCCATCTCAAGATGAAGATACATCGCTAATAATCTATTCAATTTTGAAGGCCAAATTCAATAAATGCCCTCATAAATATTTGGAATAGAGAGGTATTCAAGAGACATAAAAGACATTAATGAGGCACAAGAGGGCTTAATCTTGATATTTTATGTATTTATGGCCTGGTGATGTCTTTCCAAGAAATGATTTCATTTGATGATGAAATTATTCAATATCAATTTCTAAAAAGAAATATTCAACAAGTTACATAGAAAATTAACTTAAGCTCTTGATTCAGATTAATTAGCCTTAAACATTATTAGTTAGCTTTGATGCAAATCTTGATAATTGGTGCATAAATTAATCAAATTAGTCAGAATATCATATTATTGGCTCAAAATTTAATTAGATTAGAATTAGAAGTTGATATTAGATGCATTGGATCCGTTATCCCATTTAGGATGATGCCAACACAAAATAACAAAACCACATGTCTCGTACAAGAAAACTGGTAGAAAAGAGCAATTTAGAACACCCAGGTGCGAAAATATCATTTTGAGTCTGGTAGTTTTTGAGTCGCTTTTATTCAAAATTTCGTGAATTTTTCCATAAAAGAAGTTCACCCACCTATAATTTCCTCTATGTGAAATTTCTAAAAGAATTGAACATTTGAACTTGAACCCTTCTCGAAGTTCAACAAGTTCAATGAGTTCAATGGTTCAATAGGTTCAATATTTATCAAAAGTGAACTGTTTCTCCCTTTGTGTATTTTAATTATGACTTTGAACCTTCTGATTGAACTTGAACCCTTTTTCAAAGTTCAAAAGTTTAATGGTTCAAAAGTTCACTTAGTTACCTTGTCTAAATTAATAAACCACTTGAACTTACTGCTTGAACCTATCGCTTGAACAAATAAAAAAATTACCTATTCCAAAAATTGACTGGGAGAAAAGTGAAGAAGATAGAATTGAGGTCAAGACCCTTTCAGTACAAGGAGAACTGAAAAATGGTTGAGAGAGCAAAAACTGGGACGAGCTCAAAAACATAGTCTCCCAATAATGTACAACAATAATTGAATCTCCATTCCTAATAAGCTTATCTAACCAACCTATTGCTATCTATGATGCAGGTACTTCCAATTCAAAAATTGGAAGGGACCCTACCATCAAAGAATCTGAGAAGGCCCTTGTAATTACCCTGCCTCCTCGTGCCACCAGGTCAAGGACTCAAAGCAAGAAGAATAATCAAATTTTTGAAAAAGTGATTGTGGATTTGAATTCTGAAGAGGATTTTAGAGAAGTCAAAGGTGATAAATAATCTGATTCACCAATGACTGAAGAGATTAGTATAGATCAATAGACAGTGATTCCTTCTGATTCTGCTAAATTGATGATTATTTCAACTGTACCTTTTGATCAATCAAATCTTGATAGAGAAGCCTCAGATTCTGCATCTAAATGGCTGGAAAGTTCAATCAGTCATAAAAGGAAAGTAGTTCCATTTTATTTATCCTTGGAATATATGGTGAGCAAGTGTTTAGGGAAAGATCCTAGATCCAAAAAGTAAAAAATTGACATCCAAGGTAGATGTTGACCCAAACATAGGGAACTAGAATGTAGAAGTTGCTCGACCAAAAACCAATGAAGAAGTTCAAGATCCTACTGTTCAAGATTTTATAGTTGAAAAGGTAGACCTTGGGACTACATCACGTGCCACTAATGTGCATCATCTAGAAACGTCTACTAAAAGGATAGTTAGCAGAACTTGGAAGGATGAAAAAGATAAAAGAGAGTTAAAACAGATTGTGCGGTCAATGGCAGAGTATATTGACACCATTCATAGTCCAGATCCATAACCAATTTCCCAAATGCCCATGTCTTTTGATTTGAAATCTCTTATCAATCAAAGGATGCTGGATCAGATACATAGAGGCAAAATGATTACCAGAGTATTTGATAGTTGGTTGGATGGCATCATCCTGAAAGGTATATAATACATTCATAAATTGAAGAATGTATATGATTTGACCACAATCACTGTTGAATATTTGAAGACTCAGAACACTTTGTGGATAAAAGAGAAAGGAAAATGGATGAGCTTAATGAATCAGATTGATGAAGTGCAAAAATATCGAATAACAAAGTTTTTGTTAGAAAAGAGCTTGACAGGATTGGATGAAGATATATTATATGCAAGTAAGAAAAATGTTAAATGGAGAAATTTAGTATCCAGATAAGGATGATTGAAAATCACAAAAAATATCAAAGAAATAATTGAATTTATTCAGTTATTACAGCATGATATATAGAGCATTGATATCAATTACTTAAAAGATGATGGAAAATTAGAGAATGACATCAATGTTGTGATTTAGTCCTTTAGGGAAAAGATTAACTTCATTAAAGAAAGTGATAGCTTATCAACAAAAAAATTCTCTCAGCTTTAAAAGGTAGAATCACTTCTTTGTCACTGTATCGACATACTCCCAGAGCACACAAAAAAGATGGGAAAAATTCAGAGGGAAGAAAACATCTGGAAGTCAAGGATAAAACACGTTAGTATTCCCAATCTTTCTAAAATCTAGGAGTTTGTTACAACATTTTAGGAATGGAAAGCTCAACGTGTCTACCCCACCAAACACAACAAATATGGAGATCCTAGTCCATCACTTCAACAATGATTTTACTTACATAGTCTCTTTTATTCAGTTATTCAGTTACTTTTCTATTCGAAACTTGATCTTTATTGAATTTGTAAAAACTAAATCCCGTATGGGTTAGAGTTACTTTAACTCTGGTTTAGTTTAAAAGATGAATGAGTTAAGGCAAGGATATATATTTTTTATTATAAAAAAGATGTGGACATAAGAAAAAAAGAGAAAAAGAGAGAGCGAGCTGGAAATTTTATAATTGAACCATTGTTTTTACAAATATATGTGTTGTTTGTTTGAAACATTTTTCATCTGTAAATGAAAATGAGAAGTAATTACTGAGTACTTAGATCTGTGAGTTTGAGTATTTGAAAGTGGGTTTTCTATGTGAAATCTTCCTTCATATAGTAATTATTTTTCCATTAGACAGTCTATTTTGTGTGTTTTATCATTAACTAGTTCAACATATATACGTTTATCTATTTAATCATTATTGAAAATAGAATACGTCTATTTTGTTACCTATCACTATTATAAAATCTCTTATTCATAACATAATGATGTATGGATATTAGTCTGCCTTTAAACACTTTCTAGTTAAAAGTGTATTTGAATATTTAAATTCATTAAAAATCTTAAAGGGAGATGTACCTTAAATCAGAGGGAAACTAATCTTGATAGTTCACCCATTTGTTGTTTAACTTATTTACTCTTGAGAGAAGGGTATGCAGTTAAAATAAAATATCTTTATATAAGTACAAATCTGTTAGCCAACAGACTCGAAATGATTTGATCAAAGTTAGCCAATTCATAAATTGTATTGCCTCATTTAGTGATACTCTAGCCAAAATTGACACTTGTATATGATAGGTTCAAAGTTTTTAACACATTTTTAGTGCTTTTAGACCAAATTGTGTATTTTTATAGAAATTGGTCAAAACCCTGGTTGGAGGTTATTGGTGGCCAGTTTTAGGTGTCTACATTTCACATTAAGTATTTATTGTAGAATCTTTTTGTGTTATTTCTATGAATCTAAAATCTTGGTGGGATTTAAGCAATATTTTAATTGTCTTTTACAAGTAAATATGAGATAATTGTCTTTAAATCTATTACCAATAGTAGATAATTATCTCAATGTATGTTTTGTACTCCTAAGAATGCATTATGTCTTCACCACCCATTGAATCAGAAATGTTTCTATGAATACAATGTTTTCCTATTCTTGGATTATTCTAGTAAGTTTTCGTATTTTAGTTATTCATAGTTGTCTTTCATTTTCCTAGGATTATCATGGTAGCTTTTGTGTTTAACTAGTTATAATAATGTTGCTCTCCTTTTATTCCTTTCCTTTCTTAATTTTACATCATTCCCTTCATTTCCCTTACTTCCTTTCTATAGCCTTTCTATGCTTTCTTGTTAAACTGCGAAACCTGCAATAGAAAATATTTTTTCTATAAATAGGCATGAATAGCTTTTCCCCTACTTTTCCCTTTTTCACTTTCAATAAAGGTATATTCACTTGCTAATAGGAGAGAGACTTTGTCCTTGCATTGCTGACTAATGTGAGGACTCAGTTCCTAAACTGTTGACTCAAAATCATCAATTTGTCCTTCTGACAAATTTTTGAGCCAACAATATTATAATACATTATATTATATTTTAATATATTATTTTTGTCTTACTATATTATACTATTGTATTATGTACAAACAAAAGTTTATTTATTTGTAGTGTGAGATGTTTATTGTATTGAGATATATGACATGTAATTGATCTATGCACATATCAAAATACATTCTATATGAAATGTAATTGTTTTTATCTAGTGAAAAATCTCACATAAGAGTATTGTAGGGTTAAGAATATGTTATTATTGTCGAAACATGTTAGACATAACAAAGTACAATAATTTATAGACTTAATTTTTTTTAACAAAAATAATTAACCTATGGTTCAGTTGGTCTTTCACTATATTGGTCGTATGCTTTTTCACAAAATAACTTGAACATTCTTTAGACCTCCCTATGTGTTGCATTATAATATTTTATTATGTACAAATAAAAGGTGAATTATTTGTAGTGTGAGATGTTGATTGTATTGAGATATATAATATCTAATTGATCTATGTACATATTAACATACATTATATATGAAATGTGACTACTTTAATTTAATGTAAAATCTTAAGTAAGAATATTTTAGTATTAATAATATGATATTAATTTCAAAACTTGTTATATGTAACAAAGTAAAATAATTTATGGACCTCACAAAATTTACAACAATCTATAACTGATGGGTAATTTGGTCCTTCACTTTGTTGGTTGAATGTTTTTCATGAAAGGATTTGTACATTCTTTCGAGTTCCATTTTTGTTTCATGGATATTATTCATAAGGTCGAGCAACATGTAAACTTAATCATTTTTATAATATGGTCTTACAATAAGTTCATTCATGTTATTTTGGAAATGTTTCAACATGCGGTAGTTACATTACTTGAAAGCAATTGTATGTGAGATACAAAATGAATACTTGTATCTATTATGGTAGGAATTTTGACATTATTATTGTTGTTACTTTTAATTGCAAATAGAACTAGATTTGTGTAATTTTATGCATTAGAAAGCGGGGGAGGTGCACCCAAACATGAGTTGTATTGATTATAATGATTTTGAGTCATAGAAAGATCATTGTTATTTGTTGTAACAGTTTCAAATGACCCATAAATATATATCTCACTGAAGAGGCTAACAATTGAGTTAGTGGATGTTGTGTTTTATATATCAATCAACTCATAGTGATTCTTTGTTGATTCCATGATATAAAGACAAAAATAAAATAGTTTAAAATTCAAATATTATTATATACACAAATGAAGTATACTATAAATTTATAAGAGATTTAAAATTAAATAAATAAGTATGACTTTTATGTTGCATATATATTGTATAAATATGAACAAAAATGACTTGTCATAAGATGCTTCGTATGAATAAGAAAATTGTGTAAAAAAATTTTAGAATACAAACCAGGTAATCCAATAAATTAGTTGGTCATTTCCTATCTATAAATATTAGGATAGATAGTACTATACATTGAAGGGGTCCCTCGTTAACTTTCTTTAAATATTTTTTGTATACATAATCTACCATCTAGTTGGGGACATGTTAGGAGAGTATCGTAGGAATTCAAATCCTCCCGCTAATCCTGACTTCTGGTATCAAACAAGACACTTATAAGTCATTATTCTGAGTTGAAGACTTGTCATAATAAGTTTTCCAATGATATGAATGTTCTTGTCTATATAATTTTATATAAAATGATATATAACATGATATAGAAGATGCAAAACACTCTTATTAATACATATGCTTTATCTCAATTTTCATGGAATACATATTTATTAGTTCAAAACACTAAGCAAATAAAATATTCATGAATCTTTTGATTAGTGATAAAAATGTCAAATATCTATACAAATAATCCAAACAAAATACTATTTAAGATTCGAAATGTTTATCTAAAAAATAAAGAAAAAATGAGAAATAGTTTGATCTTCTATAATTATTTATAGGAGAGAGATATTTTTTGAGAGCTTTTGAATTGTATATCTAGAACTAAAATTTATATTTATTTAAAAAAAAATTGTATTAATCGAAACAATTGCCTATATTAATATACCAATTTTGATAAGATGCGTTAATACATGTTGTAAATAATTTGAACTTCTCTTAACTGACTAATAATATATTATATATAAGTTATTTAGATTCATGTAAATCCTTTTCTTAATTGGAAGTAATAATTACATTATTTATTAAATACATTAATTTAAAAAATTACATTTCAACAATATGAATTGTGAGTAATAAATACTTTGTATACTTATGATCATTTAATTTGACATATTATATGTATTTTAATTTTAATAAATACCCTAATTTATCAGTGCACCAAACCCTTATTTATGTAAATCTTTTTCTAAGTTGGAGTTAATAATTATATTAATTTTTAAACATATGAATTTTAAAAAATTACATTTCAATAACATGGATTGTAAGTGATTAATAATCACTTTATATGCTTATGTCCATTTGACTCAACCTATTTTTTGCATTTAAATTTTAATAAATATCTTAAATTATCATTCCATCAAACCCTAAAAAATAAATAAAATAAATTTTTTACTTATTATCTATTTATAAAAAGTAATTTGAATGTTACATTATTAATCGTTTATGTTTATTTCTAATCATGTAAAATATTATTTTTATGAGGTAGGAACTGTAAAAATAAAAACAAAAAATTCTTTTAATTATTAGTTATTATTAATATGATTTTTATGAGATAAGAACTATAAAAATAAAAATAAAAAATCCTTATAATTATTAATTATTAGTATGATTCATAAAAATTTATAAACACTTCAATATCTATACATCACTTGACACATATACTCCCAATTCTAATTCTGATAATTTTATAAGATATAAATTGTAAAAATAAAACAAAAAATCCTTTTAATTATTATTAATATGATTCATAAAAATCTGTAAACACCTCAATATTTATACTACACTTAACACATATTCTCCCAATTCTAATTCTAACAATATATATTTTTTCTAAGCAACTTGTCTATGTTAAGCAACTTGTCTAATTCTAACAATATATATTTTTTCTAAGCAACTTGTCTATGTTAAGCAACTTGTCTATGTTCTTTGAATTTCTTCTCTAATTGCATTTAATTGTACATTTAAAGGATGGTGTGTTGATTATGGGGCTTTCATAATAGTGTTGTTTTTTCTCATACTAATGAAAATTTAGAAGTAATGTTATTTTTTTAAATAATTATATATTAAATTAATGAAAATTTATTTGATATAATATAAGAATAATTACATTATCATATAAACAATATGAATCACATACATTGATATTTTTTCTTATCATGTTCATATTGATTGTCACCTAATTGCCATCTCATCGAAATCAGTTTGATGAGTTTACGACTACACACAAATCAAAGAAAATAATTCATTGTCAAGGACTTTCTCCAAATTTTGTCAGCATCAAATACATGGATTAAATAAACATCATAAACATTGTTTTTGTTATTAGTTGATCTCTACACACAAATAATAGATGAGAAACTTAATACTATATTTAATTCTACTAACTATTTAATTAATTAGAAAAAATAGTTACACTTCAATGCACTTGATGAATAGTAGTTAAATCATTTTCGGTTGTTAGCCAATTTTATATTATTTAAAAATATAATCTCTTAGACTATTTACAATATTAAAAAAACTTATTTGTCATTCACTAATTTAAAAAAATTGTAGAATATATTAAAAACTAAATTATTAATTTAACAAAAAACATAATAATCCAATCACTTTTGTATGAGTATAAAATAGATTGAGATTCTAAAAAATATATATCTAATTAAAATTATATATGTTCATTTTTTTTTAATATTCTCATCTTCTAAAAGTTAAATATGTTTATACCCAAATATGCACTAAGCAATTTGTGCTTTGTTTCCAAATATTAATGCCTGGATATCTAAAAGTTGCCTCCTATTTCCAAGTGTTCACCCAATTATAAAAATCCTACTTTTGCCTTGTAAATGTAAAAACCTTGTGTAATCTTGGTTCTACCTAATGCTTAATATTTTCATGTTTTAATGAGATTGAAGTTTGTGATTAAAAACCAAGCTAAAAAGATCATATAATTTCGAGTATAATGTTTTTCATCTTTAAAAAGACTTTGAAGTCGCAGAATTCTCAACAATGATTATAAGTTTGTAATATTGTAAATTGCAGTTGGGGTGAAAAGGTCTATGGGAATATATGGTGAAAAAATAAGTTACAAAAAAGTCACAAGTTTGACTTTTCAAATTCTTAAGTTTTTTGGAAAATTCTTAAGTTTAGACATTTTGTTCAAAATTCTTAAGTTTTTTTAGAAAATTATTAAGTTTAGAATTTGAGGATGGGCATTTTGTTTAATACTTGTGGCCAAAAATTTTATTTGAAACTTGTGGTTGAACATTTTATTTGGAACTTGTGCATCAGATATTCTCTTTAGAAATCCTTTATCGGTTTTTGTGTTCCCTTGCTTCGAAGGATTTGGTCATCTAAATTTTTATTTAGGGTTTGTGTTTAGAGCTTTTGATTCACAATGTCTGCCATCCACCAGTCAACATGCAATCAAAATAGAAATGGTCCAAAAGGAAGCAAAAAAGTTTCAATGGAAATCAGAGGTCGGCATGGAAAACAACCAAGGCCATAAAAGTATTTAAGAGGCTACATCAATATTTATTTTCACTCTAAAATGTATGACCTGTTCAAGTGGAAGTTAATTTTTTTGAAAGCATGAGCTTTTAAATAGAAGATAGTCACATTATTAATATAATCCATGTGGAGGGTCAAATGGTGAAGCCAAGCTTTTACAAGGGTAAAATAATGCACTTAAGCATTATAAAGTTTGGTGGCAACCCTAAAAGGTCAAACACCAAATAGAAAATGAGAAGGGACGGGAAAGTTTGGCATTGATCACAAAAGGCAAATGGATAAAATAAGCTAAGTATTGCCATTTTTAATATTTTTCTTGCATTGAATACCTCCTTGGAAGAAAAATATCTTGTAAAGTTTATGAGGCCAAGGTGGGCCATTCCAAACATATTTTCTAAATGGTCATGGATTCTTCTTTGCTTCTATCATAGCTGGAGTATTCCAATGCAATCATCACAAGGCAATGGGCTTTCTTTGGAATGCACAAGAGGAAGGGTAGTTGTCTAGAAGTTTCTAGTTTTGTAAATAATTAATGGGAGAGCATGGCCAAGTAATTACACATTAAGACAAGGAGTTTGTTTTGCTCCCAAGGGAGTATTCTTCCTCAAGCCCAAGTGCAATGAATTTCCAGCTATTACAAGGACAAGCAATCACCCGAATGATTTTCTTACAGATCATGAGCTTCCAGGCATGAAAAATGGCATATTCCATTTGAAGCATATTCTTGGAATATGCTTAGGGTGAAAATTTTGCATAAAAAGAGGGATTGTCCTCTTTTCAAAGGTTATTAGTTGTTATTTCTAGGTCTTAGGCTCTTTCAAAAAAAAATAGGATCCTTGTTATGTGTGTATTTTGTCTCTCTTGCTAAGGTGGTTGCAGCTATACAGTCATTAACAAGCTCTAAGAGCATTGTATATTTTCCCCTATTCAAGAGCAAACTCACCATGTTTCTCCCCATGTCAACATTCTAAAACAATGATGTATGTAAGGTTTATTTTCAAGATTATGGAAAATAACTATGATTTTTACTCTTTATTATTAATGAAATGACATAATATGTTTTACATGCTTTGTTGATTAGGTATTTAGTTTATGTTTATCAATGGTGGTAGTTGTTTTGGGCATAGATCTAAGTTATAAATTTTTTTTCTGCATAAGTGATTTAAAAATGTGTTGTTGATCACCTCTTAAGGGCATCCTAGGTTTATGGATTTTATAGGAAAAAACATTTGAATCTCTACTTGCAGTGTATGCTTTAGGGTTTTAAAAGTCATCTAAATGTTTGCATTGTATTGGCACCAATAGATGCAAATCATTCATGTTAGTTTCCTTAGCTTATATTTCAATCTTTCAACATTTATTGCAAATGAAATATTTTATGCCTATTAAAGGAGATTTTGTTGTTTGAAAAACCACACCACCAATCCACTCTATTATAACTACTCAACTCATCCTACCCTGTTCTACCCTATAAATAATACACCCTCTTGTATATTCTAAGTATTGTTTGCCTGCATATGTATAAATATTGCATATTTGAAATGTATCTATGTTTTGTGCATTGAATCCCAACATTACAACCTCCCTTTTGGCCCTTATGCTATCAATTTTTTTTTAGAAATGAAGGTTGCAGTCATATTTACATTTATCTTTAGTAACTTGTGTCTAACCGAGAGCATTTGTTCATTCCATGTGACAACCCTTCCTGGGTGGGGTGTGTAAATTTGGTTATACCTTGGTTATATTTGTTTGCCAATAATCCCCATGGATATTAAACTATAATATACCTTCATGCGAGTAATATACCCCTTAGGTCCTCTCACCTTGGTTTAGGTAGAGCCAGAAGTAGTAGGGAGCTAGCCATACCCTCTATTGATGTCTTTCACTCATTATCTAAGTTTAATTCATCCTGATGTTAAACCCTTCCTCAACTATAATGACATGTTTGTGGGTTTTTCATCTTTGTTTTCCATTTTCTCAAAGTGTGTAAGGCTGAGTGCAAGAGGTGTACAACTGGGAACCAACACTCAACTAGTGCCATTGTCGAGGAGATGCCATGGCACTTGTGTTGCCAGGGACTTTTGAAAAGGGTTGCATAAGTTCATATTCTCAAGTTCTATGTCAAGGAATTTTTAATGCATTGATTTCAGCTATGCATTTCTAAACAATGTTTATCCATATTCTTATATGTTTGAAATCTGAAGTTATTTGAGCATGCTTTGCTACTTTGGGTTGTCAAATACACAACACTCCACTAGGGATGTTGTTGGTGACTTGAAATATTTTATAAATTGACATATGCTAATTTCTTAAAGAGGCTATAACTTGTTCATGTTTTAAGGTGTTTTCTCTCTTTGAACATAACTCTAGATTTTTAGTATCTCTGCTTTCATATCTCATCACTAGCTTCAACAATGTGTGATTTCAGTATGTATCACACAATTTTTTAAACTATTATATTTTAAAAGTTTTCTTCTAGTGGTGACTCCAACATTTTATCTAGTTTCAACGAAGATCAATACCCATTTTGAATATCTTTATTCTTTTACCTTTGAGTGTTCTCTTATTTGCAAAGGTGGAAGGATTAAGATCATACTTAAAGGTGACTCATCAAAACAACCTGTCTCACCCTTAAGTATTTATCAACAAAGAAAGAGATAAGTGTGGAGACTAGTTAAAGGACAAAGTTTATCAATAAAAGAGTGTTTGGAGTACCAAGATTATGGTACACGTAAACTCTCATTTGATGAACTTCCTTTAATTGAATATTATCATAGTTATTATGATCATTCATAATCATATAGTCCAATTTATTACTGTTGTCACTTGGATTTGCAACCTTTGAGGAGATGTCTAAGCTCTCCTCATCCAAGTGGCACAATGGAAACACCTCTAAGCTTGTGGGTAGCCTAAGGATGAGGTGAATCTCTAGGTAGGGCTAGCTCCCTTGATGTACCACTTTGGATCACCACTACACCTAAAATTTAGGGGGGGAAAAGGGAGAGAGAAAAATGAAAGAAAACTATCCTAAGGGAGGTGATACATCAAATAAGATGATGACTTCTAACTAGCTACATGTTACATGTGAGAATAAAGGACAAACCAAACATACACTTTTCCAATCTGCATCTTCTCACATCAATGTTACATTATGAGGTTATGGATGAATGCCTAGGCTAGGAGGACTAAAAAAGAGGCCTTGAATAAAACTAGTGAATATACTAACTAACTCAACCTTGAGACTTCTTAAAACACTTCACATGCCTTGTAAGAAGAAGCTTTCCAACTATAAATAGGGTGAAAGAATGAGACAACATGCTAAGGAATCCATAGTCTTCACTAAGTAAGATCCATCATCTAAGTAAAACACACTATAATAGTCATGAAGTGGTAAAAATTAGTAGTCTTATTGATAAAATGGTATGCAAATGAGCAATGCTACACCATACTCAGGTGGAACATGAGTTACAATGGTCAAAATGGCTAGTTCTTATAGAACTTGAGAGAGAAAGGAGAAGAGAGAAGTCCAAGGGTCACAAGGACACTTTTCAAGTTGATAAAATTTGTTAATTGTGCATGATAAAAGGGTTTAGGATGAACCATGCAAGGCTAAGAAGCATAAGAGTCCATCCAAGTCATAAAACTCATGAAAAGTGGTGTGAAAACTCCTCATTCTAGCTCAGAAAATAGCCTTCATGATTTGGACCTATTTGAACATCAAAAAACTAATTAGGTAAAGGTATTATAATTAAAATTAATGGTAAGTATTTCAGACATGCCTCTCCATGCATTGGTTCTAGGCCTAGTCATCTAGAATCATCTAAAAAAGAGCTATCACTGCCTGCACTCTAAGAAACTCCTCTTTCATGCACCCTGCACACTTGGATTCTAAAAATACATCATTTTTCCATGAAAATACATGAAAGGGAGTGTATGAATTTTTTTAAAACACTTCATGGCTTTATAAGCATTAGGGATACCTTAAAATCAACTCCATTTGGAGTTTTCACACTTCTCACTAGCTTGGTCACTATGCTAGTTTTGATTGGCTGAGATGAAGCTATTTGTTTGGATAATTAAGAGTTGTTATGAAGAATTAAATGGATATGAGGGGTTATACCAAGTCCCAATATTTCCCCCAAAGTTAGTTTCATCTTTTGGAACCTCTTGAAACTTGCATAATGCATAAAATAGTTAGAAAAACCCTATTTTTCACCCCATCCATACAATTTCATATAGTCAAACAAGATGGGGAGGATGATAAGTGAGTACTATAAAATTTATAATCATCATCCTGGTCAAATTGGTCAATTAGATTATCTTTCTAGCTTCATTTTCTCCATTAGGTCTTAATTGAGGGTTTGCAAGGGTTTTAGCTTGTTTTGAAATCTTAAGGTTCATTCATAAAGATGGGATGTTGAAACTGCCAAAAAATTCCACAAATGTATAGTTAAATACCCTCATAAATATCCCTAAACTTTTTATATTCCCATGCATAGAATCAAAAGAGATATGAGCATTCAAACTTGCCATATCGAGCTCTTTTCTCCATTCGAATAGGCTTGAGTTGTCCTAAACCTAAAAGTGGCCTTTTCATGGTTTTCTCTAAATTATAGAAGATTTGAAATGTTTACTATGACCCAAAAATAGTTTTACAATCCATTTTAGTTATCATCTAAAGCTATATATGAAGTTGGCCTCCCGTTTGAATTCTAGGCCTAGTCATGCTTAGTAGGCATGTCTACATCTTGAAGCCCAAAATGAGTTTTGATGGTTTAAATTGTACCCAAATAGTATATATACATATATTTTTATCCCATATACATTTTAGAATTATTTTTAAATATTACATAGTGATATAAGTGGCATTGGTCTCTTATTTGGTCTTTAGGCCTAACCCTGCCCAAGTAGACTTGACTGTAACCTTAAGAGCATAAAACACCCTATTGAAAATTATCATTATTTATTTAATATCCCATGTTTTAATAGGTTTATTATAGTTTATAAAACCTTATAACAAAGTATAGACAGCTCCTTGGTCATCTTTTTATCATCTCTTGTCAAAATTGTCAGGGTTTGTGCATGAGGGGAGTGCCCTCTGTTTAGGACAAAACAAAGGGCACTCCCCTATTTACTTAAAAAATGATGGTTATTTTATGAGGTTATCTAGGTATTAAACATGTTATTTAAAATATTTGAGTCATTTATAACCTCATTTTACCCATTAACTCCCTTAAAACCCAAAACTGACTGCTAGGAAGACAAGCTATAAGCAGGGTTTGATGTAGACTGTCTTTGCTTGTTTGAGCCTTTTCCATGTTCTATATCCACTATGATGGTGTTATGATGATGTTATTATTATTATAAAGGTTTTATCATCTCTTATTCATCAATACATACTCATACTCTTTCCAAATCTGACTGGTCAAGGTTGACTATACAAGCTCCTGACTGTGTCCTGCTTGTTGTATTGCACCTGTAGGTGCTCACTGCCTATTTCGGCTTTGCAAGACTTTGGATGAGTTACCATAAGACCTTAGGTAATTTTATAATATTTTATAACATTTATTTAATACTTATTCCTTTCACACTCTCAATTACTAAACTTGCTCATTGTCTGCCCAATTATAGTAGACTATGCCTTTTTGCCTTGGAGGGGAGGTAACCTGTAGATAATCCTAGCCTAAAAATAACTTTGGAACATTAAATTAGATGTATATTGAATCCCTACATGGATAATTGGAATATAATAGACCTATATCACCTTGTATAAACCTAAAATATCCCTTAAGCACATTATATCTATTAACTATTTACCTATAATCACCTACAGGTGATTATAGGAGACCTTAGAGGTGGCTGTTACCTCCAAAATATGTACTAAATATTATTTAGAAACCCCTAAGATATTTTGAAATAATATGGAGTATTATTTAAACAACCAATATGAATATTAATTCTTAAAACTCACTTCAACCTCCTATGCTTTCTCCCTGCTCTCAGCCATCTACAATTGGCTGTAGATGGACATTTTCAAATGAGGGGAAGTATGAATGTGTCTATCTATTCCAAAACCAACATACTAGCCTTTCCATCATAGACTAAGTTAGTTTAATATTTTCACATCATTATTTAGGTATACTATGTTATAAGTTCTTATGAAAGGAACATCTTTTCAAATTTGCACCTTGGCTGGCTATAGGTGCTCAACAGGGTTGTGTACGAACTGAAGGTGTGTAAGAGATTTAAAGAATAGTATATCATCCTATTTTAAGATCCTTGCTCTTGTTTTTATGTATTTACTCTTGAAACTATATTAAAACCATGAAGACATACCCATTTCACTTGAAGATGCTATAATTCCCTTGGAATTTCAAAAAAATATGTAGATGGCACTGTCATAATTTAGTAGTCAAATGGGCAATTTTGAGCTCCTAGTAAGAAAACCATAGGACAAAATCACCTTATTCCTTTTGAAAATTTAACCTTTATGGTGAGGTTGTATAATTAGTGCATTTGGAATGATTATATCTGAACCTAAAAATGTTCTAAGGTATCTCCAAAAGGCTCAGGTGCTCTATTTTCATTGTTTAGGGATTTGATCCCGAAGAACAACCCTTAGATCCTTTGAACATGGTTTACATCTTCCCTTTGTCAATCCACCTTTCAAATAGGTATTTTCATTTCAAAATCAATCAAATACTTTAATCAGGGTGTCACAACTTGTCTAACACTCCTCATAACACCTCTGACTCTCTGCTAGCACCTACAGGTAGACTGTGTTTTGAAGGTACAAGGAGTAAGTATGAGGATTGGGAAGTATACATTGTGTTTGGAATTCAATGAATCTTAAGCCTATATAAAACATGAAAAAATAGATTCCTTTCATATTCAATAAATTATCTCAGTTCAAAATCTCCTTTTAAACATGCTAGTCTTCATGAGATACTTGTAGATGAGCATCAATGGCTACCTGTTTGGGTGCATATTAAAACTCTTCTTCTATATAAATATTGTGTCACTTGGGTTTATCCTATTGGTTTATGCTTAGGTGATGAATTAAAAATATAAAATATATAAATATACCTCCATGGACATGTCTTATATCCCTGCACAATTCATCCAACTAACTGTATATAGCAGTCATGTAGCAAACTAACTGTATACTAGCTATGACTGCACCGTCATGGAGTATGTTTTAGAAGAATGAATTTGATAACGTAAAGGGAATAAAAAAACATTTAAAAAATGGATAAGGACCTATAAAAACCCTCTAAAGTCATTTTTAAAGCATGAAGATCTGGGAATGATGAAAATTGCCTGTAACTTAGAAAGGTGTATCCTATGCAACTTTGAGCTACTTAACTCATCAAAAAACCTTTAAATGTGAAAAAAAGAATTGGGGACTTTATGGGACATATAAAAAATTACATATATTAAATATCATTAATTTATTCATATGAACTTGTTCAAAATGGAGCAAAACTTGTAGGGTGCATAGATTGGCAGGCAGAAAAACATAGTCAACTTCATGGGGATGGTTCATAAAGCACAGGGCACCATTATTTGAAATATTTTAATGGTAATTAATAAATTTTAGTGTAATTTCACCTCAAAAATGTGTTTGACTTGAAATTTCTTTTGTTGATCGTACTAAGTACAAACTTGAAGACTGGTTTTGTGTGCCTAGAAGGGTGAAAAAGGAGCAGAATGGTTTTAGCCTAATTTTGACACTTTTAAAGCATTTCAAAAATTTATTTGAGCTATAATAAGTTGAATATAAATTCCATGATCTTATTCTACATGGCACACTTCCCCATGGCTCGTACAAGTGCCAAACTCTTCTCTTTTCCCAAGAAAACTGCCCTTTCTTTTGAAGAACCTACCAATTTTTATTAAAAATAGTTTATTAAGACATATGAGGACACATTGGATATGAAATCAACTTTTTTAACCTTCAAACTTCCTAGTAAATCTATACAATTCATTAAATTGACTCCTAGGACTAAAAAGATTAAAAATACTATGGACCAAGGCTAATATAACATTAAATGACATAAATTAAACTATAATACACATTTATAGTTATATATTAGACTCTCAAACATCTAAAAATAAAGTTTTTACCTATAGGGGTCCCAATTTGACCTGTAGGGTCAAATTTGATGAACAAATTGGTGACTCATAGGGGTAGTATGCCTACTATACTAACTAGACTAGTATCCTTATCACTCCATTGGGCTTAGTGAGTCATATTAAATCTAAAACAAAACAAGGATACCTTTGACCATAATCTTTGATCAAAATAAGACCACTACCTACCTCAAACACACAAAACAAAGGGCACACACTAAACAAAGCAAACACACTAGCAACACACACACATATGCTCAAAGCACTTAGGAAAATAGGAAGAAAATAAATATACACAAATATAAAATAAGCATACCTCCTTTCTAGGATCAGAAGGAAAGTTTCCTGAATCTTCTTCTTCATGAGATGAACCATGGTGCCAATCATGTTTCTTCTTAAATTAGATGCTTTGTATATTATACCTATTCCTTGGCACTTCACTTGATTTGATCTCAAGTATATCATCTTTAAAAATGTCTCCAATTTAGATATATTACTCTTGAAATTGTACACATACTTCATACTATTGCCCACTCTTTATCTCATGATCAACTAACATCTTCTTGGTAGGCATGACTTCAAGAGGATTGGTTTCTTGTTCCTTAGAAGATTGAGGCCAATAGGAGCTTGTTCCATCCTTTAAGAGCCGATGTGTTTCTCCCAATTGGTTGAGAGGATAATAGCCCATCTTTATTAATTTAAACATATCATTATGAATTGTATATGTTTCTTGAAAGGACAAATTTGAAAGGTTGCTTTTCCTTTGCATACTTACTTTAGTGCCAAATCTGCCTTCTCCATCTTTGACTAGATCATAACCTCCCTAAAGAGGAGTATAACCTGATCCAATGACTACAAAAAATTCATCCCAAGGTTGATTAGGTGCTTGTTATTACCCATCCATGATATCTTTCATAGTGATGGAATAACCAATGATCATTTCTCCTTCTTTGGCAAAAGGAAAACATTCTTCCATATCAGTCGAAACTAAAGATTCAACACAAGAGAACACCTATTCTTTATCATTTGGAACCTATTGAAGTATCTCAACCTCTAAAATAGGGCATTGGTTCTCAAGGGCTTAAAGATCTTCAATCTCCTTCTTTGTGATTCCAAGACTAGGCATCTTGAAGTCATGTGACTTAATCCAATGAGGCTGCCAAGAAGCTACATTACCTTCAAGCAAGAGTTATGAGTTTTTTTCAACCAAATCCTCCTCCTTAGGTTACCATACAATTGGTCCATCAAGGTAAAGGGTGATGGGGTGAGGAAAAGATGAACTAGTTGGTGGAGGTAGCACATAGAACTCAAAATCAGATTGAGAGTGAAGTGTAGGGGATTCTTTTGGAAGCTCTTGAGGAAGGGGAGGCAAACCTTGGGATAAAATGGCTTGGTTTTCTTCCTTCCATTTGAAAATCACTTAATTTACATCTAATTTATCTTGAGGGATATCTTGAGGGAGGTTAGATGGGATGTGTTTAGGCATAGGATCTTTTTTTGGGTCTAAACCTTCCATCACACCTTGACTCAACAATTTCATCCTTGACTCTAACTCTTCAATTTGCTTGGATAGGTTATCTTGGAAAAGTTTATCTTGAAGTTCATAGGCATCTTCATGAGGATGAGGAGTACAAGAGGGCTGACATGGAACACTAGAAGCTTCTTGAGTAAGGGTAGGAGGGACTTGCATAGGATCAAGTTCTTTTACAACTTCACACTCTTTGTCAAGGCCTTTATCCTCTCTCTTTCCTTGTGACTCCACTATCTTATTCCAACTTAGGATGCTAGGATTAGGAGTCTCTTTCTTACGTCGTTATTCAACTTGAGGAGTGGATGAAGCATTCAAGAAACTTGAAATTTCCTTAGGCTTGGATTCTCCAGCTTGTCTCCAACTTGGAATCTCATATCTAGAGGTCTTTTATTGAGGTGGGGATGCAATTGTAGAGGGTAATGAGGGATTAAATTACACTTATTTTGTTGATGACATGGACTACTTTATATGCATATTAACCAACTCAATTTTCCTATCAATATTAACTTTAAAAATAAGGTTTCTCTTTTCAACTCTCTCTTCCAGCGGATTGGGAAAAGGATGAATATGATAAGCTTGATTGGGTTCATGAGTGGGAACATGTAGGACCCATAGAAACCTTATGGAAGTGGAAATTAAGGCTGATAGGTTTGGTGAGGTTTCCTTTCATAAACTTTTAACCTATCTTCCAATGATGAAACTAGGCCACTCACATCTAGCATCTCACTTGTGAGCCTTTGCCAATTGGCTCTCTTAACAGGTGACCACTCTCTTTTGACCAGATCTAATGCATCTCTTACTTGATGAATGAAATGAATAGGAACATCTTGACCATGACCCCTTAGTGTTTCAAGCTCTAACATACACTTCTCATACCCCAAAATAGTTTGCTTGAAGGTGGAAATGGATTGAGTTGAAAAGTGGCTAGGTTGACTAGGAGAAGCAAGATATTGATGAGGCTAGAGATAGGACTGATACAACTCATGAGAAGGCTGTTTATAGGGATGACAAATCTCATGACAAGGTTGGTAAAAATCACACTAAGGATGATTAAGAACTTCTTCTTGTTGATAGGGAATGCCATATGATTGAAATGTCTTACCAACTTGTGTAAAATAATACTCAACACCAAGGTCAACCATGAAACTTCATTAGGAAGAAAGAACACAAAAAAATATATTACCAATGATCTTCAAAGGAAACCTAGGTTATTTGACTAGTTGATGTATCTTTAGAGTCTCTATTGATACTGTGATAGATGCCTCCAAAGGTTGATTGTTGAAAGACAACACCAAAAATATTTCAACCTCTTGGACTAAGAGTCCCACTGAGCATGCCAAAAATTATTGTCACTTAGAGTTTCACCCTTTGAGGATATTTCTAATCTCTCCTCATCCAAGTGGCACAATAGAAACACCTCGAGGCTTGTGGGTAGCTTAAGGATAAGGTAAATTTCTAGGTAGGGCTAGTTCCCTTGATATACCACTTTGGATCACTACTACACCTTAACTTTTGGGGGGGGGAAGGGAGAGATAAAACTAAAAGAAAACTATATTATTGAAGGTGATACACCAAATAATATGATGACTTCCACCCAAATACATGCTACATGTGAGAACATAGGACAAACCAAACATACACTTCTCCAATATGTATCTTCTCACATCAATGTTACATTATGAGTTATGGATGAATGCTTAGGCTAGGAGGACTAGACAAGAGGCCTTGAATAGAACTAATGAATATAATAACTTACTCAACCTTTAAACTTCCTAAAAAACTTCACATGCCCTATAAGAAGAAGCTTTCCAACTGTAAATAGGTTGAAAGAATGAGACAACATGCTAAGGAATCCATAGTTCTCACTAAGCAAGATCCATCATCCAAGTAAAACACACTATAATAGTAATTAAGAGGTAAAATTAAGTAGTCTTATTGATAAAATGGTATGAAAATGAGTAAGGATTCACCACACTTAGGTGAAACATAAGTTACAATGACCAAAATGTCTAGTTCTTATAAAACTTGAGAGAAAGAGGAGAATAGAGAAGTCCAAGGGTCACAAGGAAACTTGTCAAGATGATAAAATTAGTTACTTGTGCATGATAAAATGGTGTGGGATGAACCATGGAAGGTTAAGAAGCACAAGTGTCCATCTAAGTCATAAAACTCATGAAAAGTGGCATGAAAACTCCTCATTTGGCTCAGAAAACTACCTTCATGATATGGAAATGTTTTAACATCACAAAACTAATTAAGGACAGGTCTGATTATTATAATTAATGGGAAGGATTTTAGACATGCCTCACCATGTATTGGTTGTAGGCCTGGTCATCTAGAATCATCTGGAGAGGAGCTATCACTATCTTCACTCTAAGAAACTCCTCTTTCATGCACCTTGCACACTTGGCTTTAAAAAAGGCATCAAATTTCCATGAAAATCCATGGAAGGGAGTGTATGACAAGTTTCAAGACCTTCCATTTCCTTAAAATCATCATGGACACCTTAAAATTAGCTCCACTTGGAGTTTTCACACTTCTCACTAGCTTGGTCACTATGCCAATTTTAATTGGCTAACATGAATCTATTTGTTTGGACACTTTGGAGTTGTTATAAAGAATTAAATGGACATGAGGGGTTATCTGAAGTCCCAATATTTCCTCCAAAGTTAGTTTCATTTATTGGAATCTCTTCGAACATGCACAACGCAAAAAATAGGCAAAAAACCCCTATTTTGCACCCCATCCATACAATTATGTACAATCCAATAGGATGGGGAGGATATTGAGTGATTCCTATACAAGGTCCAATCATCATCCTAGTCAAACTAGTCCATTATAGTAGCTTTCTAGATTCATTTTCTCCATCAGGTCTTGACTGAGGGTTTGCAAGGGTTTTAGCCTACATTGAGCTCTTAAGGTTCATTCATAAATATGGGATGTTTAAAATACCAATAAATTTCATAAATTCATAGTTAAATACCCTCATAAACATCCTTGAACTTTTTATATTCCCATGCATATCATCAAAAGAGATATGAGCATTCAAACTTGCCCTATTGAGCTCTTTTCTCCATTCTAATAGGCATGAGTTGTCCTAAAACCTAAAAGTGGGCTTTCCATGGTTTTAATTTCATTATTAAATATTTAAAATGTCTATTATGACCCAAAAATAATTTTGTAATCTATTTGAGTTATCGTCTAAGGCTATATATGAAGTTGACCCCCCTTTTGAATTTTAGGCCTAGTCATGCTTAGTAGGCATGTCTGTACCTTGAAGCCTAAAATGAGTTTTTATGGTTTTACTTGTACCAAAATATTCTAGATAACTTTATTTTGATCCCATAGACATGTTACAATAAGTTATAAATCCCACCTATAGCTATAAGTGGCATTGGTTTCTAGGGCTAACCCTGCCCAAGTAGACTTGACTGCAACCTTAAGAGCATAAAACACCCTGTTGAAAGTTATCCTTATTTAATTGATATCCCATGTTTAAAATGTGTATGATATCTTATGACACATTTTAACAAAGTTTATACAACTCCTTGGTCATCCTTTTATCATCTCTGGTCAAAACTATCAGGGTTTGTGCATGAAGGGAATGCCTTTTGTCTGATACAAAAAAAGGGCACTCCCCTATTTACTCAAACAATTATGGTTATTTTAGGAGGTTATATAGGTCATATAATTGTTTTTTATAATATTTGAGTCCTTGATAACCTCATTTGACCCATTAACTCTCTTAAAACCCAAAGCTGACTGCTAGGAAGATAGGCTATAAGCAAGATTTGATGTAGACTGTGTCTTTGCTTGTTTGAGCCTTTTCCATGTTATATATCCACTATGAGGGTGTTTTGAGGTTGTTATTATTATGATAAATTTATTATCATCTCTTATTACTCAATCCATCCTTCCTCATACTCTTCTAAAAACTGATTGGTCAAGGTTGAATATACAAGCTCCTGACTATGTCCTGCTTGTTGTACTACAATTGTAGGTGCTCACTGCCTATTTGGGATTTAAAAAAAATTAGATGAGTTCCAATAAGAACTTATGGTAATTTTATACTATTTTATACCCTTTATTTCATACTCACGCCTTTCACACTCTCAATTACTAAGCTTGTTCACTGTCTGCCTAGTTACACAAGATTGTGCGTTTTTATCTTATAGGGGAGGTCACTTGCAAATATTCTTACCCTAAAAATAACTTTAGAAAATTGTATTAGAAATATATTTAATCCTTCCATTATCACTTGGAATTTTTTGGACCTATATCACCTTGTATAATCCTAAAATATCCCTTAGGCACATTATATTTGTTAACTATTTTCCTACAGTCACCTATAGGTGACTATAGGAAACCCTACAGGTGGCTATTACCTCCAAAATCTATACTAAATATTCTTTAGAAACCCTTGAGATATTTTGAAATAATATGAAGTATTCTTTAAACAACCAAGATGAATATTCGTGCTTAGAATTCACTTCAACCTCTTATGCTTTCTGTCTGCTCTCAGTGATCTACAGTTGGCTGTAGATGGACATTTTCAAATGAGGGGAAGTATGAATGTGTCTATCTGATCCAAAACCAACATACTAGCCTTTCCATCATGTAATAATTTATTTTAATAGGTTCACATCATGTTTTAGGTCCACTCTTCTCTAGGTTTTTATGAAAGGAACATCTTTTCAAATTTTCACCTTGGCTGGCTATAGGTGTTCACCAGCCCTGTGTATGGGTTGAAGGTGTGTAAGAGATTCAAAGAATAGTATATCATCCATTTTTAAGATCCTTGATCTTATTTTTATGTTATTCATCTTGAAAATACAATCCAACCATGAAGATATACCCATTGCACTTGAAGATGCTATAATTCCCTTGGAATTTCAAAAAAAATTGTAGATGGCATTATCATAATTTAGTAGCCAAAAGGACAATTTTGAGCCCTATTAGTAAGAAAACCATAGGAACAAATCACCTTATTACTTTTTAAAATTTAACATTTATGGTGAGGCTATATAATGAGTGTATTTGGGATGACTAGATCTCAACCTAACCATGTTCTAAGGTATCTCCAAAAAGTTCAGGTGCTATGTTTTGCATGTTTAAGAATTTCATCCCTGAGAACAATCCTTAAATCCTTTGAACATGGTTTACATCCTCCCTTTGTCAATAAAAATTTAAAATAGGTATTATCATGTAAGAATAACTTTAATACTTTAATTAGGGTGTCTCCACTTATCCAACACTCCTCATAACACCTCTGACTCTCTGCTAGCACCTATCAATAGACTATGTTTTGAAGGTACAAGCAATAAGTATGAGGATTGTGAAATATACATTGTGTTTTGCCTTAAATGAATATTAATATTATCTCAAAAAATAAAAAATATATTCATTTCATATTCAATATACTAGCTCAGTTCAAAATCTCCTTTTCAACATGCTAGCCTTTATAAGATACCTATAGATGAGCATCAATGGCTCCCTGACTGTGTGTATACTAAAACTTGTCTTCTATATGTTTTATGGTGTCACTTAGGTTTATCCTATTGGTTAATTATTATGTGATGCATTAAACCTCTCAAAACTATAAATATACCTCCATGTACATGTCTTATATCCCTACATAGTTCATCCAATTGACTGTATATGGTAGTCATATAACAAATTGACTGTGTACTAGTTATGACTACACCTTCATGGAGTATGTTTTGGAAGAATGATAAGGTAAAATGAATAAATAACACATTAAAAACATGGATAAGGACCTATCACAACCCTCTAATTCATTTTCAAAGCATGAAGATCTAAAAATGATGAAAAAAACCTGTAACTCAGAAAGGTGTCTCCTCTTGAAACTTTGAGCGACTTGACTCATACAAACACCTTGAATTATGAAATAAAACATGGGGAAGATTATGGGACATAGTAAAAATAATTTTGAGTCAACATCACCAATTAGTTCATATAGACTTGTTCAAAATGGAGCAAAACCTATAGGGTGTACATATTGGCAGGTAGAAAAACATAGTCAACTTCATGAGGATGGTTCATAAAGCACATGCCACCATTATTAAAAATATTTTAATTTAAATAAAGGTATTTGAGTTTAATTTCACCTCCCAAAGTCATTTAACCTAAAAGTTATCCTAGTGACCATACCAAGTATAATCCTGAAGACTAGTTCTATTTGCCTATAAGGGTGAAAAAGGATAAAAATGGTTTTATCCCATTTTTTGACACTTTCAAAGAACTTCAAACATATATTTGAGCCTAAATAATTTGAAGAGACATTCCATGATCCTATTCCATGTGGCATACTTCCCCATGGGTTGTACAAGTAGCAAACTCTTCTCTTTTCCCAAGAAAACTACCCTTTCTTCTGAAGAACCTACCACTTTTAGTTACCAATATTTGATTAAGACATATGAAGACACATGGGATGTGAAATTACATTTTTTATCCTTCACACTTCCCAAAAAATTTGTATAAGTCATTAAATGCACCTTTTTTGACCTCAAAATGACTCTTATGGCTAAAAGGATTAAATAGACTAAGGACCAAGGCCAATATAACATTAAATGACATAAATTAAACTATAATACACCTTTAGACATAATATATTAGACCCCTAAACACCTAAAAATCAAGTTTTTACCTATAGGGGACCCAATTTAACCTGCAGGGTCAAATTTGGTCAACAAATACCTAGCACCTTCTCAACAAACTAAATTTCCTCTTATATTTGATCCACCAAATCTACCTCACTTACCCCCTCCTAGTCATTTTCTATTTGATCTTGAACCCACCATTGAACAAATCATGAAGCATAGGGATTAGGATGAGAATGAACATCCTGCATTCATGATTCCCAAATGTAGACCAATTAATTTTGATGAAATGGAAGGTTATTCCAATGAGGTCTCAAATGAAGTAAGGAACCACCTTCCTAAGTTTCAATGAAATAATGTAGTGACTGGTGATCAACATTTGAGGGATTTTCATATTATCATTGAGGATTATGAGGTTGGGCATGAGGATGTTTGCATTAAGTTATTTATGCACACACTAGAAGAAGATGCTTGTGAGTGGTTTAATTCCGTTCCATGTGTATGGCATTGATTCTTGGGAAAAAATGAAGCATGATTTCAAAATTTAGTATGGTAATAAGATTGATCCTAGGTTTCTTTTGGAATTTTTTTAAAACTTCAAAAAGAACCCTAATGAATATGTGCAGGATTTTAACATAAGGTTTAACAAGACCATGCTAAGGCTGCTTGAGAATATTAGGCCTAGTGATATAACTTGCTTGATTTAATATTGTGATGAATTTGACAAGAAGGTAGCCTATTACTTGAGAGATAAGGCTACTATGAACCTAAGATTGGCATTCAATATGTCCATCCAAATTGAAAATAACATAAAGGTTGTAGGTAAACCTTTAAACAAGCAGGTTGATGTGAAATTGGTCTATGCTAAAAAAATGTAGTCCACTAAGACAACCAACCTTGAGGAAACTTTGGAATCCGTGGCCTCTATGGTTAAGGAGATGTCCTACAATTTGGCTAGGGCTAAGAAAGGCCTACCTCATGGGTCTACAATTTAGGAGAGAAATTAGAATCCAAATCAAGCACAAGGGAGACCCGCTTTCCACATTAGAGATAATGATAAGAGGAAAGAGATATGTCCAAAATGACATAAATTAGAATAGAGGAGTTGGAAAGGAAGACACTGATCCATTGAATGCCAAAGTCAATATTGTAAATTATGGTATTAACATTTATTGGTGTGATAAATGCTTCCTTCCCCATCCTCCATGTGATATTACTGAATGAATTGATGAAGATGTAGAGGAACCTGAGTTTGCATCTGATGATGATGAGATTTTGATGATTGCTTATCAAGTCTCCTAAAGTAAATTGTCTATCTCTATAAAATTATTGAGTTTTACCATTGTGGATCAGTTTTAGAGTGCAGTAAAAAAGGTATATGTCCCAATTTTCAAATTTATTTATGATGTTAACATGACACAAGTGTATGAATTACCCAATCATGATTTTAAATTTTTACGATCCATGATGATTAAGAAATATAGTAGGGGAATTCCTTGAGTTAAGGACATGCAACTAATAATTAATGCAATAGTTGTCTAAGAGAAAGAATATAGTCTGAGATTCAGACAACAAGGTGTTGCACCTCAAGAGACTACCCTGCAAATCTAAGAGTAGGGGATGCAAATAAAGAAGTTAAGAAAACTATAGTAGTCCCTAATTCTTCCAAGCTGGCACCTGTTTCCCAAGTTATCAAACAAAGAGGTGCTCCAACCAAGAATAGAGTACCTTTTTTGTCTAGTATTCCTAAGGGTGTGAGTGATGTTAGAAATAACCCACCCTTTAAGACTGATGTAAAAAATGCTAATCTATCCCAACCTATTCCACCCTTAACTTTAAATGGTTATATTCTAGTCGAAGGTATTATTACCCTTCCTACAAATACTCCCCTTACTCAGTATATCATGTGTGATATGGCTTAGGCTCTGAGTCAATTGAAAATCACCATGCCACTTGTTGAATTATTATGAATACTTGAACATAGGAAGAGGGCATTTGAATATTTAGAATTTGGTGAGATTATAATTGCAAATGAAATGACTTCACCCCAAACACTCCAGGAAGATGTTGAAGAATTAGATGAGGTTGTTGAGCTAGCCTCATAAGTTTATTTGGCGACTACATTGATATAAAGTCAACTGAATGTGGATCTATTTTACACAGCCCTAATAATTAATGGTTTGATTATTCACAATTGCATGTTTGATTTTAGAGCCTCTTACAACATGATGCCCATGGGTGTCCTTAATGAGCTCAGAGTGAAAATTACATCAACCTTTGGCAAGTAATATGCCATGGTTTCAATATAGGTTCTAATTGTTGGACAAGTTAAAGGGTTGGTAGTGCAATTGGCAGTTCATCCAGGGAAATTCTTGAATATGGATGTGGTAGTTGTGGACTGCCCACCTAAATGGGGGATGTTGTTATCATGAAAATGGGCTACCAACATGGGTGGAAGTGTGTAGATGGACCTATCTTACACCACCATTCCTTTAGAGGGTAATATGTTCAAAGTTCATAGAGAGTCAAAGATGTTTCATGTACTTGAAAATCTAAAAAGAGCTCTAAATGAAGTGTTGTACATAGATGTGGAACTGGGTGGCTTCATTGGGAATGTGGACATTATTAGATAGCATATTGTTCTTGATACTATGTTTGATAACAAAAATTTTGGTGTTTGGAAAATGTCATTTGATGGGGCTTGCTCCAATCTTGAAAATGGAGTTGGGGTTGTCTTTTGTACCCCTAATGATAAATCTTTCTAGTTTTATTTCAATTTGTCATTTGAGTCTTTGAGTGCATGAATAATATTGTTGAGCATGAGGCACTCTTATTTGGTTTATGAATTACCCACAAACATGGAATTGCAAGTTTGATTGTAAAGGGTTATTCTGAGTTAGTGGTTAATGATGTATTAAATATTTATGACACCAAAAATAAAAGGTTGAAACAATATAGAAATGTTGTATCGGATTTGCTAGAATTCTTTGATGCTTTCAATATCTATTATCATGATAAAAGTTTCAACGAAGAATATAACAAAATTTCAGGGTTAGGTGCTCAATTTGAAATTGAAAGTATGAACCCTCACTATCAATATCAAGTGGAGGTGCTGGTTAGGCCTTCAATCCCAGATAATGTTCATCATTTGTAAATTTTTGATGATGATTAGATTAGAAGGTTTCTAAATTGTGAAGTTGAGTTTCAAGATCAACTTATAGACTTGTAATCCATGATTCAGACATGTGATGGGAAAGAAACCTTATTTGGAAAGGATATAATTTAGATAAAGACAAAAACTCTCCCTAGGGGATTGGTGAGTTTAGAATCATCTTTTGATGGAGCAGACCGAATTAAAACTTGAGACTCATTCATCTCAAAATATGTAACTGAGTGTAATTTGGGTTGTCATGAGAATCCAAGGAAAATATGGCTGGGTCAAACAAAAAAATGAACTTACATGCAACTGCTAAAAAAGTACTAGGATTACTTGGCTTGGTCGTATTCTAAATCAAAATCATATAGGGAGGATTTATTTCAACATGCCATCCCATTGTAGCTTGATAGTAAGCCTTTTAGGCATAATCAAAGACCTATCAACCCCATATTGGCCTCTAAGATGTAGGAGGAGTTGAAGAAGTTGAGGGATGATGGAATTATTTAACCCATCAGATATTTGTCATGGGTGGCAAACTTAGTCCCTGTATGAAACAAAAATGGTGACATCCATTTATGTTTGGATTTTTAAAATTTGAGCAAAGCTTCTTTGAAGGATAATAACCCCTTGATTAATATGGATAACCTACTAAAAAGTGTTATAGGATCACAAATGTTGTCCACTTTAGATGGTTTCTAAGGTTGTAACTAGGTTGTAGTGAAGGAATATGAGAGACCCAAGACTACATTCACAACAACTTGGGGAACATATGTTATATGAGGATGCCTTTTGGGTTAACGAATGCTGGTGAAATGTTTCAAAAAGCTATGGATGTTGCATTTGTAGGGGTAATTAACAAGTTTATAGTTGTATATTAGGCTAACATTATCATGTACTCCAAGAATAGAAAGGAACATTTGGAGCATCTGGAGAAAGTGTTCATTAGATGTAGGTAGTTTAACATTTCACTTAATCCTAAGAAGTGTCACTTTGGAGTACAAAAGGAAGTTACTAGGATATATAGTGTCTAAGGATGGTGTCTTGATTGATCTCAAGAGAGTGGAAGCCATTGACAAAGTGCCTATCCTACAGTCCAAGAAAGTAATTCAGTGTTTCATTGGACAAATCAAATTTGTAAGGAGGTTTGTGTCTAACTTTGTAGAGATCATTTTACCTATTACTTCCATGTTAAATAAAAACCAAACCATCAAATGAGAGGAGAAGGATGTGTAAGCATTTAATGACATTAAAGGAGATTTAAAATTTGTCCCTATATTGCCCAGTCCTGATTACACTAAAGCATTCCAAATATTCTCTTTTGCACACATAATATTGAAGCTATTATCTTGTTGTAAAAGAATGATTACGGTCATGATCAACCCATATCTTTATTTAGAAAGCTATGCAAGGATCTGAATTGAATTACACCATCATGGAAAAATAATATTTTGCTATCTTGAAGGCTGTTAAGACATTCAAACCTTATATTCTAAGTTTGAAGATTGTTGCATATGTCCCTCACACAATGGTGAATGACATCTTGACTCAAATTGAAGCATCAAGTAAGAGATGCAGGTGGGTTAACAAGTTACAAGAATATGACATGGATATTCAAACAACCAATTTGGTGAGAGGGATGGGTCTAGCTAAGCTCATCGCTAAGACAAATTTGTAAGCTGCTGAGGTAAGCACTATTGTTTTTAATGTTGATGATTCTTTGAATAAAATTAACATATCTTTGTGGTATAAAGACATTTTTTATTACTTGAAAAATCTAAATTATCCCCCTAACTTGGATAAGAACCAAAGAATAAATCTTAAGATTGTATCCCAAAATTATCTCTTGATTGAAAGTGAATTGGCATGGAAGAATCTAGATGGGGTTCTCCCAAGATGTCTGTTAGAAGAACAAACTTCAGATTTGATTGAAGACTTCCATAATAGAGTATGTGATGGTCACTTTGCACTTAAAGTCAGCTCATAAAATTTTGAGAGCTAGTTATTGGTGGCCGTCACTATTCAAGAATGTTACACAAAAAGTTAGAAAGTGAGAGAAATATTAATGCTTTGTTGGAAAGTTGAAAGCTTTTAATTCTCTTCCCTTGCAGCCTATGATGATTGAAGGTCCATTTAGATAATGGGGAATGGATTTTGATGGGGAAATCATTGATTCATCAAATGTTGGACATAGATGGATATTGGTTGTAATTGATTACTTCATAAAATGGGTTGAGGTGGTCCCTACAAAGAAGGCTACACACTAGGTGATTATGGACTTTTGTTAAATTAGATTAATTGTAGATTTGGTATGCATGTTAAGGTAATTTTTTATAATTCCATGAGTTTTAGAGCTAAACCTTTGGTGGCATTGTGCAAAGAGTATGGGATTGAATTAGCTTATGATTCCAATTACAACCCTCAAGGGAATGGGCAAACGGAATCCAATAACAAAAACTTGATCAAAATCATTAGATGAACTTTGAAAGCAAACAAGAAGTGGGGTGAACTTTCCTTGTGGATTTATAGGATCATGCCTAAGAGAGATATAGGCAAAAACCATTTTGATCTTGTTTATAGAGATCAAGATGTTTTGCCTATGAATTTGTAGTTTTTAACTTATCAATTTATGCAACATCTAGAAGAAGATGAGAAAATCAACCACTATGAAAGTAGAATGAACTAGATTGTTAAGATTGATGAAACTAGAAGACAAGATCATGAAAGACACCTCAAGTTTAAGGAAAGACTCAAGAGAATATCTGATAGAAAGTTTGATCCAAGAAATTTATAGGTAGGTGATCTAGTTTTACTTTGGGACAACAAGCACAAAGAGAAAGGCAAACATGGAACTCTGATGCCTTGTGGATAGGCCCTTATTCCATTAATTGTAGGATTGGGGAACACACTTTCTTCTTGAGAGACCTAGATGGTGAGATACTATAGTTACCAATTAATGGTAGACATCTAAAACACTTCTTTAATTGAGTCCATAATTGTGTATAGTAATGTATAGTGTATAGCTTTGTTGTTTTATTGCCCCTTTGTGTTGGGCCTTTGTTTGTATAGTTCCTTTTGGTGTTTTTGTGCCATGTGTTCATTCTTAGATCCTCTTTATTTGTTTTTATTGGTCTACCTTTGTCCAATTTAGTTTCTCTAAGTATTACTAATAAATTTTCAAGTTTTGACTCCATGGCCCAATGGATTGGCACCTAGTCTTATTTTTTTGGGTTTTTTGCACCCCTGTAGGGGGTGTACATCCTCGAGAAAGATCCAATGTTACTACCCAAAATTTCCCTAAGAAATTAGTGTCTTTTTTATGAATATTAATCCTTGAATATCTGAAAGTTGCCTCCTATTTGTAAGTGTTCACCCAATTATAAAAATCTCACTTTTGCCTTGTAAAAACCCTGTATAACCCTCGTTCTAGCTAATGCTTAATGTTTTCATGTTTTAATGAGATTACAAGGTCTATAATTAAAATCAAGCCAAGAAGATCAAATAATGCTAAGTATGATGTTTTTCATCTTAAAAAAGGCTTTGAAGTGGCATAATTCTCAATGCTGATTGCAAGTTTGAAGTATTGCAAATTGCAGTTAGGGTGAAAAGGTCTACGGGATTATATGGAAAAAAAATAAGTTACAAAAAAATTGCTTAAGTTCAAATTTTTAAATTCTTAAGTTTTGAAAAATTCTTAAGTTTTTTGGAAAATTCTTAAGTTCATACTTTTTGGTTGGACTTTTTGGTCGAACATTATTTTCAGAAATTTTGTTCAAAATTCTTAAGTTAGAAATTTGTAGTCAGACATTTTTTCAGAACTTGTGGTCAAACATTTTATTTATAACTTATGGTCAGACTTTTATTCATAACTTTTGCATTGGACATTTTATTCGAAAATCCTTTATCGACTTTTGTGTTTCACTTGCTTCTAAGGATTTGGTCATCAAAATTTTTATTCAGGATTTATGTTTGGAGCCTTTGATTTGTAATGTCCACCATCCGTCATCAACATGCCATCAAAAAATAAATGGTCCAAAAGGAAACAATGAAGTTTCAATGGAAATCAGAGGTCAACACGAAAAACAAACAAGGCCACAAAAGTATTCAAGAGGCTACGTCAGTATTTTTACTCATTCCAAAATGTATGACCTATCCAAGTAGAAGTCAAAAAATTTCAAAGCACAAGATTTTAAATAGAAGAGAGCCACATTATTAATATAATCCATGTGGAGGGTCAAATGGTGAATCCAAGATTTTAAAAGTGTAAAATAATGCAATTAAGCATTATAAAGTTTGTTGATAACCATAAAAGGTCAATGGAAAAATATAAAATGAGAAGGCACAGGAAAGTTTGGCATTGACCACAAAAGGTAAAAGGGTAGAATAATCTAAGTATTGACATTTTTAATATTTTGCTTCTGTCGAAGACCTCCTTGGAGGAAAAATATATTGCAGGGTTTATGAGGCCAAGTTGGGCTATTCTAAACATATTTTCCAAATGGCCATGGATCTTTCTTTGCTTCTATCACAGCTGAAGTACTCCAATGCAATCATCACAAGGAAATGGGATTTCTTTGGCATACATAAGAGGAAGGGTAGTTGTCTAGAAGTTTCCAGTTTTATAAATGATTAATGAGAGAGCATGGCGAAATAGTTACACATGAACACAAGGAGTTTTTTGTTCCCAAGGGAATATTTTCCCTCAAGCCCAAGTGTAGTAGATTTCCAGCCAAGTAGATCAAGGGTTTGTTCTAAATATTCATCATGACAAGGACAAGCAGTTACCCGAATGATTTTATTGCAGAGCATGAGATTCTAGGCAAGACAAAGGGCATCTTATAGCTAAAGCATATTCCTAGAATATGCTTAGGGTGATAATTTTGCATAAAAAATGGCTTGTCCTCTTTTCAAAGGTTATTGGTTGTTTTTATTTCTAGGTCTTAGTATCTTTCAAAAAAATTAGGATACTTGCTGTGTGTGTATTTTATCTATCTTGCTAAGGTGATTGTAGTTGTACAACCATTAACAAGCTTTGAGAGCATTATATATGTTTCCCTTGTTCAAGAGCAAACTCACCATACATCTCCCCATGTCAACATTCTGAAACAGTGATGTATGTAAGGTTTATTTTCAAGATAATGGAAAATAGCTATGATTTTTAATCTTTCATGTTAATGAAATACAATAATATGTTTTACATGTTTTGATGATTGGGTATTAATTTATGCTTATCAATGGTGGCAGTTATTTTGGGCATAGATCTAAGTTGTAAATTCCTTTTTTGCATAAGTGATTTGGAAATGTTTTGTTGATAACCTCTTAAGGGCACCCTGGGTTTATGGA
This sequence comes from Torreya grandis, assembly GCA_037957365.1. Lineage (NCBI taxonomy): Eukaryota > Viridiplantae > Streptophyta > Pinopsida > Cupressales > Taxaceae > Torreya > Torreya grandis. Next base: position 2,945,394 of record JARHVA010001327.1, read on the forward strand.
TTTGATATGAAAAAACATTTGAATCTCTAATTGTAGTGTATGATTTAGGGTTTCAAGAATCATCTGAATGTTTGCATTGTATCAACACAAATAGATGCAAATCATTCCTATTAGTTTCCTTAGCATGTATTTCAGTATTTCAACATTTATTACAAATGAATGATGTTATGCCTATTGAAGGATATCCTATTATTTAAAAAACCACACCATCACACCACTTTGTTATAACTGCTTAGCTTATCCTACCCTGTAAATAATACACCCTATTGCATATTTTGAGTATTGTTTGCCTACAGATGCATAAACATTGCATATCTAGAATGTATATGTGTTTTATACTTTGAATCCCAAAATTAAAATTTCCCATTTGGCCCTTATGCTATCAAAAAAATTCTTTAGAAAAGAAGGTTATAGTCATATTTACATCTGTCTTTAGTAGCTTGTGTCTAGCCTAGAGCATTTGTTCATTCTATATGACAACCCTTCCCAGGTGGAGTGTGAAAAATTGGTTATGTCTTGGTTAGATTTGTGTGCCAATAATCCCCATGGAGATTGAACTATAGTATCCCTTCATGTGAGCAAGCTACCCCTTAAGTCCTCTCACCTTGGTTCATGCAGAGCCAAAAGTAGTAGGGAGCTAACCATACCCTCTACCAATGTTTTCTAGTCATTGTCTGCATTCAGTCCATCCTGATGCTAAACCCTTACTTGACTATAATGACATATTTGTGGGTTTTTCATCTTTGTTTGACATTTTCTCAAAGTGTGCAAGGCTGAGTGCAAGAGGTGTAAAATTGGGAACCAACAAAATACATGTCAAAAAGTGAAATACTAAATATATGTATTTAATTATCAGCATTGCATTGTACCCTATTTTTTGTATCTATGAAAAAATGTGGTGACATCATGGTAGAGTAGGTGTAGGTCCCTCTACTCTCCATCGATACTTCCCCAAGATACTCATGCAAACCAGGTGTTGAGGTAAACCAGGCGGGCAATGGATTACAACATCTGGGTGAAAAGAAAGATGTGTTACTCATATTTTTGAGGCATATTACTAGGATGTGAGATTGCTAAAATGGCTAAGAATTAAGAGACCCCTATCCATATTTAGTTCTGAATTAGATTTTGAGCATGTTATTACAACCTTTATGGGATAAATGTAACTTGGGGACACTTATTCTTTGTTGAATCAATACAAAAGTGCATTGAATTTTTATCATGCATGACTTGAAATTCAGAAGCTAGTTTTGGGAGTGATAGATCCTCACATTGCCAAGACATGCAAATATTTGCAGTGTCACATTTGCATGTTAATTTTTAGTGACTGGAGAATTATCACACACAAATCAAATTACATTTTTATGGGACTAATCACAAATAGGAGATGCATAAAATATTTTATCATTCATGAATACTCTTTTTTTAAATCTAACTGCTTTCAAAGATTTCTCTCACTACTAGCCTCAAACATGCACTAAATCATGAATGGGGTTACCATCATGCAGATTGGAGTGGTGTAGGTGGTTTCAGGGAAGGCTTATTACACTTCAATTGAGGCTTATTTTTATTTAATGATTATGGTTGTTAACTTTCATTATTTTAAACCATTTTTATCTCAAACCTATATGCATGTTTTGAGTTAGACAATAATGTGGTTTTTTTGTAGCAAGAAGAAGGCAGATATTATGATTATCTACTTGTTCATTCTCTAATATCTAACTATTATACCTGTTGATATTAATTTACTCCATGACTAATTTCAACTTAGGTTAACTCTAAGAATATTCTCCCTTTGATAAACATGTTTTATAGACATTTATCCTTATTTTTAAGGACTCTCATTTGATAAAATCAAAGCTACAAAAAAATCACTATTTTTCCAGCACAATAATAATATCGAGATTAACACTAAAAATATTCAACAATGTTTTCAAAAAAAATTAATAACAGTTGTCACCAACCTATTATCAAAGGTTATAGAAGCATGATCCTTACACAAACAGGCCACGACAATAGTGAATTGAAAAAGATTCAACTTTGGTGTAAATATGGTGTAAGATTGAAAATTATATATAATGCTTGAAAGGTAGTTTTAGGGGCTTTAAAGACCATTTAATGACACTTTGTATGGATCCATGCAAGGACTTTATATATGTGGTGTGATGCAACTGTAAAATGTTGGTAGGAGATAATTTATTCTACTAGGTGGTCAATACATTAATGCACCTCTTAGCATGGAACTCTTCTCATTTTTTTTATTTTTTTATGTTTATGTGATTGATTTAGACATACAAGAATCTCATTGGAATCAACTTGAAAAATCAATACAAAATAAAATAATTTATCTTAAAATCTGATGGAATGTTTAATTTCATCATGTCTCATGCCTACACCTGTCTAATGCCTATAGATTAGTGGTTGCTATGTGTGTCACAAGATCACGTTAGATAATAATTTAGAGTTGTTTATATGGACTTCTATGTCAACCAACTCTAGACGGACAACATGATATTTATTTTATTGGGATAATCAACACTCAAGTCTCAAAGCCAAGTGCATGTCAGGCATGACATATATTGAGGTAAATAATTATTGAAATATTCAGCTAAATAATAAGTTATTGTAGGACACATGTCATGAAACAAACTCTAAATAATTAAGTAGTCTAGTCATGGTTTAGGTTTTATGATGTTGTGTATCAAAAAGATCGACAGATGAACCTTAAGGGACTACTTTCTAGTAAAATGCCTCTGACGTAAATAAATATATAAGTAAAATAATTATATAATAAAAAATGTTGAATAATTTTATTTAAAGAATAGTATAATGCTCAATCAAGTCCATGTTCATGTCGAGGAAATGAGAAAAATAAAGGACATTATACACTATGAACAACATAGAACACATGAACAAATTCATGTAGTAATAAAAAATATATAAAAGATTATTATGAGATGCTTGTACTTGAGATAAGGGTTTCCTAGACAAAATTTAAACCCCAAAACCACCCCACTCATATGATCATTGAATTGTATATATACAAGAGCTAATGAGTTTTAAAGATAGGCTAGAAAACATAAAATCTAGAGCAAAAGTGGAAGATCTAAAACTAAAATAAGTGGCTAAACTAAGTAAATATTAAAGGAAGACAACAACGCCATATTCAAAGCATAAGTAATGAAATAAAAATAATTTATCGATGTTGAACATTATGAATAACACATACTCAAAAAATCCATCTACTCTCCAACAAGTCTCAAGGAAGGGAGTGAAGGAGCAAGTGTGACCAAAAAAACTTGTTAGAGGCATTCAAAACATGGAAGTGAAAGAGAATGAGCTAAGAAATCAACTAGAAGAAGCTAAAACATGGACACATGTAGTAAAGGAACTACTCGATAAACAAAAAAAGTTGATAGAAAAGTAATTTAAGAGATTAATGACAGAGAAAAGAGAATGATCAACAAACATAATCATCAAAGTGTTGAAATATTATGGATGAGAGGAGGACATTAACAACTTAACTAAGGATTTCCTCATTGGCTAGTTATAATGGAGAGTTTTGATTTGATATTTAAATTATTTAGGAAAAATAAATAAATGAGGAAGAGAGACATATTCGTGTTACAGTGGTGAACTTTGAGGATAATAGATGAATACTAAAAAAAAAAGGCTTGTTAAGAGGCTCATAATTTTACTTAAACGAGGACCTAAATTTTTTACAACTAAAAGAAATTAAAAAGGGTGGGAAAAAGTGAAGGTAACAAGGATTGAAGGAAAATGGATATGTACCTAAACAATGGGAAAACCTATATCACTAATTGAAAGGACCAAACAAATAGGGAGTAGTGTCCCCTCGGGAGAATCTTATGTCGATAAACTTGAATTGTAGAGGTTATCCTTTAAGAAGATAATGACCCATATCTAGAAACAAAGATATAATCATACTCACATAAACACATGAGCATGATGGATGCAAGACTCTAAAATTTGAAGGATACATGAAAGCAATGGTATGGAATAAAGAAAAATAGAATGAAAAGGGGTGTGGAGAAATAGTGGTTATAGTAAAAGAAACATGGGGCTAAATTATAAAAATAGAGAAACAAGATATGAATAAATACTATAATGGATCATAATCTTACAAAATGCCATAATAGTCGAAATAGTTACATGTTACTTTACCCCCCAAATTTCCAAATCTTATAATAATCATGATTTGGACCTTAAATACACATATCTAGCATACAAAAGGACATTATAGTGTACAATAAACCAAAGGAGATAATGCTAGGGTGATATTTCAATGCAATCACAATAGATAAACATACCAACATTTTAATAAAGAATGATGACCTAAATACCAATCCTTTATGGCTAAAAGAAGAATAAAATCAACAATGAACTAGCTTATCATAAAACAAGCATTGGACCATAACACACTTAAGGGAAGAGTTTGGTGCAAGCATGAAGAGGGTATCCACTTAAGGATAACCTCTAGCTCTATGAGGCTTAGTTTGGGCACACACACAAATATATCAACTCACAATTCTACTTGCATACATTCACCACAAAAAACATATTATTTTTATTGATTTGAAGACATTTCAATGTTTAAATCAACATACATACTATCACCTATATGTCATATAGGCTTTAGAGTACAAACATGAAGGAAAACGTCACCATCACAACCCAACGTTGAATGGGTCCCCTATAGGACTTCTATTTTTAATTGAAGCTTCCCCCCCTTGACATAACCTTTTCCTCCCTCCCTCTTCTCTTGCTCTTTTCACTTACTCCTTATGACATGTACTATGTCTCTTCACATTCCTTTGAGTTGAAATAAAACTTCAAGCAAATGCGTTTATCTTAAAAAACCACTAATTTTCATTTTACTTTTATGTTACTAATGTTTAGTTGTTCCTAGCTATTTCAGCTATTGTTTAGTTATTATGAGTTGTTTCTTTTGTTGATTGTGGGATTTGGTATATACCACTACTATATTTTTTTATGAAATATTACTTGTATGCCATTGAGGCTCCTGCATCAAACACCTGAGGTATTTAAAATTTGAGATCCTACTCAAATGGATGGAATACATGGTATAAAAACTCTTTTGACCATGAAGCATAAGGGCCATGGTGTTCCTTTTGAACAAACCAAGTGCTTCAACTAACTATCACTCTTTTTTCCCCCATTTTTAGCTCCCATTTGTTGGTTTCAATTATGTGATCTTATTTTTATCTCTCCTTACTCCTCATTTTATGGGATTAGACCCACCATAGTCCATCCTCCTCCACCAAAGGCTTATCATCTTTTATCTCCATCCTTTTGTGGGATTAAACCCATCTATGTTCAAACACCTCCAACAAAATTATCTTCCTTGCATCTTAATTTCTCTTATGAGATTAAACACTCTGCTAACTAACCACCTCTTCCTAAATCCTTCTTAAATTTGTTTACTCACTATCTAACTCGATGTTGGCTTCTTCCTTATGTCACCCTTAATTATTTATAGCTCATGTTATCTCATGGTTTCCATGTCCTATCTTGACACCATCATCTTGCTTGTGCCTTCTTCATTCACAAGCATCTTAAAAGACTCTTCTTATTTCTTCACTTATTATTCACATGCTTTGGTTGATATGTAAATTAGGCACTCCTCTTCATATCTTGTGAACTCAAGTGGATAAATCTCTTCACCTTGGAATGCCTCTTTGAATGCCTCATTTATCTCCATCTTTGCACCTACACACTGGCTACAATGACAAATTAGTTTATAAACATGAAAATTAATAGTCCCCATAGGTGCTTCCTCCATCTTCAAAATTTCATTAATTGATATAATATTTAGCTCTTACTTCTCTTCATCTCAACTTCTATTATCTTGATTTTCATAAGGTATGAGCTTCTTAAAGCCTCTATCACTCTGTTTACTCCTTAGAACAATACTCAATTATTCTTGTGACACCTCTTCTTCCTATTTTTTACTTGTCTTCTTTACATCTACTCTAGATTGATTACATTCTCTTTATTTTTATACTTCCATGGCTTGTGAAAAAATATTCGCACTCTCTTTGTCTATGTGAGGACAATGCATACATTGATTCATAAGAATTTCTTTTCCAACATCTATGTGGTTTTTTTCCACATGTTCCATGCCACTAGCATCCTTCAGTATTCTTGGTAGAACCATGTCCATCATCTCCATCTCCTTTTTTTTTGGACTTGCACATTAATGAAACACATTAAGGGAATCAATAGTTCTCACAAACACTTCTTCCAACTCTGTATCACACCTCAAGGACATGTCTAAATCTAATATGTTTTTCTCATTCTCTTCACAACTTTCTTTCTCAAAATGGACTCCCAAAGGCCCATTTTCAATAACCTCTATGTTTTTTCTCCCCCCATCCTTCATTTTATTTCCTTCTCTTTCACATGGCTAGTCTTTAACCATACTCTCCTTATGTGCATCAACTTGATCTTAAGCCACATTTATTATTTCCTTCATGGAAACTTGTAACTCCTCATGGCTCCCTTCTTTGTTTACCTCTGCTATTTCCTTCAAGGAAGCATGTAACTTTCATTGGTTGTCCTCAACCCTTCTTCCCTATAAAAGTGAACAGATAGTTACATTTATTTTATTTACCAAGGAAAAAAATGAATCTTCCCACTTATGGGATACCAAAAACTCATCAACCATCATCAAATAATGGGTCTCCTTCTTTCGATTCAACAACTATCACATTCATATCCTCTTGCATGAGTATTTATTTCTTTATGGACTTCTCACAAATTTTCTCCACCTTTTTGTTTTTGAACTCATATTTGGGATTCTCACACGGAAACCTAATTCTATTCTTGTATTTAAAGACAACCTTCTTCTACTCATTCATATCCTTCTCATTTCTACTTCTCAAAGTAAACTTGAGCTACTCACATGGAAACTTTACTCTCATATTACCTTTCATGGAAATCTTATTCTTATCTTCTTTATCAAGCCTCATGAGATGAAGCTTATCCAACAACTCTATATGCATTATTAGGTGCACAATATGATCCATAAACTTGGAAGCCATATGTTCCTAGCTCCTTACTTTCTTCTTTCATTTTATTTGTCTCCTTGGAGATCTCTCCAATACATAGTTGTGAGTCCACACAACTTCTTGCCTACAATATTTACCCTCATGGGGTATTCAATATTATCCTATTAAAAATATATTTCCAACTCCACTATCCAATTCATGAGCTTTCATGGGCTTTCTTTACCACAAAATAAAATAACATTGCTAGTGGGCTTACCTCTCTCCTTCACCTTGACATTTTTTGTTCTCTTCATTTTATTGGGATATTTTCCTTTACTTGCTTGGTCTCTCTCCAAAGAATATAACCTTACTTATAGGGACAAAAACCCTATCATAATTTCTTTTACATCCTATACACTCATAGTTGTAACATCTCCACTTTGTGCAATCTCCATCATTTCCAATCTTGCTCGAAATTATTTCAACATCTCTATGAAGTATTCTACCCTTGGAGCTCTTCCTACCTTGTGTGTAATATATCTTAAAAAATTAGGATTGTATTTCACCATATAAAATATATTCAATTAAATCCTCTCTCACTTCTTCAACACTTGTAGTACTTCTCTCACACCTACAACAAACTTATCTTCTCTCCAATGTAAGTTTATTTTTCATAACTTGCAACTAACTCAAGCAGATTTCTCATTCATAGCCTAAAATTGACTCATAAAAGAGCCTCACACACTCACCTAATAACTAAAGACATTAATTTTATAAAAAATTGTGTAATCATAGACAATATATCCATTAAAGGGCAGCCTCTAGTTATATAATGCTTAGTTTAGGTGCATGCACGTACAAAGAGATAAACTCTAAATTCGATTTACAAACATTCACCATAAATAACATACTTTTTTATATATTGATTTTAATACATTGTAATGTTTAAATTAACATTCATACTATCATCTATGTGCCTTATAGGATTTGGAGTATAAACATGGAGGAAAACATCACCTTCATAGCCCAAAATCGACTGGTTCACCTACAGGATTTCTATTTTTTTCTTGAAGCTCTTCCCCCTTGACATCACATTTTCTTCCCTCTCTCTTCTTTATATTTCATGAGATCATTTATCTGACTCATTATGACACGTATCATGTTTATTCACATTATTTTGAGTAAAAATAAGGCTCCAAGCCCGTGCGTTTATCTTTGAAAATTGTTACTTTTCATTTTGTTGTTCTATTGCTATTGTTTAACTACTCCCAACTATTTATTTTACTATCTATGGGATTGTTGATGCAAGTTGATTGTATGACTTGGATGCTCCTGCATCAGAGTTACTAAGCTTCTACAACATATTGTTTACCCTAATTCTAGTTTTTACACAAAATATGTATAAACAAACTACAATTAAATACATATGAGTATATATGATTGAAATATATAATTAAGATCTATCTAATAAGCTAAGTAATGAAAATAAGCCCAAGTGTCTTAAATGAAAGTTAAAACAAAATAATAAATTGATAAATAGGTTAAGAAATGATCACACCTTGATTTTTTTAAAAATATTATTATGTATTCTAATTATATTTGACTTAATCTTAAGTTTATAGACTTGTGCATTGCTGTGAGATGAACTTGTACTTGTACAACCCTATTATGTATAATCCTAGCTACTTCATTCTTGTTCATGTGCCATGAGATTTGCTTTTATAGGGTTTCACATTTTGTATTTTTTTGTGTTGTGTCTTCCCAATTACAATTTTACCTTCACTTTGTAGATATGCAAGGAATAATATGTTGTATGGTTGAATCTTTGGTTTGACCTAACTTTCACACTTCAAACCAAAATAATAATAGATCCAGATAATTGTTGAAGCAGTGTTGAAAACTATGTATCCCATGCACTCAAAATTATAAATCCACATCTTTCTTGTAGTGTGCAAATGGAATAACTCAAGTAAGGATTTATACCTCCTCATCCACATAAGTGATCAATCAATTACTTAAGTCCAATCACCCTCCTTTGGCACAAGGGATTTTTTAGAGAGACCAAGATGGATAAGTGGTACAAGTGTCTAAGATTTAAATCAACAAAACACCACTTAAATGGAGAAGGTTAGCTCTATGTTTGGCTCATGGTGTAGTGAAGTGTCAAATGTTTTCCTCTCTTTAGTTTATGATTTCTTCTTTCTAGTTCTAATTTTTAAATAACATGGTAATACCTTGAATTTATAGGATGATATAGGATAAATAATGTGTGTTAACATATAAATGGGAAGGGTTAAGGCTCGCAACCAATAATAATAAAGATACATACCCACAAATTTAAAAGAGATAAACCTATATGGGTACAAATTTGTCTAGGATGGGCCCATATATGCACGAGTTTGTCTAGGAGATAAGCAAAGCTTTATTTTTGAGGTAAGGCTGGCTAATGGAGAAGATGTAGTCATAATATATAAATTGATACCTTTTAGATAATAATTGAGATGATTTTAAGCTATATGGACCAATTATATATGTATATGAGGTGGGGCCATCCAAAAAATGGGTTAGAATAGATAAGTTTGCCAAATAAGTTAAATCAGGAGTAAAACATAGAAATAATGGTTTTGTGCCAAATCTAGATGTCTACATATGACCCCACTTTGACATGCATGTTTGAGTGAAATGCATCTATGAATAAATTTATAAAGGTAATTAATTGAAACAAACACCTTCACTTACCTAGGGAAGAATGAAGGGTGTTGACATTTCTGTTGATAAGTTCCCATCCACATATGATTAGTTAGTTTACTTAAGACAAGTGTTAATTATTGAAAGTAGTTAATTTTTTCATGATATGCATGTTTTTTTTTTAATATATTTTAAATATTTTACAATGAAATTTTGAATTATCTCTCAATATAAAATGGACCACAGGAAATAATTCACATGTTTGGTATTGCCCCCAAATGCCACCATAAGTATTCTATCTCTAGACTTTCTATGGGTGTTGAAAACACAACCTGACACTTTCTCACAGGAGTCACTAGAACTTGACACACACATCCTAGCCTTTTGATAATTTATTAAAACTATAAACATATAAATATGGTACTAGACACTTGACAATATTAGCCTTCACCTATCTTTACTATACATGATTAATGTGTACATATATGACTCTCCACACTCCTTAGCCATTAATTTATATATGGATCTAACCTTCAAAATTTGCTATCACCTAAAAAAAATCCCTAGTCCATGCTTAATCTACTTATTATCCTAATAAAACTATCTCTTGATCATTAAATTATTGTCTCCTATTTCTCGAATGCCTCTAATTACAGTTAGACAAATTTGGCTACTAGATTCATCCATTGGTACTAGATTTATATGTGCACCTTATAATGTTGATTTTCATAATCTCAAATATTTTTCATCAACATCTAAGTTTCACATGTTAGTGACATAGTAAGTTACCCAAAGAATCACCTATTTAAACACACTAGGCCTAAGCACATTCCTATCTAGCTGTAGTCATGTAAAATGTCACTTGAGTTCCAAGAGTATTACTTGAGACCACCTATCCCTAGATTAGCCCTAAACCTATCTTAGGGCTTGTTTAGACACTTATCTATCTTTTATGTAGGCCACACACATCCCTAGACATATCAAAATCAATCATAAACCCTTTTTTAGATATCTAGGCCCTTAGTGTCTCAAGTTCTCCAGTTTCAGTCTTTCCTATCACCTATACATAGTCTCAAATCCAATCAAAACCGTAACAAACTAAGTGCCCTAGTCTTCTTGGTAATTTATACAGATATTAAATTAAAATTTAACATATAATTTTATATTTAGATTCATGTAATTTATATATACTTTATACAATCTGAATATTCATAATTTATACTTGTTTAGATTATTAATACAAAATAAGGTAAAACATATTAGTGAACCTGATCACTTTCTTGAGCATGGCAAACCTTAGGTATTTCTACCTTATGGTTTCATCTTTCCTCCTTAGGGTTTCAAATTTTTGTGTTAGGTTTTAGATGTAATTTATGAGTTCTCCTAGTCTTTTATGCAAATATGAAGTTTTTCTCTTTTGCCTTAGGATTTTGTGTTTATTCTCCTAGTAGAGCTTCTTACTACATACTTGTGGTTTGTCCTACTACATTTTTGGTTGATGTCTAGTTCAAAATGAATATATATATTTTAAATTCTTAGAGGTTTTTATTAGTTTTATTGATTGACTAAAAACATAATTTTGTTTCCTAAAATTTTATATAGATTTTTAGGAATTTTGGTTTTACTATTTATATTAAATTTGGTCTAAAGAGTGAAGGATGTATCTATTTTTGAAATAAATTATGGGTTTTGTTTATCTACTAATATATATCAAACCCCTATTTTTGTTTCCCAAAATTACTCATGGTTTTCTTTAGGTGGTCAATTCTTTAATTTCCCCTGTCAAGTCATCTTTTTTGCATGCATGCACCCAAGTTTTATACTTTCTTAAGGGTTTTCAAATTTAAGTTTTAATGTCTTATTTTCATATTGAATTTATAATATCCCCTTGATTTATGTTTTATCTTATCTTAGGGATGGGATTTGTGGTTGTGTTCCTTGTTATCATAGGGTTTGGTAAATTCAAAACAAGTGAGTATTTTGAAATCCCTAATAGCCCTCACCCTATGGATTTATTATTATATACCCATTCAATGCCTTATGCTTATACTAATGATTTGAATAATGATCATACTTGTGTGTGTAATGATGATGACCATATATATCATGCTTATGACTATGAAGAAGATTTAAATTATAGTGATGTATCTGTGTATAATTAAAGTGAATTAGAAAAATAATAAACTACTGTTATAATTCAAGAAATCAATTATCCCACTCCGTCTCTACACTCTTATATTAATCAAACACTTGACTAAGAGGAAAGTAACAATACATTAACTAATACATTTATTGATGTTTTTAGCATTCTAACTAAGAAATAAACCATAATAAAGAATGGATAGATGATATACATGTTCATTCTCATGATTCTATGCCCTAGAATGATGTTTATAAACCAATGGTGCTTGTAATGATATAAAATGCAATGATACTCCTTTCTCTCAACTATAATGTGACACTACTTATCTATTAAAATGAAACACAATGTTATTTTTTCTCCTTTATAGATGAAACATTATACTTACATTGGAAAAGAATATGATGTTCCTAATCCTTTTCTAGAAATGAAACATGGTGTTATACCGTCTCCTCTAGAAAATAAATGGGATGATAGCTATAAATCTTGTAAATATATTATAATTATAAGAAATGAAATGATGTTAATGTTTGTGATGAATCTAATATACCTATGCTTAAGAAAATCGTGATATGAAACCAATGAATGTATTTTTCTAACCCAATACTATCCCTACCAACCATATCATCTCTTTGATGCATGTCGTAGATGATCTTAAAAAGTGATTTATTTTTCTCAATTTATAATCTAAATCATGCCATGTTGATACAAAGGATAATGTCATGCTATGACAACTTGTAATATGAAGCACACTTAACTATAATTACTCCAAATGATTTATGATGCTTGAGTTCCAATTATTTGATGGCCATAGATATACTAATAATCTTGACTTAGTATGCACTTTCTTTTTGGAAATACTTAAATGAAAATAAGATATTATAAAAATATTTCCATAAAATTTTAATGAGGAAGCCTTATATTGGTTCTAGGGTCTCCCTAATGTACACCTAGAATCCATGAGAGGCTACTCAATTGTTAGTGAACAATATGAAAACAACTTGAAGAACTAACATTGAAAGCCTAATCCTTAGGTTAAACTATGTGGAAAATAAATAATAAATGCACATTAGAAGATAAAGACAATGTTTATACCTCAGAAGATTTACTTGAGAACAATGTCTAAAGAGGTTGAGCTCAGCTTGTAGGAGTAAAAGTCTTTGTCAATGCTTGGTTCCTCATGTGGTAAGCACCTCTCTTGTCTACACTTGATTTTTGGCTTGGTTTGGCTTTGGAATGAGAATTGGTTGAAGGATGGCCTTAAGATTTGGTCGAACTCTGATACCTTAGTTGGCCATTGTAAAAGAGTGTGTAGACCTTTTCATTTATTTATTTGGCAAATCATTGTGGACCATCCATCTTGAGATGAAGATAAAGGGCCTAAGATTAGTCCTCCATTCTCATAAATGAGAAAGATGGAGTGTGGAAGATAAGAGGTAGAGTCTGTCATAGAAATGTAAGAGATTAAATCATGACCCTTTGTGTGTGTAAGAGAGGTGTAAAAGGAAGAGTTTGTGAGAGGGGTATAAGAGCTTGTAAGAGCTCTTGCACACTTAGTATGATGATGTCACCTTGGGTGAAGCAATATTCCAATTTTAAATTTAGAAAATAGATAATTTCCAAATCCATGGAATTTTAAATTTAGAGTAGATTAGGTTAATTAATTAACCATTAGAGGAAAAGTAATTTTTGTAAAGTTGAAAGTGTCAATAGAAAACATAACTATAATTAACACGAAGTGTCTGATTTTAAATGTCTACATCTAGTGGGTCTTTACCTTTCTTTAACAAGATAGAAGAAGCTTTATTATCAAAATTTAATGAGAAGAAGGTTCCTAAATTAACTTTATAACATACTCAAAGCTTACAATAGGGTCATGATAAACTTATAAAATATTACATTTATGATTTAAAAAACTATTACATTGTTTAATGTTTCAACCCTTGGATTTAGAAAATTCATTTATCTCTAGTAAGGGTCTTACATATATTATTAAGGAGATAGGCCTTTTCAATTCTTATTTTTCTTTTTAGTAACTTTACATGGATATTTTCACCTATGTGGTCGATCTCACACACATTCCCACTTTTGATTCACATCAATCAACAACTTCAAGCATTAAACATACATTTTAAATTAAGAAAGAAGCCAAAACTAATGATCCAAAATATGTGTCTAATGTAATAAATATACTTGATATATGTTTCCATTATTCCTAATGTATGTAATTCATGCTTCTAAGACACTATTGTAAGCCATTTCATGTTAAAACATTAGTTTAGAGAAGTTGTAATGGAAAATTAAGTAGGGGGATGATCCAAACATCTTAATAATGATGAAGTCAGTAATTTTTAGCTGTTAAATTAGAGGGGTTTTTATTGATAATGAAACCACCACTATAAGCAAGTGGTAGTTGCATACTTGCCTTGGCAGTTATGCAGATCAGTGGTTTTTCCATCATACAAAATGTGAGTAGGAGAACAATTGCAAAAATTTACTCTACTTTATAATGGATTAATTTAACTTTTTGGGGTATTAAAAATTAAGATGGAATACATATAAACCTTGTGGAAGACAGAAGAGATTAGAGAAGTTAGTGAGGAGTTGTGAAGTTAGATTCACATTGTAATTTGCAAGGTTGAGTCTTTGTTCATATTATCTCATTGTTTCCTAGTTGTTACTGGTTATTTATAGTGTTGGATTATTTTTTAAAGTGTTTTGAGAGTGAAAAACAACTTGGTACAAGTTTAAATAGTGTAGTAATCAGTAGCTCTATCTATAAAAGACTAAATTAGCAATAACTTATACAACTGGGGATTACATAGTGGAAATGGGAGTGAACTGCCTCACCCACTAAAGTTTTTTGTTGGAAAGTTGTTAGTGATGTCATGGTGATATCATGGAGGTGTAATTGTGAGTTGATGAAGTGATTTTATAACCTAAGTAACAATGACAAAGTGTGTAATGTGCTTGTCCTAGTGTGCTTGAAGTTGGCTTGGTTGATCTTTAGTTTTGGCATGGTTAGAGATTTTCAGGGATGAATATGGAGTTTTAAGCATGTAAAAGGGATCCTATAAGAGGTTTTATATGATTTGAGAGATTATGTGCATAAGTGGAATCTATCTAATTATCATAATTTTCATCTAGACATTTTGGGTCTAGTGGTAGAAAATCTAAGTAGGCAGTTTGATGACATCACCATTGCCACATGGAAATGAGTCAAGGGGAGTTGGTCATATGGTTGTGATCAAATTAGTACCTAGTTAATACACTATAAATTTCAAGTCATGCATTAAAGCATGGTCAAATATATGAGGGTGCAAAGTTGGCTTCTTAGTTAGAATTCCTTATTTTCTCATACTTAGCCAAATTTGCATGTGGCCAAAAAGAGCCAAGTAAGCATATTGATGAAGTTATATCTCACATGTGTCGATATTTCAAGAGAAGGTAATCATATAGGTTTGTTAATTTTTATGCCTAGTTTATTTACACTATTTTTTATATTATGCGACAAAGTGCATCAAAATATATGCATATGTAAAGTTGTCTCCCAAGTAGTTTGACTATGTTTTTCCTTAGCCAAATTTGTGTGTGACAAGAAAAGTTGAGTAGGCATTTTGATGGCGATATATCTTGCATGTGTGAAGGTGTCAAGAGAAACTAATAATATGGGTTTTTTTAGTTTTTATCCTAGTTTATTTGCTCTAAATTTCAGATCATGTGCTGAAGCAAGACAAAAGTTATACAAGGTTGGTCTCCCAAATAAATAATAAGCATAGTTGGCTTTATGATAGAAGATTTTGAGAAGGCATTTTAATGGTATTTCATCTTTCACATGCAAAGGTTTCAAGAGAATTTTGATATATGTTTGGATTCCCCTTTGAAAGGAGAACATATGGTGCAATTTGTGGGACATGAGAGTGAGCAAAGCAAAAGTTATGACTATGCAAAGTTGGCCTTCCAAGCATATTTTAATAGTCATTTTTGCACATGTTAAAGTTTGAGCAAAATCGATGGAGCACATTTTCTCTAAGAAGTTAGGAAGTAATGAGATGAGGATAGGTACATGATTTTTAATGAAAAATCAAAGGTATAGGATAAGGATCTAATGACAAGTAGGTGTTCATATAGATTGATTAAATAGTGAGTGTTGATAGTTAAAGACCTAGTTGATCTATAGAGATCGATGGACTATGTTGAGTTAACATTTCAAGATTGCATGAGATAAGGTCAAAATTATTGAGGTTTAAATTTTAGCATTGGTGGTCTATGTGTTAAATATTGAATAAGATTAATGGTGCATGATCGATCTAAAGCTAAGAGGACACGAGATGTGAGCATTATATTCAAATTTTAACTATGACCATTTGAATTCAAATATATGAATTTAACATAAGGAAAAACCAAAGATCTATATTTTATCCATATGTTTTGATGTAAGAAGAATTTATCCATGAATTAAAATGATCTGGAAGTGTGTACAATCAAAGATTTTGAACCTAGAAGTTGATTATGTGTTCGTGCTTATTCTACAAGTGACCTGAGAAGGATAATTGAGCTATATAGATACTGTTTCAATGTCTCTTGATGAATTGGCTATTGGGGAGTGTTGTTGACTCCATAAAGATGCTCTATGAGTATTTTGAGGTCTGATCAATCTATATTGAGTATTAACAATGCTTAAGAAGTTAACCATATGTTTGGTAATGGTGTTCCTATATATAAGGTCTTTGGTTGAGTTCATTGAGCATACATATATGAGAGCAAAGGTGACTATGATCATTTGAGGACGTCCTAAGGGAGATAAGGAGTGGACATATGTATTTTTAAGTTGTCCTATGTTCTTATTATCCTTGAAGAAGTGTCAAAGAGCTAAACGGGTCTCCATAGGACCTAAAAGTGACTTAGGCCTATTTGGAAGTGTGTTGTGCTTAAGTGTGACCCATGTGAGATGACTTAAGGGTGAAGGATGTATTATGGCCAATAAGGATTAATGTGGACTTGATTATTCATGATAGCTCTATATATATTGAAATTAAAGATGATGATTTCTAGACTTTATGAGCGAAAGATTTTTGAGAGAGACTTGTGCAAAGTGGGTGTGAGAGATATGAAGTAAAAGATAGGTAGTGTGTCTATTGGTTGATTTAATGCGTAGAAAAATTTATTGATTATGTGTATGTCCTGTAGGTCATGTTCCTAATGTCAGGATAGTGCTCTTGCAATTTGAGGATATGTGAAGAGGTTTGAGTGTGCATATGAGGACTGTGTGAGTGAAGGAGAGAAATTATAGCATGCCTATGTGAGAGGCATATTTGAGATAGAGAAAGAGTTTGTTCAAGGGTTATATTATCAGAGGTAAATCATTAGGTGTTGAAGACATTAGTTTTAAGGTGGAAGTGTTCATTTCAAGGAGGGTCTAAAGGACTTGATCTTCCTTAGGGGTAGTTTCTCCTTGTGAAATGGGGTTTCACTAAAGACCTTTGGTCAAAAAGACTTAATCAAGGTTGTAGGTCAAAAATACTTGACAAAATAGGTGGTTATAAGGACTTGATCATTGTAGGGGTAGGTGCTCCTTGTGAAACTGCTATTTCACTAAAGGCCTTAGGTTAAAAGGACTTGACCAAGGTTCCTGATTAGAAGGACTTGATAAGTCTATTATTTGTGATCATATTATATGATACTAGTCCATGTGTTTATAGGCTTGAGAGTGGTTTTTATTCCCTAAGAGGGTTTACCACATAAATATTGTGTGCATTATGTTCATTTTTCACTGCTATCAGTGATCTGTATGCTTCATGAATGATTGTATTGAATGCTTAAGTATTTGCAAGGGTTTGGAAATTAAACTGGATTATTTACCACCACTGATTCACCCCCCTCTCAATGGATTATACCTCTTATAATTGGTATTATATCAGGTCCTTTGGTAAAGGCTTGACAACTTGAAAGTGATCCAATGTATAATGGCTAGATAGAATGTGTAAGGTGGTTTATCTACTAATCAAGCACCAATGTTTAATGGATCCAATTATGCATTTTAGAGTGATAGAATGAAGACATACATTATGTCCCTAGGGTTTGATGTATGGAAATATATTTTGGATGGTTATGTTGCTCCTACCATTCCTCCATCTAGTGTTGCAGATAAGAAACTATTTGATAATAACTCTAAGGCAATCAATGCCATCACTTATGGTCTTACAAAAAATAAGTTCACCAAAGTAATTTATTGCACATCTACCAAAGAAATATGGGATAAATTAAAGACTATTTTGGAAGGAGATTCAAAGGTTAAGCTGGCAAAGTTGTAGACTCATTAAAGATAATTTGTGAGCCTCAAAATTAAAGAGGAAGATTATGTGGCATCCTTTCTATAGAGAGTTGATGAGATTGTAAACACCATTAGAGGTCTTGGAGAGAACCTTGAAGAGGCTATTGTAGTTCAAAAGGTATTATGGTCTCTATCCCTCAAATTTTATATAAAAGTATCTACTATAGAATAAATTCATGAACTTACTTAGTTGAAGATGGATCAATTGCATGTCACCCTTACTGCATATGAGATGAGAGTAAATGATGATATACTACCAAAGAAGGAAGCAACATTCAAAATAGAGATGATGCCAAAAAGGGAGTTCAAAGGTAAGAAACCCAAGGAAGATGGCATTTTTGATATTGATGAGGAAGAACTAATTGCTTTGTTTACAAGGAAATTGAAAACAAGTTCAAGTAAGTACAAGGGTAAGCTGCCTTTCAAATGCTTCAATTGCAGAGAGGTAGGACATTTTGCTAATAAGTGCCCTCTTAAGTACAATAAGGATATTGATGAATATCATGATCAAGGTCATGATGATGGAAATAGATCATTTAGGTCTAATAAAAAACAAAAAGGGATTTATAAGGTTTGACAACAATAAGAAGTATTCCAAAGACAAGAAGAGTCTCTACACCAAAAAATATTACAGCTCATCAAATGAGAGTGAAGACAATGACTCAGAATATGATCATGAAGATGATGGTCCTATAGAAGATGAAACTCTATTCATGGCTAAAGAAGGAAATTGCTCACATTAGAAAGAGTCTACTTGTAGTGATTAAGATAATGATGAGGATGAGGTGGACTGTGAGACTATATTGATAAGTGATCTTGAAGAAATAAAGATTTAGAAGAAGATAAATAAGAAAATTAAATCTAAAATCAATGGCTATGAGGAGAAATTTAGTGTGTATGAAATAAGAATGAATCAAGACACTAAGGAGCATGAAGATATGATCTAACATCTCAGTAGTCAATTGGAAATTCTATCTACAAGCCTAAAAGCTAAAGAAAATGAATGTGCAAGGTATGTAATGGAAAATAAGTCATTGAAATCTGAGTTAGAGAAGGTATCTAGTAAGGTAATGTCATTTGTGAGATTTGAAAAGAGCTCAAGTGATCTAGATAACATTCTGAATGATCAAAAGCATGTAAGTGATAAGACTCGTCTTGGATACAAAGAAAAACTAGAGGCTGAAACTCAAGATAAGATGAAGACTAATGTGAATAAAGTGGATAAGACTTTGAAGATAAATCAAATTAGACAACTAAATACCATGAGGTATGCAAATTTTAATGGTTACTATTATACTTGTAATCAGTTTGGACAAGAGCTAGAGAATGTATAAGCCCTGTTAAGAATGAATTTGCATAGAACTATGATGGGGGTAATCAATTAAAAGGTGTAATCAAGGTTGAGTGTTTCAACTATCATGATGTGGGACACTTTTAAAAACATTGTCCATTTAAGGTAAGACAAGCTAAGTTTCCTTCAAGGAATGTTGAGTACTATAATTGTTCTGACATAGGACACATTGTAAGATTTTGTCCAAATCCAGAAAGGTGGAAAGATATTCTTGAAAAAATTATGGTATGATTTAATTATTAATAGAGAGGTCACATTTCTAGGTTATATAAGCAAAGGCCTAGAAGTCATAAAAGGTGTAATCAGGCTCCAAGATGCAAGTAACAAGGTAAGTCAACTCATGGAAACCAAAGGTGATAAGAAAGAATCATGATGAGTCTGTAAGTCCAAGTAATATGTTTGCTATTGTGGCGAATGTTTTAAAAGTTGAAGAATGCCAAGGGCTATCATTGTCTGCTCATATTGAGAATAAAGTGATCAAGCTCAAAGAAAAGACCAAGGTGCTAGTTGAAGCTAGTTCTTAGTTATATATGGATCTAAGTGAACATCATGTTATTATTGAACAAGTACTTAGTGATGAGGATCCAAGATGAAAGGAAGATTATTTAGATGAAAAGGTATACCATGAATCTATGTTATTTCCATGTATTGATAATCTAATCATAGAAGAAAAGGAGAATGTTGTAGTAGTTGAGGAAGTTTTTTCTCTAAAGCCAAAGAAGAAGAATAAGAATTATAAGTATCAATTAAGCAAGGAGGAGAAGGAAAATGAGGAGTTGTTTTTGTTTTAGAGCATTGAGGTATAGAGGATGTCTCTATCTATGCTTCTTTTGAGACTCCTTTTAAGTGGAGAAACAAGTGTTGCTATGGTGTTTTTCAATTGGAATAGTTTGCAGGGTTAGATTGAAGGTTCCCAAATGGAAAAGGAGGATTTGTGATTTGTTAAGGTAATATTTTTTCAATATAAAGGTCTATTGACCTTATTGTAGCATGCTCCATGTGGTTTTGTGATCTGAAGGTATGTTGAATTCAAATTGAATATTTTTGTTTGCTCTTAGGTTTCCTGGTTTGTGCTTATAAGTATGAAGGTCCTAAAATGAGTTATAGGAAGTCAAGGTTCCCAATGGTGTGGAAGCTCAAATCTTGGTCCAAAAGTGTGTAATGGTTGTCTCCAGGTGTAAAATAAGTTTCAAAGGTGGACGTTGATTGGAAGGTGCTATGTTGACTTTATTTGTTTTGAGTTCTAGGGTTTTGGGCTCTACTTAAAAATTTGGTTTGCCTTATGAGTTGAGGTCTGAGGCTTCTTAATATGTTGAATGGGCCAAATGGGTTGTCAAATTGGAGGCCTAATTGGATAGTTGGTTTTTGAAGGAAGTATATTACAAAAGATGAGCTAGTTATTGAAAATTGGTGTCTTTGAGGGGGCATATAAGAGTGCTCTAGATATAAAGTTTTAGGTTTTAAAGAAATGTCTACTAAAAATTGTGGGCTCTACAAGTTCCAAGTAGGGCTACAAGGAAGATAGATAGGCCTAGTTTGAATAAGAGTGATTTAAGCTCAGTTTTTATGAAAGAGAAAGGTATGTGGATTTCAAGGTGAGTTCTCAAGTTTGTTTAGTGCATGTTTCCTATTTGGTGAGTGGCATGAAATTTAGTTGGTGGTCATGAAAGTGTCTTGAGAAAGAAGGCTGGTAAGCTTACATGGTGGTTCTTCATGGTGTGTGGATATATAAAGATGCTCAAAAAGTGTAATGGCTAAGAGATCTTAGGGGGAGTCCCTATCAGATGTTTCTTGGTAAGTTCTATCAATTGTCAGTGTTTTGTGTTATGTCTTCATTAGTTGTAGTGCTTGGTTGAAGTGAGTGTTGGCATGGAGCAAAAAGGATGTTGTTAAGGAAAGAAAAATTAGGCTTAAAGTAAGGGGGAGTTTGTATCACATTTCTAAGATGGTCCTTTCCAATTTATGGTCTTTTTAGGTCCTCAAGATTAGTTGGTGCCCACTTTGTCATTGTGTCAAAGGGGGAAAAAGTTCCTATTATGGGAATGCTTGAAGAGAGAAGGTGAGTTGTATATTGCTATTTGTTGACATCAATAATAAAGGGGGAGATTGTTAAGGTGTGGAGCTAAAAGCTTCAACTGTTTGTAGACACAAGAGAAGGATGCTGAAGAACCAGAGCCACCGGTGTCGGCAGTATGACTGACGTTGGTCAGATGCAGTGGAGAAGGAGACTGGTGACGGTTGATAGTCGGTCGACATCGGCAGCACCAGACAAGTAGGGACCGGCATCGGTCGCCTGTGTATTTTCAAAACTGCTGTTGACGAACAGTCAGTTAAGTGAAGCGAGTGTTTGCATGTCAAGCGACTAATTATAGTCACGAGCTGCGTGTCTAATTATTATAACTAGAGTTCTATTTTTGTAAGCATGGGATCTTATTTATAGACCCATAAGGCATGTATTGTAATTAAGCAAGAAGGCAAGTAAAGGCATTGAAGCTAGCAAGGTCAAGGAGATCAGCTGAAGCATTCAAGGAGGGATAATAACTTAGGCTTTAGATTTGTTGTGTTGAGCAAGAGAGAGAGGGAAGAAGGTCTTGAGGTGTGGCAAGCCTTTGAGGTGGAGGAAGAAGTGGCATCTTCCTTATTGTATTTTCTTCTAGTAATATTGAATACAAGAGTGTGTATTGTCTCTCAAATTCTTTGCTGTCTCAAGTTTCTAGCTAATTTATCATTCTGGTATAATTCCGTGTTTAATTGCATATAAGAAAGTAATCAATTGTGCTCTAATTGGTAGAGTTACAGATCCCCTGACAAGTGGTATCAGAGCTATGGTTTGCAGGAAGCAGGGTATTGTTTTTTGATTACAGGTCATTCACAGGGTTTTCTGATTGAGTGGGAGTTCAGCAATGGCAGAAGAAAGTAGACTACGAATGGAGAAGTTTAATGGCAAGAATTATCAACATTGGAGGATGCAGATTGAAGACTATCTGTATCAGAAGGATTTGTACTTACCATTGGGTGGGGTTGCATGCAAGCCCACAGATATGAAGGATGAAGAATGGAACGTTCTTGATCAGAAGGCTCTCAGTTCCATAAGGTTGAGCCTTGCATCGTCTGTGATTTCTAGCTTATCACAGTGCAAGACAATGGAAGAGTTGATAAAGTCCTTGGCGAATTTATACGAAAAGCCCTCGGCTTCTAATAAGGTATATCTTATGAAGTCAGCTATTTACTTTGCAAATGCAGGAAGGTGGATCGGTACATACTCATCTCAGTGATTTCCATGGTTTGGTAAACCAACTAGCTTCAGTCAATATTGTTTTTGATGATGAGGTAAAGGCTCTCTTGATTTTATGTTCTTTGCCTAAAAGTTGGGACGGTATGGTTATGGCAGTAAGTAATTCTGCATCTGCTTCTAAAATCTTAAAAGTTGATGATGTTGTGAGTGTGATCTTGAATGAAGAAATACGCAGGAGAAGCACAGGTGAATCATCAGGGAATGCTCTAAGTGCAGAAAGTAGGGAAGGCAAAGGGAGAAGGTTGAGCAAGGGAAATCAAGGTCGGGAAGGAGATCCGAGTCCAAAGGTATTACCTGCTGGTTTTGTGGAAAGAAAGGACATACGAAGAAGGAGTGTTGGTTGAGAGATAAAGAGAATCAACATGCAGGTATTGAAGAAGCAAAGGATGCAAATATTGTGATGCAGGATGCTCTCATACATTCTTCGGATAGTCAGGTAGGATCATGGATTTTAGATTCTGGTTCATCTTTTCATGCATCCCCAAACAGAGATTTGTTCTATGAGTATGAACAGGGAGACTTTGGAGTGCTCTATTTAGGGGATGGTACACCTTATCAGATAGTTGGCAAAGGGAAAGTGCAGCTGAGATTGTAGATTGACAACACGTGGGTGTTGAAAGAAGTCATGCATGTTCCAATTCTGAAGTAGAGTCTGATTTCTGTAGGAAGGTTGGGAGATGAGGGATGCACAATAACCCTCACAGCAGATTCTTGGAAGGTTACCAAGGGAGCACTTGTTCTAGCAAGAGGTAAGAAAGTAGATACTCTTTATCTGTCTACTTGTATTACTGATTCTACTTCTGGTGTAGATTCGAAGATGTGGCCTAATAGGCTTGGTCACATGAATAAGAAGGGAATGGAAGTTCTTGATTCAAAAGGTATGTGTTCAAATTTGGAAAGCACAGATATAGTTCATTGCAGAAAGAGGAAATTTGATGCTTTTGACAGGAACAAAGAAGCCTTGGTGTTTACGGAGGAGATGAAGGACAGAGATCAATCACAGGGGCTGAATAAATCTGAGTAGGGCAGCATGGACAGAGGTTTGATCCAAGAAGAGCTCACGGATGAAAATTTCATCACTTACAGGAACACACAGACACCGATGTCGGTCGCTTGGCACCGACGTCAGTCATCCAGATACCGACATCGCTCATGTGCAGACCAGCAGGGTCGGTAGGTCAGGCAGGAGAAGTCTGACGTTGGTCACAAGGACCGACGTTGGCAGGAGGGACACTAGCGTCGGCCAGGGAAACGACGTCAGCAGTCAGGGTCAGTGCAGGGAACCGACATCGGTCGGGAGCAGACTGGGAGATGGCCTAGATCGGTCACTGGAACGGATGTTGGGTGAATTAATAAGTCTCAAACACCCATGTGGAGGATAGGAAAGGTATGTGAACCTCATATTCATTGTTCACCTTCTTTATATTGCTTACTGATAGTCATGAACTAGGAAGATGGAAGAAGTAATGCAGGTAGAATCCAGAAACAGTGGGAGCTTGGCATGGATGAGGAGCGTGAGTCCTTGGAGAACCAAATAGGTATTTGTTGGTAGTGTTGTCAGCTGGAAAGAAGCACTGGATAGAGGGATGGATTCTCGTTTTAGAGAAGAGAGTGGATGGACACATGAGATAGAAGGCTATGGTCTTGAGTACGCTGCTGAACAATGGAGGTTTGACCATTGTATTTTATCTTTACCAGGTTGGATAATATTAGCTACATTATCCTGTTACTGTATTGTGTTACTTGTTGCAGGGTTTCATATACAGGGAGTTTTCTAAGCTAAGGGTAGAGTTGGTTCAGAAGTGTGTCATGGAGAATTTAGGAGCAGCAAAATTCTTGTGGCATAAGATACAGGTATTGCATCAAAGGTTTGCGTGGTGGTTGGTCTTCAAGAGTGACGTTGAAGAGGGATACAGAGCCTAAAGAACAAAATAGATGGTGTACAGGTATATGTACAAGTTGCAGCTATTTATCTCCAAGTGGGAGATTGTTAAGGTGTGGAGCTAAAAGCTTCAACTGTTTGCAGACACAAGAGAAGGATGCTGAAGAACCAGAGCCACTGGCATCGGCAGTATGACTGACGTCAGTCAGATGCAGTGGAGAAGGAGACCGGTGACGGAAGATAGTCGACCGACGTCGGCAGCCCCAGACAAGCAGGGACTGGCGTCGGTCGCCTGTGTATTTTCAGAACTGTTGTTGACGAACATTCAGTTAAGTGAAGCGAGTGTTTGCATGTCAAGTGACTAATTATAGTCACGAGCTGCGTGTCTAATTATTGTAACTAGAGTTCTATTTTTGTAAGCATGGGATCTTATTTATAGACCCATAAGGCATGTATTGTAATTAAGCAAGAAGGCAAGTAAAGGCATTGAAGCTAGCAAGGTCAAGGAGATCAGCTGAAGCATTCAAGGAGGGATAATAACTCAGGCTTTAGAGTTGTGTTGAGCAAGAGAGAGAGGGAAGAAGGTCTTGAGGTGTGGCAAGCCTTTGAGGTGGAGGAAGAAGTGGCATCTTCCTTATTGTATTTTCTTCTAGTAATATTGAATACAAGAGTGTGTATTGTCTCTCAAATTCTTTGCTGTCTCAAGTTTCTAGCTACTTTATCATTCTGGTATAATTCCGTGTTTAATTGCATATAAGAAAGTAATCAATTGTGCTCTAATTGGTAGAGCTACAGATCCCCTGACAGAGATTATTGGAGAGATATTAGTGATGTCATAGAGGTGTACATGTGATTATATAATGTGCTTTGATAGCCTAAGTAAAAATGACAAAGTGTGCAATGTGCTTATCCTAGTGTGCTTGAAGTTGGCTTGGTTGATCTTAAGTTTTGGCATGGTTAGAGATGTTTAGGGATGAGTATGGAGTTTTGAGCATGTGAAAAGGGTACTATAATAGGTTTTATATGATTGTAGAGCTTGTGTTCATAAGTGGAATTCATGTGATTGTCCATAGTTTTCATCTAGACAGTTTAGGTCTAGTGGCAGAAAATCTAAGTAGGTAGTTTGATGACATCACCATTGCCCCATGGGAATGAGTCAAGGGGAGTTGGTCATATGGTTGTGATCAAAGTACTCCCTAATTAATATGTGCTAAATCTGAAATCATGATCAAAGATATGAGGGTACAAATTTGGCTTCTTAATTAGAACTCATTATTTTATCATACTTAGCCAAATTTGCATGTGGCCAGAAAGAGTTGAGTAAGCATATTGATGAATTTATATCTCACACATGTGGACATTTTAGGAGAAGGTGATGATATGGTTTTGTTAAATTTTTCCCTAGTTTCTTTGCACTATTTTTTAGATCATGCAACAAAGTGCATCAATAGATATGCATATGTAATTTTGGGTTCCCAGGTAGTTTGATTTTGTTTTTCCTTGGCCAATTTTACATGTGACAAGAAAAGTTGAGTAGGAATTTTGATGGTGCTATATCTTGCTTGTTTGAAGGTGTCAAGAGAAACTGATCATATGGGTTTGTTTAGTTTTGATCCTAGTTTATTTATTCTAAATTTTAGATCATGCATTGAAGTGAAACAAAAGATATGCAGGAGCAAAGTTGGTCTCCCAAATAATTCTAATCATAGTTGGCTCTATGATAGAAGATTTTGAGAAGGCATTTTATTTCACACACATGAAGTTTTTAGGAGCAGTTTGATACATGGTTGGATTCTTCTTTAAAAGGAGAACATATGGTGAAATTTTTAGGACATGAGAGTGACCAAGGTAGAAGTTATGACTATGCAAATTTGGCCTTCTAGGCGTATTTCAATGGTTCCCATACTTGGTCATTTCTACACATGCTAAAGTTCAAGTAAGATCGATGGAACACATTTGCTCCAAGAAATCAAGTTGCAATGAGATGAGGATAGGTGCATAATGTTTAACAATTGAGTAAAGGTACATGACAAGGATTTAATGATGAGTTGGTGTTCATATAGATTGATTAAATAATGAGCATTGATAGTGAAATCCCTAGTTGATCTACAAAGATCGATAGAGCGCATTGAGTCAACATTTCAAGATTGCACGAGATGAGGTTAAAGTGATTGAGGTTTAACATTTAGCATTAGTAGTCTATGTGTTAAATATCAAACAAGATCAATGGTGTATGATTGATCTAAAGCTAAGAGAACACAAGATGCAAGCATTGTGTTTAGAGTTTAACTGTGACTGTTTGAATTCAAATATTTGAATTTAACACAAGGAAAAACTAGATCTCTATATTTTGTCCATATCTTTTGATGTAAGACAAATTTGTCTATGTAGTAAAAATAAAAGTGGTAGAGGACTCTAAGGCACATATGAAAATATGGATTTTAAGATCTATAAGTGCATACAATCAAAGATTTTGAGCCTATAAGTTGACTATATGTTCGTGCTTGTTCTGCAAATGACTTGAGAAGGATAATTGAGCTTATATAGATATTATTTTGATGTCTCTTGATGAGTTGACTATTAGAGAGTGTCGTTAACTCCATTAGGATACTCTGTGAGTATTTTGGAGGTGTGATCAATCTATCTTGAGTATGAACATTGCTTAAGAAGTTGATTGTATGTTTGATAATGGTGTTTTCATGTATAAAGTCTTTGATTGAGTTAATTGAGCATACACAAAGGTGAGCAAAGGTTACTGTGATCATTTGAGAATGTCCTAGGGGATATAAGGAGTGGACCTATGTATTTTAAAGTGGTTTTGTGTTCTTATTATGCTCAAATAAGTGTCAAAGAGTTGAATGGGTCTCAATAGGACCTAAAAATGACTTAGGCCTATTTGAAAGTGTGTTGTGCTTAAATGTGACCCATGTGAGATGCCTTAAGGGTGAAGGGTGGCTGACAAGGATTAATGTGGGCTTGATAATTCATGATAGCTCTATATATAGTTAAATCAAAGATGATGATTTCTAGACTTTATGGGTGGAAGATTTGTGAGAGAGACTTGTGCAAGGTGGGTGTGAGACTTATGAAATGAAGGATAGGTAATGTTCCTATTGGTTGAGTTAATAAGTAGAACAATTTGTTGACTTTGTGTATGAATTGTAGGTCATGTTATCAATGTTAGGATAGTGCTCTTACAATTTGAGAATATGCGAAAAGGGTCGAGTGTGTATATGAGGACTATTTGAGAGGAGAGAAATTATAACATGCCTATGTGAGAGGCTTGTTTGAGATAAAGAGAGAGTTTGTGTAGGGGTTAGATAATTAGAGGTACATCATTAAGTGTTGAAGACATTAGTTCTAAGGTGGATGTGTTAATTTCAAGGAGGGTCTAAAGGACTTGATCTTCATTAGGGGTAATTGTTCCTTATGGTCAAAAAGAATTGATCAAGGTTGTAGGTCAAAAGGACTTGACCAAATAGGTGGTCACAAGGATTTGACCATCTTAGGGGTAGGTACTCCTTATGGAACTAGTATTTCACTAAAGTCCTTAGGACTTAAGGACTTGACCAAGGTTCTTGATTAGAAGGACTTGATTAGTCTCTTGTTTGTGATCATCTTATAGGACAATAGTCTATGCATTTATAGGCTTGAGAGTGGGTTTTATTCTCTAAGAGGGTTTTCTATGTAGATCTTGTGTTGTGTATGTGATCTTGCATTATGTTCATTATTCACTGCTATGAATGATTTGTATGCTTCATGAATGATTGTATTGAATGCTTAAATATTTTCAAGGGTTTGAAAATTGAATTGAATTGTTTGCCACGACTAATTCACCCCCCTCTTAGTGGATTGTACCTCTAACATTTTTCCCACACCCTTTTTTTAGGTGAATGCTTGTGTTAATCTTGTGCTTTGGTGTTTCTTTCATGCTTCTCTTTATTTTTATAATTCTATACATTTCAACTCCAACACATTGCATATCTATTTTAATAATCAAACTAGTATATAATAGTGATTTATCAATCACTTGTTGAGTCAGGAGTATAATATACATCTTGGTAAAGCTTAGTGTGGAATATCCACCTAGTTTATGGATCATATTGGTGTCAAAGCTAGTTTAGCATCAATTCTTTCATGTTTTTGTGAATACATTGTAGTTTATGACCATCACTAGAGTAAGAAGTGTTAGTGGTAAAGGTGTCCTAGTTCCATTAGAAGAAGACATTTCCATAATGAAGTGGAAGTAAGAGATCAGAAGGATGTCCCAATCTAATGAAGAAGATGCTCATACAATAGAAGAATGTTTTCAAAATCTTGAAGGAGTTGTTAACATCTCTCTTTATATGAGAAAGCTTGACTGGTTTGAGTCCAACATGAGGATTCTCATAGAGAAACTTTATTTTTTTACAAAGGAACTAAAAAGCAAAAAAGGAAGATACTCTTGGGCATGATAAGTTGGATGAACATCCTCATTGCAACCAAACTCCACCTCCATTCAAGGTTGAGGTGAAGATAAATATTCAATCATATGATGGATATATGAATGTAGAGAAGCTAAACCATTGAGGTATATTTTAGTTTGCATCAGATTAAAGAGAGCCAACATATTAATTTTTCAAGGTTAGAATTAATCAATCATGTTTTAACTTGGTTTGAGTGTTATGCTCATACCTTGGTTGTTAAAAAGTTTCCTCCTATCAGTAAGAGGGATGATTTTAAGATGTTAATCAAGAAGTGGTTTTATCATATATATAACAAGGAAGATAGGTCCATGTATTGGCAATATCTTAGGAAAAATAAAGACCAAAGTATGCAAGAGTAAACAAGTACATAGAGCATTGCATTTTTATACTATTAAAACTCATTTTTAAACTTATTTTAGATACTTAAATCTATGTGCATTTGATGTTATTTTGAGATAGCCATACAAAGGGAATGGAAAAGTGAATCTAGAGGTCCACAAAGTTGAAAGTTTCATTGAGAATAATTAGAAAATTATCCTCCAAGTATAAGACAAGTTAAAGGAGTCTTAAACCAAGTACAAAGTAAGGCATGATCAAAACAAAATTGGTCATGGTTTAATTGTTGGAGACAAGGTATAGTTGTACTTGAGTTGAGAAAGGCTCCAAGGTTAGACTAATAATCTTAAGCCTATTAGGTATGGTCCATTTGAAATTCTATGAAAAGTGGGTAAGAATGCATTTAAAATTTGTTTGCCTCCTAGTATGAATATTTATTTAGTTATCAATGCTGAGAACTTACGTCTATTTAAGCCTCCTATGTTATACAATGAATATGAAGGGTTGTTGCTACCTTCAATTGAAAACCTCATTCTTGATATACAATTGAAATTAGATGAGGGTGTTGTGTTTCAAAGAAAGGAGAGGACAACAAGAAGAGGAGTGCAAGAGCATTGACTAGTCGGGTTAAAGGTTTAGCCACATAAAAGAGCCAAATTGTATGCTAGAGAAGATGTGGGGAATAAATTTTCTCATTTACAGAGTTCCTAAAGATTTTATGGACTCAAAAGCCTCAAATTAAGGTATGATCCAAAATCTAAATATAATGTACTATATGTACTTGCTAGATGTTTCCACTATTCCTAATGTGTGTAATTCATGCTTATAAGATATTGTAAGAATTTTAAATGATAAAGTTAGTATGGGGATGGTCTAGACATATTTAGAGTGATGATGTTAATAATTTTTAGATCTTGAAAATGAGGGGTTTGTAATAGCTAGTATAACTACTATATGCAGGTGAAGGTTGCACATTACCTAAATGGTTATGTAACCAATGGTGTTTGTAGGTGGTGGTTGAGAAATTACCATGGTGGTTGCATAACTATTATTTTTCATGGAATGGTAGTTTTGCCACCATAAAAAATATAGGTAGGGGAATGGTTGCAAACATTTCCTCTACTTAAAAATGATTCAATTGAGTTTCTTGGTAAATTCCAAAGTAAGAGGGCATACACACAAACCTCATGGAAGGCATGAGAGATCAGAGAAGTTAGTGAGGATTTCTAAAGCCAGATTCACATTGCAATTTTCAAGTTTGAGTCTTTGTTCATATTATCTAATTATTTTCTAGCTGTTAGTGGTTATTTACAATATTGGAATTTTTGGTGAAGCATTGTGAGAGTGAAGAGTAACATGGTAAAAGTTTGGATAATGGAGTAATTGGTATCTCTCACCATAAACGGCCAAAATTTGTAGTAACTTGTAAATTTGAGGATTACATAATGGAAAGGGTAGTGCAATTGCCTCACCCACTAGAGTTTTTCTCACACCAAGTTTATTTAGGTTAATTATTGTGTTCATGTCATGTCTTGGTGTTTATTTCATGCTTCTTTTTATGTTTAAAACTATGTACAATTTAATTTTAGCACATTATATCTATAGTAATAAAATTAGTGTAGAACAATCATTTATGAATCACTTGTTGAGTTAGGAATATATGATATCTCTTAGTGAAGCTTGGTTTGGAATATACACCTAGTTTAAAATCAATTGATTTACCTAATAAGAAGGTCATTGATAAGAAATAAGCTCCAAAAATCAACATGAGTTCACCTTTTACAAATGATAATAAACTAATTAAGTTTGATAGTTTTAAAGATATGCCAAGTGTATTTACAAACATTACTTGACAAGAGATTAATCAACCTACCTCATAATTACAATCACCTTCATGATCATCTCACTCGAGTAGGGGGAAAGATCATTATTGAAACTATCATCATATCAATGGACATCGAGATAATGATTTTTATGTACCGTGACAAAAGATATAACAACTTGTGGATAGAGTGATTTTCACTTTTGGTACATTTAACAATATTTTAATAAGGTACCCTTATCCATATTCTTATACTTCTCATTCCATGAAGGTCGAGATATCTTAGGATTTTATTATAAAGGAACCAATGGCCATTAGAGATTTTATGGAAGTACAATTAGAAGAAGGCCTTCTTCTAGCTCACATTCTATAAGGATCGATATTTCTTAAGATGTTATTATAGAGGAACCTATGGTCATTGGAGATCTTATCAGAGATGAACATAGAGAAGACATTATTTTAGATGAAAATACACTGTGCAAGACATGTATAATTAGGTTATTTAAGGACTTGGGATACAAAAAGAAAGTTTTACATCATATGTGCACTTATGAGGATGCCATAGGGCATGTTACCATATCAATCAATCTTGGGCCTAAGATAATAGATACATTATTATATGTGAAGAAAGCTATTTCAAATGACAATGAAATATTTGGACATTCATTTTCACAAAAAATGGGAGAAAATTTGGATAATGTTAATATGACTATATCATTCACTTTTCAAGGTGACTTTCTTGCATATAAAAGATACACAACAATTACAAAGAAGATTACTTAGAGTAAAGTTACATCTCATAATGCATATGTGAGGGTACCACAGTTAAATCAACAAGTTGAGAATTAAGGAATGGAACATGTAACAAAAAATACACAAGAACAAAAGAAAAAAACCATCTCAAGGAATCATCAGTAAAAAGGTATATCAATAGGTTTCAGATATTTATATAGATAACTACACTCCAACATTATTATATCTAAGTGGTTGGGTAGATGATTTTATTATAACTAGTAAGAGCATTTGTGGTGATATCATAGGTTAGTTAATTATACATGTGTTATGCTTAGATGCTATATCATTTATGCATCCCATCCATACAATTACAAATACTAAATGACAAAATCAAATACAAATACAAATATAAATACAAATACAACCCTTCAATTTACTATGACTTTGGTATTTCATTTAGTCCTTACCTTCTAATTATTTATCTTGATTTGAACATTCGTGAAATATATCACATGATGATATATCCTTTACAATGGTCTATTCTTAGTGCACATCTTTTATGGTATAATACTTGCTCACCCTTACATATTGACTATATATACTTGTTATAGCCTACATTGAGCTTAAATGATCACATAAAATTATACATGTATATCATCACATGAACATTTACATTGATTCTTTCCCATTGAGGGCATGTTGAGATTCACATATATAGTGGAGGCATGTTACTTGCCTTCACTTACTTGGCACTACTTTGCTACTACACTTGGTACATATTATGTTTGACATATGTTATGAATTGTTTGGATCCTTTCCATTATTATATTTTTGAATCTAAAGGACAATTCTGATGTAGACAATAAATTGGATTGCACTACTATCATGCAGTTCGTATGAACTAAGAAAAATAAGAAATGAGAAGTCTTTTCCAAATCACGAAGACAAAGGTAAATAAACTTGTTGATACTAATTCATAATCTAATTTGATTTTAGATGAAGTTGTTAAGAGGATTAGTTTAAAATCTTATGATCATCCATATCCATTGGGTTGGGTTGGGTGAAGAGGGATGTTAAATATCAAGGAACTAAAATATGCAAATTTAAAATTGGTATTAATTTGGAATGTGTTTATGAGTTGGAAGCACATGTGATTCTACTTGATGCATTTGATGTTGTGTTTGGAAGCTTGTGCTTGCTAGGGATGTTGTCTTGACTATAAGGGAAAACAAATAAAAATGTGTAAAGGACAAGTTTAGCTATAACATAAAATCACATTGAGGCAAGCCCAATCTTGCCATGGTAAATTCCAATTGAACTAGGAGACTCAATTAAGCAAATAAGAGGTTTTGTTTACTTGTTTTGAAAGATAAGCAAAATAGTGGGTTATAAGTTTATAATATTGATTGTGTTAACAAGGGGTTGAAATATTTGATCTATTTGTTTTATTATTTTCAAGAATTTTTCCAATGTCCCTAAGTTTTTAACCTAAAAAAAAAGGTCGAGTACGAGATTTGTTAGGGAGACTCATTGTGTTCAAATCTCCTCTACCAAATATTGGCTTGTATAAATATTCACTTTTGGAGTATAATAAAACTTCAAGATTTTTTATAACTAGGATTCGTACACCTAAGTACTTCACCATGTGTTTCACCCATTGTTATGGTGAAAAAAGACATCTTTTGGAGAATGTGTAGTGACTATAGATCCTAGAATATGATCTCCATCAATAACAAATATCCTCTCCTATGGATTGATGATTTGTTGGATCCATGTTAGCATGTCAATTATTTTAAAAAGTTGGATCTTGAATTCAAGTAACACGAAGCTTATATGAAGGAATATGTGTGGAAGACCACCTTCAAAACAAAACAAGGTTTGTATGTATGGTTGGTTCTTCCATTTGGTTTATGTAAGGCATATGTAACTTTTAAGAGATTTGGGAATGATGTATTAATGCATTTCATATATAAATCATGTCAAAGTGTATCTAGATGATATTTTGGTTTTCATTGCTAAATAAAGAACATATAATTCATCTGAATCAAGTGGTGTGAGTGTTGAAGGAAAAATAAAATTTATGTAACAAGAAGAAATATGAGTTTGCAAAACAATCACTAGTCTATGTGAGCCATGTGGTTGGAGGAGGAGAAATAAGACTTGATCAAGAATTTTTATAGGGTATCACCAATTGATCTACACCTATGCGTGTTATGGAAAATAAAAGCTTTATTAGAACAATACAATATATGAGGAAGTTTATTTATATTTGCATGATTGAAAGAGAATTAAGAGTATTCATGCCCCCATCATGACCTTAGTGCCAATAGATTTGAAGTGAAATAACCATTTTCCTTTGAATATGTAAGTTGTATTATAGTGTACATGTGCATGAACCAATATCATGCTTTTTGAACTTTGAAAGATGTATATGTGAGCATGAATTAGTATCATGCCCCCTGAATTTGTGTCAAATGATATAGAATGTCATACATCTATATGCTCAATTGTAATTGTATATGAAACATGTAATTTTTGATCTTGTAACTATTTTGCATATGCCCATGCATATTTATTCAAACATGTATGAATATGAACTAGAGTTTATGTAAATTGAGTGCATATGCATGTCATATGTCCCTCATAATCTGTATTAATGTGATGATATCTATCATGTGTTTGATTTTTAAATTAATTTGAATATTTGAAACTTGTACTTGTCATAAAAATTAATTTTTGAATATTTCAAACCTGTACTGTATCATAGAATCTATTTTTTTATCTCATGAAAGTCTAAATCTCTAAGATAAGCCTAATGTAACACCCTCTCTTTTGAGATGAGGGATGTAGCCTGAAAGTCACTCATCTCAAAAGAAGAGTTAAATTATATCATGTGATAAATATATAATCACATAGCATTATGTTAGCACATGGAGAGTATGTTATCATAGTAATGTACTTGTCATTGAAACATGTATGTAAAATATTAAATGTGAGGCATACAAGTGTCATGTATAGATAGATATATCAATGAGGCATGCAATAAGGTAACCATAATTACGTAAGACTACATATTAAAATTACAATATATGGATCATGACACCACTAATCAAGCTCAACAAGAACAATAAACATAACACCCAATGTTACATAATAAGGCCAAGGGCCATGTACAAGGGACATGAACATGTCATAACAAACAAGGCCAAGGGTTGTATGCAAAAGACATTAAGAATGTCACAAATAAGGGACATAAATATTTCACACACACAAGGCCAAGTAGATAAACACAATAATCAAGCAATATCTATCCTATCATGTAAGAAAGTAACATCATTAAAGGAACATAGAATAAGTGTAAACTAATGAGAATGTATTTACATAATTCATTGATTTACTAGACAGTTTTTAGATATAACTGTGTATTCATTTTTTGACCAACATTTCAGTTCATAATCCATGACCCATCAAGAGTTTGTGAGAGTGAATTGAGTATGAACCAAAACATTAACATTGGTTAAAAAAAGAATACGCAGTTATATCCATAATATCTCTAGCAAAAGTGAAAACTAGTCTACACCATTCATATGTATCGGTGTCACATCATAAAAAATTAGCATATCCATTTAATAAAATGTAATAAATGAGTAATTTACAAGACACTTATAGTATATGTAGTTAAAAATGGTAGAGGTCATATATAGATATAATATGCGATAATGTAACATGTAGAATAAGATGCCCCTAACATAGGTATGACCACTAGGTAGAAGGGAATCCAACATCTAAGAATCCATGTATAGTATGTATATCTTGCATCATACTCACGTAATTGTGAATTGTACGTGTGCTTGAAAAATAATAGGTTATCTACCAAAATATGAAATAAATAACATATGCAAATAAATAAATTAGTAACTCATGTTATGCTTAGGTCTTGATTTTTTATTTTTGAAGACATTTCAATTTTTTTGTAGTTTTGAAATATTCAAATTTGTTTGGATTTTGATATCTTTGAATGTTTGTTGAATTTTTGGCATTTTTTTTGAAATATTTGAAACAAATTAGCCTATGATCTCATCGATGGGAAGACCACAGTGCTTGCTTATATCATATAATTAGAGGGTGACTTATTGTGAACAAAAAAATATACATGTAGATGAATCCAATTATGAAAAGAAATCATGTGTTATAATGTAGTTTTCTTTAGCACTGCTCATAGTATTAGTTATAGGATGTGTAACTCTAAAAGGTGTAGGACTCGACGGAGTCTATTATATAATAGGAGGAGATTTCATTGCTTATGTTTGCTATTGAACATGTTGAATTGTTTGAGGTATTGTATTAGGATGCAGAGTAGAAGATGAATATCTATTTGAATTCTTAATAACTTTTTGATGTAAAGTTTGATGTCTAGGAGGGTGTACCACTCTCCTCTGAACTGATTGTATAGAAATATTTTGCATAAGTGAAAAAATTGTCTTTATATTATGTTATTGAATAAGTGTAATGGTTTTATCTTTATTATTCGCTTGAATAGGTGTAATAAACAACTGTAGTGGTGGTGGGGGAGGAGTAGAAAATATTATTGATCATAGAGGGTACTCATATTGAATACCTAAAACTTTCCCACCTGATTACAATGTATATATTTGAGACATTGATATATTGTAGATGATATTTCACTGAGCTTCTGTATCCAAGGCCACGCCAATAACATATCAAAGACCCTTGTGCTTGGTAATACCAATAATGGAGTAACCAATGCCACTGAGTCTACCTAAATGGGTATCACTATATGCTTAAGAGTATTATGTGTATATCCATTAAATGCTGTAACTATCCTTAATGTATCTTGTAGATTTTATTATGTGTAACCAAGAGTTCAAAGAAGTGTCACTGTACATGTGTTTTCACTAGACCCATATTCAATCATGGCATTTTGTATGGGTTGTTTGTTGATATGAGTTTGAATAGATAGTGCATGTCTATCTAAATCATCATCAACAATCTCTCTATCATCAAATGTGATCATAGAACATGGTCTTAATCTACATGTGATTGTACTAATAATAACATCTATTGGATGCCCATATTTCTAAAGATAAGGCTATGCATTGTAAGTATGATTCACCTCTAAATTATCTATATTTTTTATTGTGCCCTAATTTGGAATGGATTACTAAGGATTTTCAACTATGTATTTTCATTATATTGTGATCTAGCCTCCTATGTGTGTGTGCTTAACTCAATAGTATTATCATAGATGATATCTTGTATCTTACGTATTAAAATATAACACTTATTTGTATAATGTCTAACACATCTATGAAAGTCATAATAATGTTGTTGCCAAATCCCTAAAGTTAAGTTTTAGTCATATCAACCTTTAATAGTGCAGGGAGAGTAATGAGATTGTAATCAAATAATTTTAATAACCAAAAATGAGGAGATGATGGTAAACTTAAAAATTACCTCCTTGGTAGAGCTTTCAACTAAAGCTTATTCATTGCTTTAAAACTTAGTATTTATAGTAGATGGAACATTTGGTGCATACTTGAGCTTGTTCAAATCTACGCACTTGACTTCTTGAGCTTGTTCAAATCTACACACTTGACTTCTTGAGCTTTAGTAGTATGGAATAACTCATAGAAGTCATGCTACATGAAATGATTGAAGATTCTATTTGGGATCATGTGTACCTCAATAGAGTGGTAGATTAGGAGCTACAAAACATGTTGGTAATAGGTAAGATGTTATCTTGGGTTCCAAATGATTATGAAGTAAATTGAGGGAATCCATTGAATGAATAACTATAGAGACACCTTGGCCTAATTGTAACACTTTAACATGTAGTTATGTAATATTTCTCTCAAGAGAGTGTGGATTAGGTGAGGTTGGAGATGGACTATGTGAAATAATCAAAGGAGGTGTGTATGATGCCTATGTAGAGATAGGCATATTAATTTGTTTAAAACCTTGTGATACCCCCATACCTAGGGAATATGTCACATATGTAACTAGATTTGGTGATACAATAATAGATTCAATAGTAGACGTCAGAGCACCTAAAGTGAAAGTAGAAGTTTGGGTTGATTTATTTTATTCATCTCTTGCAACATATAGTGATGCATCATTTTTGTGTGGATTAAAATTAAGATATTTAGTGGATTCTTTATCATTAATTTCATTTGATTTATATGTATTAGATTTATCAATCTCAACAGTTATGATAAGTCCATTAATAAGGTGTGTAGCATGACTTGTAAGATTCAAAATGTATCGTTCTTGTTCCCATGTCATAGTTAATTTTTACAAAAAAATGCATTAATAATGCTTGTGTCCTTGGGGAATCATGACATGATAAAATATTGAAATAATATAAGTTGAGGAAGGCTTGGGATTTTTCATTATTCATTTTTAGTATTCATTGTAAAGTTATTGACCCAAAATAAAGCAAATATGAAAAACACCAAGCTTGTTGTTAACAAATAAAACCAAGAAAGAAAGGACATCAATAGGTGCGACTCGATCATGCATGATTGAATTGTAGGATCTTATATATACTCATCCTAGGTGTAAATAATGAACAAGGCCTTAAGGGGCACTAACTATGAAGTATTCCACCATCTCATAGTTGGATTATCCCATGTCTAAGGTATGTTGAGAGTAACTTCTCATGGATAACTATTTACCAGTGTACTATAAGAACAAACATATGAAAGGCTTCATATGGTTCAAAAAGAAAAAACATATGAATTTGTGATATAATGTGAGGTATGTGAAAACTAAATTTTGTATATAATGTTGTCTAGTTGATTGAGTATTGAGGCAATACCCCTTGCACCATGACTCAGGTAAAATTGAAGACTGCTTATCCTAGAACAATAGTTGCTATGAGTTTTACAATTATCAAACATGTTATTCTAAAAAACCAAGAAAAATAAATGAAATTGAAGACAAAATTAGAAGAAAGGATTTTTTACAAAGAAAATCAGGAAAAATTAGAAAAACAAATGCTTGAAAATGTATGGGTTCACCAATATGTTTTATCCTATTTTTTATTTAACATATGAATGCTTTTACAAATAGGTATAAAACTTGATAGATCTATTTAGATTGAAATATATGACATTTAAGAATGAATCCAAATGTAAAGCAAGATTTACTAAAATGGAGATAGACAAGTGGCATATGCTAAAAATGGTAAGTACAACCAACAACAAGATATTTAGCTTTTCTACTTTTTGGATGGCTATAAATGATATATGATAGTGGAAATCAGAATAAAATTGAACTATGATAGCTTAGAATTAGGAAAAAAATTTGAAGATATTTATTCACAAGTTCATACTCCCTAAACAACAATGCAAGTCAGTCACATTCATTGACTATGAACATGTATGTCTATGTTAATCATGATGAATCTATGACAATTTTTCCATATGCACATATGTTTATTGAGAGGGATGAGATATTTTGATTCTGATATTATTGTACATAAATTTTATTTTCCTTCTCTTGGCCTTATAAGCCTTAGGGGTACTTATGAGAGATAGAAACCTGTAAAAAGAAAGGAGAAGTGTAAAGTGTTGAGCTAACCCCAATCATTTCTTTAATTATTAACCACTACTTATGTATCTAGATAATTTGAGGAGGAAATCAAACCACATGTAGTTCTCCCACCCAGAGTGATTTTTCAATTGTGTTCCTTGATTATATGTATGTAACTATAAATTTGGCTTTTATACTTGACAATGTTATCTCTTGACTTGATTTGAGATGCTTCATACTTGATTTGAGACTACTTCCTAGTGATTGATATTAAATTTAAGAAAAATATGGCATAATATTTAAGTGTGAATTAGTGTAAAAGATAAGTACTAGATAGAGATCAAGTCCTTTTGAAATGAGATTTTGATTAGCTTATATAGAGATCTAAATGAATATTTTGAATTTAAAAACTAGCCATTACATGGCATGAGGATGAGGCTGCACTGAGTGGATAGGTCTGCAACATTGAATTTGTTTTCTTAGCATAAACTTATCCCAAAGAATCAAGGACAATTGTCTAAAGATGGGGAAACAGTCTGAGGGTGATATAGAGAGGTTCGAGCATTGAATTTTAAATTATATGTAGCATGATGATAAACTAAAGGGTTGAGTTTACATATAGATAAATGTAATGATGAGTAAGAATCATGTATTTGGGTGAAATTCAAGTTGTTTAATATATGTCATGAATACATTTTCAAGAACTTGTCACCAAATTTAGGTATCTACACAAGTGTATCAAACTAATAATATCATTGTGTGGGTCAAACTTAAGGAGGGCTCTTTGTTCAATCAATATTTGATAGTTTTCTTAGAAAGAGTTATATATAAGGCTCTTTAGGACATGATACACATAGGTTGGCCATAAGAAATGTGATTATATAATGAAACTATGGTTAGGGGTTTCAATTAAGAGATGTCTTAGACCACGTCCCTTACAATACGTACTGAAATTAAATGAAATGTATCAACACAACTCATATCTTTATTAGATTTAAACCCAAAAATTCTTAATAGACATACACAACAATAACAAAATACTCCACTATCTAAAATTTTATGTATTACAATGGTAGGTCCATATATATTTACTTGCTAACTCACAATATTTGTAAGTTTAACTTTCTTTCAAAATAATCACTCAGACTACCCTTAACTCTTCATCATCTATATCCAAATTCTCCATCCCTTGCATAAGTGTAAGGGCATGATTTTAATGGCACGAGACCCACCTCCTTTAATTTAGTTCTCATCAACCCACTAACATCATTAAACATTGATAACACACCGTAATGTTCTAGAAACATTAAAAATCTAATACAATTCCAAAGTACCTTAGCATATTATAGATTAATTGATGTAGGGGCATCTTCCATGGTCTTAATTTTGAGTTGTTTTAGTTTATAGGATTCATTTAGAGAATTTTTGTCATGGTTAGGAGTCATAGAGGTCTTTATAATTTTAATTATTGCTTATAAGGCATTTTCCTACCAAATCTAGAATTCAAATATTTGAATTCTAAGAACTTGTTTGTGTGGTATTTTGAATATAAGAAAGAAGGTAATTAGGGGTCAAGTGTTTTATTAGGTTATAAAAAGGGTTAAATGTCACTTTAGTACATATTTAAGTCACATGTGATCCATTCATATAAGTGAGTTAGGTATAGTTAGTTTAGCCTTGTCAATGTTTTTGAGAGGGATTAAGAACCATTGAAAAGGTAGTTATAGGTTCCATATACTTGTAAATAATGATGTTTGAGTATGTTTTTGGAGAGGTTTTTAGAATATGTAGAGGTGATAAGCTCAAGGAATATTTTAGATCACCTCCATTTTTAAGTAGAAATAAATTCACCCTATCATACTTTGTATGTTATGTGCTTTTGAGTCAAAGAAGAAAAGTGAGTTGCAAGACTTTGTATATGATTTGAGAAAATAAAGATGGTGTGGCATGAGAATTTGTTTGAAAATATGTAAATTAATTAAAATTTATTGAAATATAATGTATGTTGATTTCAAGAGAAAGTTCTTATTTGATAACCTATTGCCTGTGTACCCTATATTTGTGTTTACGAGGAGATTGAGTGTGTACTATTTGAGAACCAAGACTCTATAGAAAGTAATATGATCACATGTGTCATTAGTTAAGTCATATTTATATTTATATTTAAATTTATCCAAAGGTTATTTTATATTATTTTGGTTGTTTTCATACCGCTTGGTAAGGAAACCAATACTAAACATGCAAATAACTATGAACAAACACACTGTGAGAATAAAAAATCCTACAATAGTGATAATAGAGGTGTCTTGGATGGTAAATGATGATTGGATAAGGTGTTTCAAGTTTTTTATAGGTTATTAAACCTTAAATATGTTTTTAAACCTCTTTGAAATTAAAAAACCCTCAAAGTCTCCTTCTTGGGTCAATACAGACCTGTGTCTATATACATAATCAAACTTAAAACTCATACTAATGGTGAATAGAGGCATTATTGAGGAGGTATAGTGCATGGAAAAAATGTAAGGAGGTTAAATTAAACTTGATAAATAGTTACAGTGGTTTGAAATCCCTTAAAATGATTGATAAGACAATATAATTCTTCTCAGGCCTGTATAGACATACCTAACCCTGTATTAGGGTTTTGAAACTAAAAACTATTTTAGGAAGAGTATCCACCATAAAAATTCTCATAAAAATAAGTTATTAGGTGTGGCTTAAGGATAAGAAAGTAATTTTTAAGGTTTTATACTAGTACATTACTTGTGAGTATGGTTTTGTACGATTATGTGTAACACAGGTCAAAAGGAGACCTAATAGGCCTAAACAGTGCCTAAAAGTGACTAGAAAAGTGGATTGAGAGTGAAGATAGGTTATACAACTTCATAAATATATATTAGGGAATATAGTGTGTCTAATAATCCCATTATTTTTCCAAGATCCTATTATAATTGTCCATACAAGGAGGAAAGGTCTAAAATAGGCTACTTGGTAAGCCTATTAAAGCAAGGAAGTTGTGAATGTTGCAAAGGGTTATTTGAGAAGTATTATGGATTAGATAGAGGTATAAAATATGAGGTTATATATTTTTTAATTGTATGATTATAATTATAAAAAATCCAAGATAAACCTAATTCATGTATTGAATATACTTACTCATGTACTAGTCTCAAGCAATGAACAACAAGAGTGAAGGGAGACAAGAAGGATAAGAGAATAAAGGTCAAGATTGGAATGATATGAGTGGATTTTGAGAGGTTAAAGGAGGGTTTAATATTAGAATAAGATAATTAAAATAAGCTATATGGATAGTATCATGCACAATAAATATTTCAAGCCTTGAAGGAGTTGACAAACAAGAAAGGTTTAAGAAAAGAGATAAAAGAGAAACACAGTTTGAAGATAAAATTTAAAGGACAAGCATGGAAAGTAAGAGCTATACATATGGAAAAGGTAAGTGTATGTGTTTTATTACATCCATAATAAGTTTAAGTGCAATATATTTGCATCGTTTGGTATCAAAGTGAGAAGTTCCTTGGAAAGAGGACAAAGAAGGTTTGCATAAAGAAAGGCACATATTTATTTTTGTTTTTCATTCTATATTTGATTAGTTCATGAAATAATGTTGAATGATATTATGATATTTATAATGCAAGTTTTATAAAATAATTAAGAGGTAGGAATATAAGTGAGAGGTAAGATTGTGTGGTGAAGCCCTTAAGCCAAGGAGGCTTAGAAAGAGAAAGAAGAGAGCTAGTAAAAGCTCAAAAGGAGGAAGCTCAAGGTGAGCTCAAAGATAAAAAGTAAGAAGACCCAAATGAGGTAAATGGAGACAAGTAGGTATTCTTGTGAATAATAAGAGATAGGTCAAGGTGAGACCTAGATAGAGAGTGAAAGAAAGATGAAGGGCTTAAAGCAAGAAAGTTGCCGCAAGTAAAGAAAGAAGTTGATAAGAGGGAGTTTGTTGAGTTGAAGGAAATATTGGTAGAGTTATAGAAATATTTAGAGGAGCTTAGACCAAAATTTTTAGTTTGAATTAGAGAAACAATGAGATGGCCTCTCAAAGAAATGGTGGTGAAGAAGAAAAGGCAAGCATAAGTGTGCAAAGTGAGGAGATAGTTGAAAGTATTGAACAAGCAACCAAAGAAGAAGGAGAAGGGGGAAATCAAGCCTCATGAATTTAAAACTAATGATGTTTTATCATGTGTGTATGTAAGAATGAGAGTGGATGAATAAGGTGAGTTTGT
Source organism: Torreya grandis (assembly GCA_037957365.1). Taxonomy (NCBI): domain Eukaryota; kingdom Viridiplantae; phylum Streptophyta; class Pinopsida; order Cupressales; family Taxaceae; genus Torreya; species Torreya grandis. The sequence goes on from JARHVA010001327.1 coordinate 2,989,272, forward strand.
TGGGCCAATGCATAGGCTCAAACAAGAAGAGGAAGCATTTGATCAAGTTGTGTTCAAGAGGAACCAAGAAGGAGAGACTTGAGATAAAGTCTTGATGTTAAAATAAGAACAAGCATGTTAGCCATATATGGGGAAAGATGGCATGGATCATGAAGTGATCCTCACCCAAGAGGATGTAAAGGAAGGAAACGAAGCATTAGGACAATAAAACAAGCAAAGGCATGAGTATTATTCTAGTGTGTATGAATCCTTGAAGAGGGAAAATAACTTTAACCCTCATCAAATGTATAAATAAATGGTGAAAGAGGTGACATAAAAAAAATATAGACCTATGGCATGTAGTAATGGTGTCTAAAATAAGAGGACTTATGAAGGCAAGGAGTAGTCAAGTATAATAAAAAACTCTACATGATGAAGTTGTAGTTACTAAGGTTGAAGAAAATGTTGTAAATGAAGGAGAATCCATACAAGGATAAGAACAAGATGAGTTGGTGGATGGGGCAAAGATGTAGAATGAACCATAAAGGGCACATGAAGGTGATTGTAAGAAAGGACAACACACAAGAAAATGAAATAGTTGGAGTATGCCTTAAGGACATGAGGAGACACATGTTTTCTTTAATGATTTGTTGTTCATTATAGGTATAACTTGGATGAAGATAGCAAGAGGGAAGAAGAAGTACATGTGTGGGTCAGGATAGCATGTGCATATGCATGAGAGACTAGTTTCAATAGTTTTAAAGAGACAAGGAGGTATAACTTCCTCAAATATGCCTTCAAATCCAGGATGCCATGCAATGAAGATTAGAAGTCAGAAAGAAGGAGAGATGCTATGAATCACTCAAAGAAAGATTTGTCATAACTTTCATAAGAAAGTTTCTTTTTCCCCTTTGTAGTATGATGAAGGGGCATCTTCCATGGTCTTAATTTTGAGTTGTTTTAGTTTATAGGAATAATTTAGAGTGTATTTTTCATGGTTAAGAGTCATAGAGGTCCTTAGAATTTGAATTATTTCTTACAAGGCATTTTCCCACCAAATCTAGAATTCAAATATTTGAATTTGAAGAACTTGTTTATGTGGGATTTTGAATATACAAAAAAAGGTTATTAGGGGTCAAGTGTTTGATTAGGTTGTAAAAATGGGTCAATTCTACTTTAGTACATATTTAAGTCACATGTGAGTCATTCATATAGGTGAGTTACATATAATTAGTTTAACCTTATCAATGTTGTTGAGAGGGATCAAAAACCTTTGGAATGGTACTTATAGGTTTCATAGAATTGTAAATGATGATTTTTGAGTAAGTTTTTGGAGAGGTTTTTTGAATACGTATAGGTTATAATATTAATTAATATTTGAGATAACCTCCATTTTTAAGTAGAAATAAATACACACTATCATACTTTGTATGTTCTGTGTTTTTGAGTCAAAGAAGAAAACTAAATTGCAATGTGAGTTGCAAGACTATGTATATGATTTGAGAAAAGAAAGATAGTGTGGCATGATTATTTATTTGAAAATATGTCAATTAATTATATTTAATTTAAATATAATGTATGTTTATTTCAAGAGAAATTCTTATTTGATAACCTATTGCCTATGTACCCTGTATTTGTGTTTAAGAGGAGACTGAGTGTACACTATTTGAGAAGCAAGACTATATCGAAAGTAATATGATCACATGTTTAATTAGGTAAGTAATATTTATATTTATATTAACATTAATAATTTTTTTATTTTATTTTCTTTTAGTTGTTTTCATATGTCTTGGTAAGGAAACCACTACTAAACATGTAGATAACTATGAACAAACACATAGTTAGAATATAAAATCCTATAATAGTGATAATAGAAGTGTATAAGAAGGTAATTGATGATTATATAAGGTGTTTAAATTTTATTAATATGTTAAAAACCTTAAGGGTGTTTTAAAACCTATTTTAAAGTCAAAAACCTTCAAAGTCTCCTTCTCGGGTGAATACAAACATGTGTCTGTATACATAGTCAAAATTAAAACTCATACTAATGGTGAATATAGGAATTTTGGAGGAGTTAAAGTGCATGGAAAACGTGTAATTATGTTAAATTAACCTTGATAAATAGTTAAAATGGATTGAAATCCCTTAGAATGATTGACAAGACAATCTAATTCTTCTCGAGCTGATACAGATAGACCTAACCCTGTATCAGGGTTTTGAAACCAAAAACCATTTAAGGAAAAGTATCCACCATAAAAATATAATTAAAATTGGTGATTATGTGTGGTTTAAGGAGAAAAAAAATATTTTTAAGGTTTTATACTAGTACAATACCTGTGAGTATGGTTTTGTACGATTGTGTGTAACACATGTCAAAACGAGACCTAATAGGCCTAAACAGTGACTAGAAAAGTGGACTGAGAGTGAAGATAGGTTATAAAACTTCATAAAGAGATATTAGAGAATATAGTGTGTCTAATAATCCCATTATTTTTCCAATATCCTATTTTACTTGTCCGTACAAGGAGGAAAGGTCTAAAAAAAGGCTACTCGATAAGTCTGTCAAAGCAAGGAAGTAGTGAATGTTGCAAAGGGTTGTTTGAGGAGTATTGTGGATTGGATGGAGGTTAAAAATATGGTTTTATAGAGTTAATAATTATATGATCATAATCCTAATAAATCCAAGAGAAACCTAATTCATGTATTGAGTGTACTTACCCATGTATTAGTCTCAAATAATGAACAACAAGAGTGAAGGGAGACAAGAAAGATAAGAGAAAAAAGGTTAAGATTGGAATGAGATGAGTGGATATTTAGAGGTGAAAGGAGGGTTTAACAATTTAAGAAAATAATTCAAAGAATCTAAATGGATATTATCATGCATAATAAATATTTCAAGCCTTGAAGGAGTTAACAAATAAGAAAGGCTTAAGAAGAGAGATCAAAGAGAAATAGAGTTTGAAGAAAGAAGTTAAATGACAAACATTGAACGTCAGAGCTAAGCATATGGTAGAGGTAATTGTATGTGTTTTATTACATAAATAATAAGGTTGAGTGTAAGATATTTGCATAATTAATGCATTATGACATTATACATACAATGAGATATTAAGTGTATCTTTAGTAGATCCCCAATATTTAAGAAATTAAATGCAATGGATCTTTCCCATAGCATGACACAAGTATATATGCACCTAAATTTCAAGATACACATGAGACAAGTCACTTTAAATTCATAGCCTTACAAGGTTTATTCATAAGACTTCACAACTAACAAACACATCAGAAAATATTTCCACCATGATCTTCATAATTGTCAAGAACCTTTATGCACATTACCAAAAGCTCTCTAAATGAATCTTAAATCATTGTTGTACTTGTGTGGTGAAGAAACAACTCCTCAAAAAAATATTTCAAACTTTGCTACTTTTTTGGAAAATAACTAACCTATGTGGTGACCCAAATGAAAGCTCTGATGTCACAAACTTTTGAAATTTATTTGCATATCTCTAAAAGACCGCACTTGTGAAAAATACCAATATCACTTATTGTGCAAAGCTTCACAAAGTGATTTAGATGAAAAAAATTATAATTCCAAGAAACAATAGACACATGTAACACTAAAAAAAACATAAATATGTGTACTCACACGTTGTATAAAACTAAAAAATTAGGCATGAACTTAAAGGTGGTGCAAAAAAACATAACAAGGTTTGCACACAACTCAGGTTTTGCGCAAACTTAAAAATAATAACCTATGTGCAATAAGACACTTGTGTAAAATAACATTCTTTTAAATTTATGAAACTAACATAGCTTTTTGGTTGATGCAATATACATGTGAACATGGATGCTCTTGCATCCATAACCCTAGGTAAAAAAAAGTAACACGAGCTCTTGATCATGTGCCTTCTAAGAGATCTACTAATGCTATTCCTTATTTTGTAGCTTTTTATGCACTTATCCATGTTGCATATTACATTTTTAGGAATTTCCACTTCACTAGATATTCTTTATATTCCTTTTTACCTATAGTATTTCTTACTCATGTGTCAATAACATTTTCCACTTCATCATACTTTTTTTGGGGCATCTACGTTATCCAATTCATTTATTCATAATCTATGTTTGTGCTTTCACTATTATGTCCTGCATAAAATGGATACAAATTGGATGTAGAGAATAAATGATCAATTTTTATATGTTAGCTTGAGGATTTCTCCTAAACTTATGAGAATACACCCTAGGAGGCAGTCACTTAACACATAGACTATATGATCCTTCATTTAATTATCAACCTAGGAATGTAGAAATTTGTAATATGTTTGCATTGTATATGTAATAGTAAATTATGTGGAATAATAGGAAGGTTAACACACATTTTCTGAAGGGAAACACACTTACATAAATAAAATTACAAGAAATTAAATAAAAAGAAAGGAAACTACATGAAAATAAATACCAGAATTGAAATGCTAATCTATGTCTAGAAGATTCCCACAAAGAAATGAAACACCCAAAAAAATTGAAATACATGATCAAAATTAAAAGGACACACTCACAAGAATAAAATGAAATGGAAAGGCAAACATAATAAAAACAAACTAACTAATGGTTGGGATCAGATCACTGAATCCTTGAGAATGGGCCCTGCTTTGGTTGGATTAGAGCTTGGATCCCCTCCTTGCCTAATACATGATTAGATCAAAGTAAGTCTTATTGATTAAACTATAACATCAAATGGAATTACTATAGTTGCATTACAATATTATTACAAGCTTCACTCAAATACTATTATAATATTATTTCCTAGTTGAACTGAACTTTGCTTCCTTCCTTACTATAACCTACAACTTCTCTCTTAAATAGAGAAGGCAATGATTTATTTAGATCTACTAGTATCTAGAGGTTACAACCATAAATCTAAGTTTATTCCCATAATATAACAATCCCAAATAACTATGCTAAAATAAATAAAATAATATAATATGTTGTAAAAATGTTCAATTAATAATTAAACAATAACAAAGTGCAAGAAAATAGAACATTAATTTGTTTCAACCGCTTAAGATGGGTGGTCAAATGAAGGAAGAATAATTTAAAGTTGACTTCTCCTTTTTTCTTAAAATGATGAACTATCACAATCCTCAAACTATGGGAGTTAATTGATCAAAACCATAGTCTAACTGTCAAGCCTTCAAAAGTGTATGAACACTTATTGTTATGGGTGACACCTTATTTTTATGATTGGTGCCCAATAGTTATGAGTGGCACCCAATTTCTACAAGTAGCTCACCTATTTGTTATGGGTAACTTTTCCAATCACTATGGGTAGTTAACCCAATTGATAATGCTAAATTTTTAGTTGTTATAGGTGTACATCAAGTTTTTAAAGGTAAAAAACTAGTTTCTATGAGTGCACAACCAGTTGTTATGGGTGTACATCTAGTTGTTATGGGTGAACATAACCAATTACTATGGGTTGTCAACAAATTAAATGGATCTTTTATCCTTCATAGTTTTGGGTATAAAACACTTTTCAAGTAGGATATTCTACATTCTCCATTCATAATTAGTAATACCATAAATATTCAAGCCATTAAATCACACTAAGTTATGTAAAGATAACTAGTTTTAATCATAACAATGTGCATTTACATTATTCATAAATATGTGCATATATAAACATTGTGTAGGCTGAAGGAGTGTGAATAGAAACATAGGGAGGTATGTTAAGAAATGCCAAGAAGCAAAAATAGGGAGAATTTTTGGCCTCATTGTCAGCCAGATTGGAAAATAGGTGATATATCAATTACTTCAGGGAACTCTATATCATATGTATTCTTAGCAATTTTTCACAACACTTTTTTGGATAAATACCAGGGTTGATGGGCCCTTGCCCATTATATTTAAATGAAAAATTTATATAATATTACCCAACCATCAAAATTTATAAAATAAATAGAGGTCCAACAGGGAACAAAGCTACCAAGATGGCTACAAAATTATAGAGAAACGCACTAAATATACCAACTGGATAATATTACCAAATAAAAAATTACAATGAAACCAAATTGAAAACTAGCTGACTGCATGCCACACCACCATGAGAATCATACACCCACCTCATCTTCCATCTTAACTTTAGGAGCCACTACAACTTCCACACTCTCCACATCTTGATGAAACCTTACTTTCTTCCCTCCAATATATGATGTTGCTTAGTTACTCTTAAGATGACCACATATAGCCACTGTCATAATAAGATGAGGGACATAGATGAACCATGGTAGAACAACACATCAGTGTTTGTCCACCATTTTACATAATATTGACACTACTTCCACTCTTTTTTGGCATTGATGAGCTTCCTTCCATAATTCAAGACCTATAATGGAACACTGAATCTATGCCCATGTAGGAAAGGAAATGGTTTTCCCTCTAACTAGTAGAGGTTGACAAAGCTTGTTTATAGATTTTTGACATACCCCATTAGAGAAAAAAATTAATTTCAAGGTCCATAAAAATAGAAATTGGAATATATCCAAATCTATTATTACCTAAAAATAGAAGCTCTTAGAATGGACCTGCTTTGAAATTTACCAAATGCTTAGACAAACCCTTTCTATGTTTCAGAGCCATGAATATTTCCAAAACCCTAGCAACCAACTTCTTGTCCTGCACCATGACGGGATGTTTGAGACAAACAAAGTAACTACATCAGAGTTAACTCTACTTAGAATGCTTTTGACTAGAAATTATTCACACAAAGTAAAGATTATTGCTTGCAAGATTTATTCAATGGTGGCCCAATTTTTTTCTTTAAACATGCTCTGGTTTCACCTCTACAAAATGCAATTTTCTTGACAGTGTTACCCCTTTTAAATACTGGTATCTAAAGGGAAGATGTGATCATATGGTCCATAATTACCTTCTTCACAAAAGGAAATCTCAAAGCTAGAATGCAACATTGAAATGGATAACAGGGCTTTGAAAGGATACATGAGAAGACTCTCAATCATATGACCTCATTAATGCTAATCATTCTTCCAAACACATACTTCGTTGCCACCTTTAATTCACATATAGGAGAGATAATAATAATTCACCAATTATGATAGATTAAGGGCCAAAAATTATGTTAGATAAGCCTCAAAATCTTCCCATGCCCCTCTATGATTATTGAAAATGATTCTAGTATTTTGATCAAATCCACAATTTATGAGAAAACATGTTGTGACATTAGCTTCCTTGAAATAATGGAATCCTTCCCATACATCAAACTCTCGAAGAATTTCATAGGCTTTAGCAAGAATGTTTTCTAGGTTCCATGAAGAGGTTGAGGACTTCTGTAGAGCTATAATGATGACTTGTGAATCCCCTTCCACTTGGAGTTTCCCAATGCCACACTGAGAAGCCAGATCCAAGCCAAGCACCAAGGCTTGAGCTTTTACTTCATTGTTTATACCATCTTATAATTTATTTGAGATAACCTTGATAAGGGAACAACTATAGTCTCTAATGATGCAACTAGCCCCAAAAGCCCCTAAGTTTCCTCGAGAAGGCCCATAAAAATTCATTTTAAACCACCTAGGGGGGACACCAAACAACCTTCTTCTTATGATTCTCTTTTTCAATTAATATAATAGACTCATTAACAGGAGGGGCTGAGATCAACTATCATTTGACACACATCCTCATATCCCAGGAAGAAATATTGCCTATTATACATTTGCAAAGAGCCAAAACAACCTCTAAAATATCTATTTCAATTTCACTTAATAAAATTGGGAGTTATTTTTCTTTCCCTTCAAAGATTATTTGGTTTCTCTCTTTCTAAATAAACCAAATTAGGATCATCGAGCTGACTCTATAAAAATCAAAGAGAGCATTTTTGACTTCCCCAATCAACCAAGAAGCAAAGGCATTATAAAAATATGAAGGCTAGGCCCAAGACCATTCTAACTTTCTGCACAGCCAAGCCCAACACCAAACAATAAAGGAACACTCAAACAAAAGGTGTCCTACTAATTCTTCCATTGATTTGCACAAGACACACCTGGAAGGACCTAAAAAACCAATTTGGTAGAGTCGATCCTGAGTGAAAATGTGATTCTACATGGCTAACCATATAAATGCACTAGCTTTTTGAAGGCCCTCTTTACTTCAATAGAGAAACTTTGCCCAACTCATGATAGAATTGGTGGCATTTGCCAATAGATAACATATCTTGATTATATAAGAGCCTAATTTGGCCTCAATCTAATGCGATGAATCCTATTTATTGTTTATGAAAACCTTTCACTACACCAAACACTCACTAAGATGCTCCAACTAGATTGGTGAAACCCCATGAGCTGCAAAACTTTTCTAAGACCACATAGAGAAACCCGAATCTTGAGATTATTCCAAATAGTTGATCATGATTTCTCCCCAAGCCTCGATGAGAATAATTTGAACTTATACCAATTCTAGTATCTCAACCAATGGTTTGTGACCATTCCAAGAATCCTCCCAAAGCTTAGCTTGATGACCATTATTGATAGTCCAAGATACATGTTCTAAAATCAAAGGTCTACATTTGAGAAGAAAATTCCAAATGTGGGAGCCTTTAGGGGGATTTGCAATGGAAACCACACTCTAAGGATTATCCCTTTCTAAATATTTACTTCTTATCAGTCTAATCCACAAAGAAAGAGGTTTGGTGAGCATTCACCAAACCAATTTTTCACCAAGAGCTTGATTTTGAATATTGAGGCTTTTGACGTTGGCACCTCCCATCTTTTTCATTTGACACACCTCCCATTTGAGCAATGGAATTTTATTTTTCTCCTAAGTGCCTTGCCATAACAATCCTTCATGATTCTATTCAAAGAGTTGATTACCTGATTTGGCATTTGAAGCACAGACATATAATAAATTGGTAGAGCACTCAAGATAGATTTGATCAGAGTTAAAAATCTTACCAAAGTGATCCATTTACCTTACTAGGAATCCAAATGAGCTTTAAAAGAGGAAACCAAAATTTCTTAATGAAATATCCTAGAAGCATCAGTGAATAGGGGGACATGAAGATATTTTGAGGGGAGATTCCCTACCTTAAATCCCAAAACCAGAAAAATAACTTGCTAAACTTGCTTTGAGTAGTTGATGAAGTATATTTTTGATTTTCTCAAATTTTCCAATTGACCTAAAGCTTCCTTATAGCTTGAAAGAACATACTTGAAATACTATGCCTCATTGACCTTGGCTTGACCAAAGAGAAAAGTATCATTAGTGAATTACTGATGAGTGAGACACTCCAAACCTTTAGCCACCTTAATACTCTGTAATTGGGAATCAACCATAACCTTTTTGATTTCCCTCTTAAGAACTTCAACCACAAAATGAAAAGGAAGGGAGATAATGGATCCCCTTGGTAGATACCCCTAGAGGATTTAAATAAACCTTCAAGATTGCCATTAACAAGGATAAAAAACTTAGCTCCATAGATGCAACTAAAAACCACTCACACCAATCTCTGTTGAAGCCAAAAATTTCATGAACTTTGATATAAATGTGAATTTACCTGATTATAGGCTTTATTGATGTCAAGATTTAGTAGCATGCCTTTATGATGAGATTGATAGAATGAATGGATTATTTCATGGGATACAATTATGCCTCAAATTTTCCTACCTGGGACAAACCTACTTGTTCTTATGAAATCAAGGATTCTAACACAGGTCTTAACCTAGTAGCTATCACTTTTACAAAGATTTTATATGTTGTATTACGAAGAAAAATGCGATGGAAGTCACCAAAAGAGTCTTGATTTTCCCTTTAGGAAAGAGATAAATGAAAGTGACATTCAAATCAGGAATTATTTTCCTCCGCCTAGAACTTCCACTATACTCAACACCTCTTCACCAACAATCTCCCAGAAGGCTTGAAAAAATGTTGTAGGGAACCCATCAGGTCCTGGAGCTTTATCTTTGACCATAAAAAATACCACTGGGCAATCTTCCTCTAATGAGAAAGGAGAAATAAGTTTTGCATTTTGATCTTTGGTGATAATATTAGGGATATACCTTAAATTTTAAATATATGACCGAAGATCAGAGGAGGAAGTTTCATTCAACAAAGTCTAGAAAAAAGAAACCTCTCTTCTAATTTTTAATTCAGAATTTAGAAAATCTCCTTTGAACAAATTGTTGAAATGCAAGAACAATTTCTTCTCATCTTCACTGATTTATAAAAAAAGCATAATTTTGATTACCTTCTCTCAACCACTCTATTCTTAATTTTTGTTTCCAATGGATTTCTTCATGCGAAATCAATTCTTCATATTCTGTTGTGAATCTTTTTTCATCCCAATATGTAGTTTGGTCCATACCTACTCACATAATAGAGTTGTTCAAGAGCTCCATTTCTATTTCCACCTAAACTTTCTCCTAAAAGATATTTTTGAAGACATTTGTGTTCTATTGGCAAAGACAACATTTTATGTATTTCAACTTATGGGTAATCCTAAACATTGGTGAACTTGACATGATTGGGCTATTGTTCCACCAATAACGAACATTATCAAAGAGAGAAGCATCTCTGAGCCACATAGTCTCAAACTTAAAAGGACAAAAAGTTGGTGGACAATCCATAGAAATATTCAAATCTATCGAAAAGTGATCCTATCTAGATTGGGGAAGAATGAAACTCTCTGAGATCCAATCATGAGAGAACCAATTAGATGAGACCAAAAAATGATCTAATATTTCCATAATGTTTTGATCCCCTATTATTTTATTATTCCAAGTGTAAATACCCTATTTGGGTCTGACATAAACCAACTCTTTTTGCATCAAAAACTTTTCAAAATTTGAAACAATATTGGCTAAAGGAGCCCTACCACCAAGCTTTTTCTCCAAAGAAAAAACCATATTGAAATCACCACCCAACATGATATTCGAACCCTTGAGAGGCTCAAGGATTTTATAGAGATCATTCCATAAATAATAATTTTGTGCTTACTCAGAAGGCCCATACACATTGCAAAGAATAAAACTCATATCCATTGAAAACTTGAAATTTTTCAAATTTGTCAATTCAAACCATTATCAAGCACCTCCACTAAATTTTTGGATGGAGACCACAAGATCACTAGACCACCTAAAGCTTCAGATGCTTCCAAAAAGGAACTATTCTATCTATTCCAACTCATTTTCATAAATGTAGAGGCTTTCAAAATACTTAATTTAGATTCTTGAATCAACATTACCTCTGGCTGTTTAGCCAACATAAGATGCTTAAATAAACATCTTTTATTAGGGGCGTTTAAACCCATAACATTCCATGAAAATATATTCATTGAATGGAAGAGGGGATTTCCACCCCTCGCCTTCCCACATCCAAATTTTTTCCAAGGTTACTTATTTTCCAATTAAGACTTCTCTTGCAACTTTTTCTATGCCTGATTTCCTATTGCACTTTTGAGGATCTCCACAATTCACCTTTTTGAGAGAACTCTAAGATTGGGAATATAAAGAACCACCCTAGAATTCAACTCTTCCTTTGAATCTTCTTCTTTATCTTCCCCTTTGAAATCCATTGTAGGTGAAGCTTGAGTTAAGGGAAGAAGATTAGGAACAAAGCTCTTCTCATTAAACACCTTTTTAGACAACTAGGGAGTGTTCTAAATTAGTTATTTAAAAACCTAAGATTGTTTACTGATTAATTCATAGCCTTTCAACATTGAATCCAGAGACATATCTTTCCCTTTATCCAATCTATGTACCAACTCTTTATTTTTGTTGATTTTGATTGAAGAAGCTTTTGATACTGATCAGTTCGATGCTGCTTTCTCTATTTCACCTTATAAAGTTATTTGTTGAGGGTTTTTAACTTTTGGATCACTATTATTTGGCACTTGACCTTATGAACTAGACTTTTCCATAAGATACCTCCACATTTCTCTTTGAAAGGACCAAAATTTACCTTCATTACATTCCCTGAAGGCTTTCGATGAAAGCATCACTGGTTTCTAAACCCCTTTGACCTCACCTTGGGACAACACAGGGGTATTTTTATCCAAATTGAATTGCTTGTGATTGTATCTAATCTACCTACACTTATAAAACCTAAAGGGGATATTCTCAATATCAACCATTTGAGCCCAAATATGGCCTTGAGATTTGATTGAGATAAATTCAAGAATCTCCAAATCAAAATTGAGTGAAACCCTAATTCTTGCATATGTAGTCAAGAATCTTTTTTTGGATATCAGATCAATTTCCAAGCAGGTTCCAAGTAAATTTCCAAGAGCTATTAAACAAGTCTTATCCCAGTACTTGAAGGGAAGACCATACAAACAAACCCAAACTGGGTAACAATCATGCATAACCAAGGCCCAAAATTTGGTTGTCATTTTTGAAGCCAAAGACCTAATATTCTTAGGGACTAGATGGGATGCTTTAACACCTTCTCCTTAGCTAAAAAAACCCTTGGGTAAAAAATTCACCTCAACCTCCTGGCCCCAAGAATTCTCAACCCATGTTTCAGTTTCACCAATACTTGGCCATTTACCAACAAAATTTTTAATTAGGGCATGCTCATATAAACAAGTGATGCTTTTCAAAAATTCATTTGATTCCCATAGAAAATGTTTTGCTTCACTAATCTTAAAGCCTTGCACTTTATTATGGACTGAAGGATCCACCACTGATTTAGGGAAACCTAAAAACTCTTTTGTTTGCTCCTTTCAAAGATCCCTAAGGGGTTTTGTAGAAATTTTGGATGCTCCCATTCCTTCCTATGCCAAAAACCATTGATTTTATTCTACCTCCTCCCATTCCTCATCTTAGCTTGCAACAAATTATTCCTCAAAACCCTCACCTGACCAAAACACTTGATCTTCCTTGGACTCGTGAATCTCTTCAACTAGAGTGCAACTAGCTACTTTTAAGGCCCTGTGACCTCCACCCTTCGCATGAATAACCACTCTTTTTTGACTATTTATCTGCTTACGCCTCATCCTCTCTCCAAGTTTTATCTATATTACACTAAATACACTCCCATTTTTCACAACACTTTACATGGTCCAATATTTTTCTATTTAAAAAATTTCATAAGTGTCATTTAGAAATATATCTTTCCTTGAGTGTGCTAAGATCAAATCTTCGACCTTGTATTACACTTCCCTTCTCTTCACATTTGCATATTATTTTTAATCTGCACCACTTTTCTTAATTTGTTCACGCATTTAGTTATGCACTACTCACATATGCTTTGTAAAATCCTCTACATCAACATTTTTTAATCACCTGTGATGTCACATAGAGTCATAACTCATCTTAGACTCGACTCATAAATAATCTAAAATGGTGTCTTTTTTATACTCCTATTTACCAAATCATTATATATAAACTCAACTTGCACTAGAATATTATCCAATGTTCCTAACTTACCTTCAATTTAACATCTTAGTAAATTAACCAAAATTTTGTTAAATATCCCTGTATGTCCATTAGTATTAGGATGATATGCTAAACTAAATTGTAACTTAGTGTTTACTTCTTCCATAATGTCCTCTAGAAAATCCCAACAAATTTCACATATATGTCTAATATTAAGCTACATGGGAAACCACAATCTCATAATCTCCCTAAAAAATAAGTTAGCAATGTTTGTCACATCACTAGACCTTGATTGACTATATATGTGTGCTAATATTCAAAAATACCAAAAATTTGAAATATTTATTAAAAAAAATTGACCTATGCATCACATCTGGTGTTAGTGTACACATTTCATTTAAGTTATTTATATCATTATGGTGGATTACATATCCTTTTTCACATGCACATGCATTACAAGGTTTACATGAGTGAGTTTCAAGATGTATAGGCTTCACATGACATGGAAATTTAGATGTGGGACATTCCTACACCAAGTGGGCTCCCCTTCCTACATTGGAGGCATTCCTAAACTAAGAGCATCTCTTTAGTACATCTATTCAGGCTACATATTTCTATGGACATTGCATTGATCATATAGAGCTGCTCAGACTGATTATACATATGTTTCCATTGTTTATACTACTTAAGGTGTTATATGGATACTATATTTTACCATGTGCAATTATTTTATATATTGATACTGTAAACTATATTTACTTTTTCTATACATGTTGTTGTTGTTGCATAAAGCATTGTATTCATATGTGTGACCATTGTGTGTGGCATTGCATGTCTTCAAGTATATTTAATTTTCATTTTTTCATGGTGTGATCCTTGAATGCATATTACATTATATGAAACTCTTGTATTGTATGACATTTATTATTCATTATATGACATTCATTGCCCCTTGTGTGGCTTTGATTGTTCATTGTGTACGACTCTTGCCTTGTGTGACACTATGTGTTCATTGAGTATACTATGTTTGACTTTTATTATTTGTGTCATTGATTGATATTATGTGTTCTTATATTGTATGTGTCATGGCCATGATAATGTGTGCCTGTGTGTGGATACACGCAAGATTGTCTATTGAGCCTTTGGTTTCATGATCCATATCATGCATCTTTCTACTTGGATTATTATTTAGTGATTATATCTATGATGCTTAATATTGTGTGTCTAATTTCTATATCCACCTTGAAATGACACTTATATGTCTTAGGATACATGTTTCATATATGATTTGACAATCTAATTGTGTTACGATGACATATTCTCCTCATGTTATACACATCATGTTGTATAAAAAAAATGTCATCATAACACAATTTTCCCAATTATCTGAGATCACTTTCCAAGAATTATTTTAATATGATATTATATCTCTCTTTCTTCACAAAGAGGTTGATATAAGAAAAACCTCAATTTAAGGGATTTAATAGGCAACGATAATTTTTTTGGAACTATTATGATACCACTCAAAGTGGGATCAACTATAGTTTTTACATCATTCTTATTTATACCAAGTATATGGACATTTAATAATTTACTAAGGCACCCATGAATACATAAAATATGTGGAAAGCCATCTACAATAGACAAATGTATGAAGTATATAAAATTTAATATGATTATAATAGTCTAAGGTTTTCCATAAGAATACCCTTTTTAACATGATATTAATCCTCCACCACCCCTACCACCACTGTAGTCAGTTGTATAACCTATTAAGATTCATTCTATTTAGAAAACTTAGAAGAAAATAATGGATTTTCTTGGATGATCAATATTACAAGTTCCATTACGTTAGAGATATACTCAGGATTTATGGGAGCCATTAGCTTCTCCATCACATCATAGACTAGTGTTACAAAGTTTTTTATGTGTTCCTTAATGAACACAACCACATTATACTAATAAGCATTAGATTCCACATAATAATATGGTTGATAGAGTTATGTAGCATACACATTATCATATGGTCATTGATGACCATTACTTATATGACACAACATGAGATTATTTTTCAGATATACATGTTACTAATTAATCACGATGGGTAACATTAGTCATGTTCAACATAAGATCTACCTGTGAGCATCCCATTGATTAGATCATTGGTTCGAATTGCATAATATTCAAAAACTTAGAAAATAAAACAATAAAAAATGTTAAAAAAAATAATGATCCATGCATGACATGTATTGCTTATTTATAAGATTTCTTTATGCTTTAACATATATAGTACATTCTATATCAAGTTTTTTATATACACGTGCATTTCAAAGTATATATGAGTGAGATACAGACATAAAGGTCATCTATGACATAGACACATAGATGCCAAAATTTTTGACACCAAGGTTATGCCTTCATTCATTGGGGGAAAGGTCGTACTTGGGGCATATTTATACTTTATACACATTTTATCTTTCTATGATTCTTTCCATTGATTATACACGACTTGATTTGAATCATACTACTTACATTTTTATTTAATTGGATAATGCATTTTTCTATATACAATGATGACATACATTAATTGTGTAGATTAGCCTTTCTTTTTCTATGCATTATTTACGTTGTTATTTATTCTTTGAAAACTATGTTTATTGTGTGACATTTGATTATTCATTGTGTTTGAATTTGATTGTGTGACATTCTATTGTCAATTGGATGTGTGACATTAGATTTTCCATTGTGTATGTGACATTAGAATGTCCCTTGTGTGTAGCCTATTAGCCTTGTGTGACACTAGTGCTATTATGTGCACCTTATTGTATGTGTGTCATGGCCATGCCATCATGTTTGAATATTTGGATCTATTTTCTATGTGTGGATAAGTCTAGGTTTATCTGCTAAGTTTATTGATATTGTTGATTTTGTTAGTGTTGCAATATATATCACACACTTGCCATTTTATTTGTGGTGCCATGAGAGATATCATGCACTTTTCCACGTAGTTATTACTCAGTTAATGGATATTCATTGCTTTGTTTATTATTCATTACATTTCTCATTTATATATTTGTTTGACATGAACTTATATACTTATGATACATGTTGCATACATACTCAAATGCTTTATTTCAACTATGATGACATATTTGACACATGTTATTATAAGATTTACATTGCTTACATATTTTATAAATAACATGATGCCTTTAACTACTATCTTTTGAGATCAATAATTCATAATATTCTTTCCTCACCTCAAAAGGGGGGCATATGTAGTGGCGTGTCTTAGAGATTAAGCTTTCATAGACACATAAATTACATTTTGACACACATATTAATTTATATTAGTCTATATTTTACTCAAATTTTGATAGATTTGACTCAAATTGGGAGTATATGTGCAACATATTTTCATAGGATTATGACATATTTCATATATTTTATCTGAATATTATATAGAATATAAAACTCAAATTAAATAGGTTATTACAATGGGGCATATGTATTTATGAGGCCGAAAAATGACACTCATCTTACATATTATTAGATTATAAATTGCTTTATATTTTTCATTGTCATATCCTTACCCATGCCTTTATACATATTTTACATCCATGTTGCATTTTGATTATTTTCATGACACAAGTTAAAGGATTTATAGATGAAATGATATAGTTTAATGGTTTATATGTGAATTTATTAATAAGTTTTATTGAGGCACCCACAACCATTAGAGGATAAGGATATATGCATTTTATAATGGCCTACACCCACTAACAATATAACACCCATAGCCATTCTGGTAAATGCACTCACAACAAATAGCTTGTTGGATATTGAACACACAAAGCACTCATAACAACTAGGAAGCACCTACAACCACTGTCTAAGATCACTTACAACATCTACCCATAAAATCACTCATAACAACTGCCTAGAAAAGCACTCACAACATCTACCCAATCATAGGGATGAACAACTTCAATATTCTTTATCCATTTAAAATTGTTAATTGTTGCAACAAAATAATTTACATTTTAAAATTTTTAATTGTTGCAATATCTTTATATATTTTGGGATAATAGTTGATCTTCAGTTTTAACCACTAGACTTTAAGAATCTTTTAAATAAACAACTTCCTACCCTATATAAGGAGCAATTTCACAAATTTTAAGGGAGTGAATGAGTGAATAATAAATATAAAATAATTAAGAATCTAGTAACTAAAATAAGTAAGAGTTTTGAGTATTTTCTATTCTATTGTAATTATGTTGTATTAGAACCATTATGAAATAAAGATAGATTTAAAGAAGTAACTCACATATAGTAAAGAATGGAAGTCAAACTCTAGTCTGAATGAGGTTTGGCTCACTCACACAAATCTGGTAGACTGATTTCTCATCCATTAGTGTTAGTTATATTTTTGTATTTGTTGACGCATGTATTTATTATTTCATGATGAGTATGTTGTGTGTATGATTTCATATGTGTATAAGCAATCTTTAATTATTTAAATTTAATTAATTCGGTGTGTGAAGTTACCAAAATAGTTTTAATTTCCCTTTCATGCAAGTATTATTTCAATTCGTATCATTTCCCTTGTACAAGTGTGTTTCAAATTTTAAATGATTAGGACCCCAACCTTAAAGAGAGACTAGTATCTTATATACAATTTTGACATCTTACCAAAGCATACAGTCCCAAGGTTGATAATTTAATGAATAACATTATCAATTTTTAGGAAGGTTAATGCTATTAAAACTCTAGATATTGAGGGAAATGATTGAGATTGAGAAAAGGCATAATAATCTAAATAAAGACAATGATTTGGGCATTGGAGATTCTTGGCGGCCTATTATTAATCAATTAAAAAAGGAGTGATTCCTTTTTTTGTCTTTTTACTTTTTTTGAGAGGCTGACCTTTATATTTTTGAGGTTTTCATGCTTCATTTTTATTTATATATGAAGTGTTGTTGCTGGTTTATTGACATCATTTCACATTGACTTGCTTCATTTTTTGGATTCTTTCAACTTGAGGATGGGCATGTGCTTGAAACATTGGTTTCAAAATATCCATACATGATGATTCTATAAATCTTATTTTCTAACATTATCAACAAACTAAGTGGCTGTCCTTCTGGAGCAATTTTATCGAGTTATACATAGTGATTGGACTATGTCAAGTTTAATTGGGGAGTTAATTTTATTAATCCTTTTAGAATCATTGCCAGAAAAGGTGTCAAGTATTATAATCTTGATAATATTGGGTTAACTTTCCTACTTTCCTAGATTAAATTTACTGCTTTCCTAGATTGAATTTATTTCTTTCCTAGAGTAAATTTATTTTCTACAAATAGGGCTTAAATAAATTTATTTTCTACAAATAGGGCTTAAAAGATCACAAATTACCATACTTCATTAAAAAAGTTAAATTGGATTAGCTCATACCTCTATTCTATCTCTGCATGATATAATACTAATTAGGTAATTTTTCCCTAAAAATAGACCAACTCTGTGAAGGCGAGAACAATAGCTGAGAAAGATTTTGGGAGAGATTCAATGTTAAATGCTGGTAATGATGTAAATAATGTGAGGATGGTTGATGTATATCAATAGATAGTGGCACTTAAATCCATGATCAAAGAGTTATATGAGAAGAACAATAGGGTGGAAACCTTAATTGACACAATTGAACAAGATGTAGGGGATACCAATAAGGAAATACATGAACCTGTGCCTAAAATCATTACCTATGTGCATTTTAAATAGAATTAGGCTAAAACAATGGAAATGTATGCACATGTTAGTGTAGTCTTATCTATAACAACTTCCCTTGCATATATTGGTAAGGAAAACAAGCTTATGATAACCTCTTCAAACCTTGATAAACAAGATTAGTCTGCAATAATTTGTAGTGCATATGATGAAGGAGTATTGATTGTAGAAAAATATTTAATAACAACCTTTACACATGTGATTGCAAACATCTCTACATTCATTGGTAAAGAAGATAAATCTATAGTCTATCATGCACATGTAGATGAACCTACAGTAATGGGTATTGGATCTACTCCCACATAAAAATCTATACATGTTTATAAAGGAAAGAAACATACAATAGATGGAATTGCACATGTTGGAAAATATACATGATTTGCAAAATTTTTTTTTGCACCTAACATAAAAAAATATTGACATGCATTAGTTGGCATTACACCCATTGGTGAAGAGATATTACGTGAAAAAATTTAATGTATAAATGATCATGTAAATGTTGATAAAAAGTGACAAATACAAGTACTTTCTCTTACAAAAATAATTCTATATAGTTTTGAGAGAGGAGTGCCTATATTAATCTCTCATATAGAAATGCATGAACATGTGGATAAAAGAAGACTCCCTATGTATGTTCCTAAAAAAATTCCTACAACTATTAATAAAGGAGGATTCCATGTAGAAACAATGTCTATAGCAATATATAATGGAGGATTTTTAATGAAAAAAATTCCTATAGAGACATCCACAACTATGATTGTAAAAATCTTAGGATTTTTTGGTGAACAAAGTCAACTTACAACAATTGAAAATTATACACTTGTTGATGGAAAATATCAATGCATAGTAGTTGATAATGTGTTCGCTAGTACATTTGTTGATGACAACCATTCTAAAAAAAACTTCTCTACATCAATGTTTAGACCAATTATTAAGAACCAAAATGTAACATTTCTTACATGTAATTTGTAGGTTTCTTTTCATGTGCCTATGTATTGAAAAAAATGACATGCACTTTTTTTCTTGCATTGGGTTATGAGGAAAAGTAACATGCAATAATTATTTACATCAACCACGAACCCATAAAATCTATGAGTGGAGGTAATCAACTAAAATAAGTATAAATGGTGCAGTTTTAGAAAGGTTCAAACACAACAGAATACAGAAAAATTGCTTTAGTAATGAAGAATATGGAGGCAATGAGAGAAGGAAAATGTGCCTAGCTTTGGAGGCTCTACCCCTCGACCTTTACCTATAGTATTGGGGGTATTTCCCCTCAACCTCACTGGGGGCTACCAGCCCTAGACCCCCACCTCCATATGCTAGAGTTAAAAAATAAAATAGCTAAAGAACTATGTTGATAAAAACTATTATTTTTATGACTCGTCTACCCATGACATGCAATTTAGATGACTATTTATCAATCAATGTTATTATGATATCTAAGTATGAGAAGAAAACTTAGGAATTTATTGAGGAAGGACAATTTTTTCAATAACAGTTGGTGGAAGAAAGGTTGGTTGTTCTTCCCATTGATTGCTATAAATCTGAGAGTAATTAGGCACAAAAGGACAAGGCACAAGCTGGACAAAGTCAAAATGAAGGAAAACAAGACCTATTTAGGGGATCTTAGTCATCATTACAAGGAATACCAGGTATGCCTAAAGAACCATTATTATTTAATTTCAATTGTTATGGTTGGTGTTAATATTTTTCCTTGCTCAAGCTTGCACATAACATTAACAACACATTGGCATAACCAGTTTGTGATAACAAAATGATAACATGCCCCACATACTAATTAAACTCAATAGAGTTACATATTCATTCAAATATTGCACATAACACTTCACATAAATTTTAATAAATAGACCATTCCATACTAAAACATTTCATTTCCAATAATGAACCAATCCTTAATCCATGTTCATAAGTAAAGTTATACTATTAGGAATTCAGGATTAACTTTTGTAAAAATTGATTTTGTAAATAAATTAAAGAATGTTTGTCCATATGTTTAATGGATTAATAGGAATACTTGAAATACCCACTAATATTTGACTATCATAGTCCCTATTGCCATTGTTTTAGTCCTTGAAATCACTGTATATGTTACACAACCGTTGTATAATCACATGTAACCAATATTCTAATCAAGCACAACCACTGTTTAGTCACTGTATAATCACACATAATCACCTACAAACACTGTTATAACTCACCTATAGCCACTATTGTAGCTCACTTGTAGCCACTATTGTAACTTTTTCCAAACTATTTTTTAAGGTTGTTGTAGACACCTAAAACTGGCTATTGATAACCTCCAACTAGGCTTTTGACCAATTTCTACCCAAAATGCACAATTTGGCCTAAAAATATTAAATGATATGAAAATGACATATTCAAATGAAAATTTTGGCTAGGGTATCCTTAAATGGGGCAATGCAATTTATTGGCCAGTTAACTTTGATCAGTTCATTCTGAGTCAAAATGCCAAATTTGCACCTGTGTGCTCTAGACTGCTCTTTCTTATGAAATATTTTGAACAAGACTCATGCTTTTGTTATTTTTTTTGGGAAACATTAAAAATGGGAATACTCATCCAATGCATCTGATGTGGACTTCTAGTTTAAATCCAATCCAATTTAGGAACAATAACAAGGCATTCTGATCAATTTGGGTAATTTGTGCACAATGTCCTTAATCATGCCCAAGAGATAATTAATCCAAATCAAGGCCTAATAAAAAATTCCATGGAAACTTGTTGAATAATTTGTTTTAGAATTGACTATTGAATATCTGCATCATCAAGTTACCTCATTTCTTGGGAAGACATCCCTAGGCCATAAATACCACAAATATCAAGATTCATGCCCTCAATGCCTAATCAATGCCTTCCATGATGACCTCCATGCCTCTTAATTTATCCTTCTTCTAATGTCATGATGAGGATAATTAAAAATTTTAATTGCAAAATTGAATTAATCCTCAACCACACATCTCAATCTTGAGATGGACGGTTGAGGTTGATTCTGATCAAATCCAAAAATCTATAAGAGGCCTCACAACATCATTTCTAAGCTTAATTAGTGCAAAATTATAATACAGGATTGGTTTCAAAAAGCTTCAAGCAACTAGCATTATAATGCCAAATTGATTCCAAGCCAAGCCAAACCACAAGCCAAAGGTGCCAAGAGGAGATGAACGTAGCCACACTTTATTGAAGAAGACCTCTTGAAGCACAAGCCAAGCAAGCTACCATTATAAAGGCATTTGTAGCATCCAAGGAAGGTGAAAGGAATTCTCGTGTTTTCATTCCTTGTTTTTTAGTTGTGTTTATCATTTTATTTTGTCAACTAATCTCTCCCTAGTATCTAGGCCTAGAGATGTTATGCTATTAATTTGTTTATTTCATTTTGGAACTAACACCATACTAACCATCCTCTCTTGAGTCAAATTCTTAGATCACATAATGGCATGCCCGATGGGACAAGGTGTATCCTATACCTAAATGAGGTCATTTTACAACCTTAAAAAACTTATTTAAGCTTTTAAAACTCTTCCAAATTAGTTTTCTAACTTTATTTTGCCATTTTTGGTTGCCACATTTTTTACACAATAACCGACGTTGGTAGAAATATCGACATCAGTTACTTAGCTTAACTGACGTCGATCAACAAAACTAACATCAATAAGATCTCAAGTAGCCATAATCGATGTTAGTGGTATTGATCGATGTCGGTCACCATGTTTTGATAAAAAATATAAATCGGAGAACTAGTTTTCCAAAGTTTCTTGTTTCAAATTCAAAAGGGCTTCAAAGGTAAAGGATATGCTAACAATTTTTTTGCAGGACCAATTGGGATATTTGCTCAAAAATATGTTTAAATCACTTTTGCATGCTTAAAATTTGATTAGGAACTTTGTTTTGGTGTTTAAAAAATAATTTTTAGATTATTTTGGTGAATGTTTTTCAAAGTTTACAACTAAAACCAAGGGGTCAAATAAACACCACTAAACATTTTATTTGGATTTAAAATTGAACACACTTGTCATTTTTGTCTTCAATAGTTGTTTGATCTAATTTTTGTTTTCAAGAAGAGGGATGTTGCATGTATGCTCTTCCATTTTTCCCCTTTAGGGAACCCTTGAAATCAAAAGTGACATTCCTATTGCAAGTAGCCTAGTCTAAGGCTTAGAAAGAAAGTCATCTTAAGCACTCCCCAAAAACTAATCAAAGTTTGGGCGATCTTGAAAATGACCCTAAAGTCTATCTATTTTCATGCTTTCTTTGTTTTTATGCATCTTGGATTACGAGGGGGAATTCATCACCTCCTACAAGTTCTTTAGGGAAACTTTGACCTAGGGTTTCATCTTCCAACATTGACTTCATTTGAATTTTTTAGAGTTACACATGGAACGTAGTGGCACTTTGGACATTGCACTACATTGAGCGAACAACAAGGTGTAGTGGTTGAAAAAAGGACTAAAACTTTTTGCAAAAATTTGAGTGATATAGACCTAAAATCCATGCTTTTCTTTTGCATTATTTGGCATGAAAGTCATTGTGTAATTAATTCCCCTAGATAGTTTGGAAACTTGTTAGATTTGAGACAAATCCCCACTTGATGCAAAAGTATTGTTGTTGCAATTTACACTTCAAGGTCCATGTCGCAGTACTGTCATTTGAGAGAAGGGGGGTGTAAAAACCCTACTATATAATGTGCATTTACTTTTGGATGAACACTTAAAATCCTCTCAAATAACGTATATTGATGGATTCCAACAATACCAAGCAACCTTGTCAGTTTAGGATCTAAGGGTGATTAGTTAGTTGGTCCTTGTCCTAGATTAAAGTCTTGTTTGGAGTCAAAACTTGGTGTAAACAAATAAACCAAACCAAACACATGGTCCTCATTTTTTAAATAAAATGGTGTTATGTTTCCCACATGAGATCATCAATTTGCCTTGTTTAAAGTTTATCAAAAGCTTGAGAGTCATATCATCTACTTTGGCACAATTATGATGCCCAATTGAGTCTAGACCTTGACCAAACTTGTTTAAGTCCTTCACTTGTAATCTAAATTTAGAATTACACCTTTACAAGTTCATAGGGTTGATGTGTTAAGTGGGTTCACCATTTACACTAAACTTGAGGGAACTTAGGTTTAATTTCCAATTTGGGTTGAAGGACATTTAAGACTCATAATCATTATGCTCACTTGATAGAATTAAGCCATTTTGTGCTAAACACTTGCACTTTAAATCTATATACCACAACATTTTGAGTCAAGAAAGGTAGTGTTATGCTGTCAAAATTGTGGAAAAATGTCTTTGCCTTAGAGACTTTTTGAAACAAACTTTTTTATCACACCTTTTGGGTAGTATAGCAATGTTACACTGCCCAAATCATTTCAAACTCTATTTCATATCCCCTTTTGCATATAATTTCAAATTTATTTCTACATGTTTAAACCGATCCAAGTGTACTTTTGATCCTTTGTCTAAAGCATAGTTATACTATCCACCTTTGTCTAGCTTGTTTGTCAAAAAGAACCAAGTTTTATACCATTATTTATAAGAAAATAAACTATTGTTAAAGTGCCTTTTGTTTCATACCTTCTACCTAATTTACCAAGTTCATGTTCAAGAATCAAATGCCTAGTGTTTGTTAGAAGTGTTTCAAATCCGTTAGATTAAAACATTCATCTATTTTCAAAGTCTAGATTTTGATGTCGTTTAGCCAAGAGTCCTAGCACATGCCTTTCTTGAGCCTAGATTTTGATGCCACATTTGGCTAAAAGACCTATCAACTTTAAAAATCCTAGATTAGACTGATTTGAAACACTTTGACCTTAGAGTTTGGCATTTTAATTTTTGAGTCTGTTTACTTGCTTACCTTTATGTGAATAGTGAAATGTTAGATACTTCACTTTAGCTTGTTTCCTTACAAATATTTGAATAAAGCTTTTGATCCTTTTGAAAAATCTAGAATAAGTTGAAGGCATCATTTGTTTTAGATTCTATCCTTTTTAGAATTTTAAAAACTGTTTGACCTTTTATCATAAATCATTGACTATGGATCCCAACATGTATTTCTACACTCGTAGTGGACTCATGTACAATCTAGGGATTAGTAATGTAGTTGCATAGGAAGAAATACTGTAAGATCGCTATGCAAATAACATTGCTTATGAGATGGATTCTTATCCCTCTTTTAATACTCAATTAGGGGAACAAAGCCAAGATCCATTGGCTAACTATTTGGTTAACACACCACCTTACACAAAATAATACCAAGAACAAACCATGCAATACTTAGCTACAATATCCATGATGAACAAGTCAGTACTTCAACAACCATATTCTACTAATTCAACTTCCACGTATGATCCATTTTTATTTGAGTGACATTTTTTAGAGAACAAAGATGAGATTTTGGTTAGGGCCATAGAGGTAGGGGCTAAGTTTTTAGTAGATTTCCCCCATGAAAATTTACCAAGACTAGTAAGAGTTCCCCACAATATCATTCATAATCAACATACTTCTAGAAATCCTATGGCTCTAGTCGAAATAATGTACCAAGACCCCAATATATTTAATCAAGGCAAAAACATCATGGAAGATCACTTTAACCAAATGCAAAAAGCATAACAAACCTACCTAAATTTAACACATGTTTTCAATCAGAAGAACATGGTAAGTAAGCCTCTCATTGACCTAGTACCTTCAACAGGAGTGTTGATGTAATTAACTAGATAAGAAAATATGAGTTCTGACCCATTTATACAAATTGCTTCGATAGATAACATGATATATATGCTAGTTATTAAAGAATTATCTTTGGATTCTACACTGAATAATGAGCCAAATGTAGTAGAGAATGTGCAAACAACATCCAATCTTGATCAAAGTGGTACTAACACACAAATAACTAGCCAACAATCTGTGCCTATAATTAGTCCTATGAGCATATCATCATACTAAGGAATAGGAATTTTTGTACCCCAGCCTCAACTAACTACTTTCTCAAGTGTATAACCTATAGGATTAGATAATCAAATGATGGCTAATGTTACACCTCAATGACAAAATGTGATGAATCATACTCCTCCTCAACAAGTAGCAAGTGGTATTCCATGACATCAGACATAGTCTAGTGTATCGATGCAATAGAGGACAAATACATTGCCAACTCAATCAGGGGAAACTAATGTACCACCTCACCAGGTAACGATGAACATACCTTTTTAGTCATAGACTAATATGCCAATTCAAAGCCATGTAATGACTAATCAATAACATGTAAATAGTGGTTAATGATAGATGCCAAATCTACAACATGCTTTCACTTTTTCACAAGGATTTGTGCAACAAGGAGGTCCCCTTATTTCTCAAGTACCTACTAGACAACCGTTGGTTCAAAATGTGCCACAAATTTAGAGATCGGGTCTTGGTCCATAAGTTCTTACTCAACAAGGATTGATTAGTCAATAGCATGTCCATTTTCAACCAAAACAAGCATAGTATAGTTATATCCCTTCATCCCAACCACAAAATCCTCTAAGTTAAATGTTTATTATCAACCCAAACCAAAATATCATGTATCCAAATGTATAATTTCAAGTACATCCCAATCTACATATGCATATTCCTGGTCCATTCCCCAATCAAGCCAATGTTTCCTAATAAGAGTCTCTATCATACCCTAGTCAAAGTGTCCCACTTATGACCTTCTAGCCATTTATCCAAACCAATATTCTCCTTCAAACAAATATCCCTTCCAGTTTCCTATCCCAATAATTGTAATAGATGAAGGATGCCATTGTTACCATTCAGGTAGGGAAATAGACTAAGAAGTTCAAATTGGATGATGTGTGTTTCTATCCATTCAACATGGAGTATTTTTAGATACCATTTCTTCTAATATATGAACCACCCAAATTTGATAAGTATAAAGGGAAAGGTGACCCTAAGGCCCATTTGACCGAATTCTTTATCGTATGTCAACTAGTGGCATATAGTGACATATACCTTTTACTGTTGTTTCCAAGGAGCATAGATAGACAAGCTTTGGAGTGGTTTTTAAAGTTTCACAATAATTCAATAACAAACTTTGATGATATTTTTGATAAATTTGTACAACACTTTTTCTATAATCTTGAGCATGATATTTCATTATTGGACTTGACACAAGTAAAGCAAAAAGCTAGGGAGAGTTTTGCAAGTTATTTATAGTGATGGAGAGAATTTGAAATCCATTTCACCCATAGTTTAATAGATACATAATTAGCTACTATGTTTACTAAAAATTTTCATAGTAAAATAGCCTATCATCTAAAACTATAATGTGTACATACGCTCAAAGAGATCATTGACAAAGGTTTGTTGATCGAGTGAGAAATCATCAATAGAGGGGTCATCAAGCTTAGTTCAACTAAAAAAAATTAAGGTACCAATCAAGGAAATTACCAACATACCATCCAAGCACAAACATCAAAACCAACATAGGTCAATAATCATGAAATATTGAAGCAATTCAACTGCAATAAGAATATTGTGGGAAATGGAGTAATCGAATCTCATCATGTCAAAACTATGTAGAAATCATCTACATCACCTTTTCAGCTTACTACTACCTAGCCACCTCTCCAACCAATACCACAAGTGCAATAACCGAGACCTGAACAACACATACAATAACCTTTACCATTGCAAACCCCTCCTCCTAGGAGAACTGTGCTTGCACGTCATATCCTTAGTGACCTAGGAGAACCTATTGAGTCTGTATTTCACAAGCTTGCTACCACTAATCTAATTAGTTAGAACCATACCAAAATATTATTTGTAAGGCATTCCTTACCCTGATTGATACCATGAAAATGAATTTTGTGACTATCATTGGGTCAACGAGCATAATCTATGAAGATTTGTCTAAATCAAGAATTTAATCAAGAATATGTTGGAGAATGAGGAGATCAAATTAGATAATGGTGCTTCCACTTACAATCAAACTCTTGAGATTTATCAAAACTCGTTTCCCCAACATAACAATCAATAGCAATAGAATAATCAACAACAACAACAATGGCCAGTGCAACAACAAAATCAATAGTATAAGAATCAAAGGCTAAACCAACAGAATCAACAAAATTAGCAGTAGAATCTAGAATGACAAAACAATGGACAAAATCAAGGTCAGAATGGTAACAACCAAAAAACCTACCATGCACTTGCACATGACTACAATAGGGTTCTAGGTCATATTGTAGGGAGTAGCATTAATACCATCTCCATTAATCATAGACCAAGTACTAATCAACCTAGACCATTTCTAAATAAAAATATTCAACCAAATCACATGGATAATCCTTATTTGACCTGAGAGTGCATATAGGCAAACTAGAAAATTAGGACATCCCCTTTTGGATCTTATAGTGACAACTCATCCTTGCCACGTGACCACATATAAGTGCACCGGTAACCAAGACTTGTCATATCTAGTCCCACACCATTCTCAGCATCGGTTAGCAATAATGGTCCAATATCTAATCTTGATTATGTAATCATAACTCAGAGGTCAAAGATTACTATCCCAAGCCCATAACCATCTACCACATTGTCTATCATTTGACCAACCATTCAGCCTTGGAATAAACCATTCACTACTGACCAAGACAAGAAGTTTGATTTTGTGGAACAATTACAGAAGACACCAACACAAATTTTTATTTTAGATTTACTGCAAATGTCAATAATCCACAAAAACATCTTCAATGAGTTTTTAAACTAATCCATTATTTCTAGTGACATATCTCCTGATAACTTTCAAGCTTTGGTTGGACACCTAGCTTGAACTTAATAAGTCACATGCAACCAAAGCAATATGTCTTCCCTTGGCCTGCTCCATAATAACCTATTGTACATAGAGGTTTGTATCTGATAACATAAAGTGAAACATGTCCTTATAGACAATAGATCCAACCTCAACATAGTATTTCTCAATCTCATCAAGCTTCTTGGGTACACGATGATAGATATCCATCCATAAATAATAACTATCAAAGTTTATGATATTCAAGAAAGTGAATCATAGGGTACCATTAGTTTATCAATTATCATTGGGCCTTTGACCCATGATACACTTTGCCATGTGTTGGATCTTGAGTTATCATAAAACATGCTTTTAGGCAAGCCTTGGTTACATGAGATTCATGTAGTCCCATCAACATTGCACCAATGTATCAAGTTTTCCCACTCAGGGATGGAAGTGCATATTCTAGAAGATTTACACCCGTATGAACACTACAAGCATATTGAGGTTGAGTTTCAAAGTTATAATTATAAATACGACATGAATATAAGTTTCAAGTACGATAAAGGAAAGGCTATACTTATTTATCCTTCATTAGATAATTACATAGATCCTAATACCTTAGATTCCCTTTCCCACATGCTACCTCCTGAAGCTTCTAATCATTTCACCTTTTCATCTAATGGGCCAAGAGAATATGTGACCCATGATACGTTTCATATCATCAATCTTCCTCAGAATCCAAAAACCTTTTGGCAACCTAAAGTCATTCCACATATGCATTGGCAAAAAAAGAACAAAGACAAGGGACCTGCCACATTTGTACCAACATCTGGCCTAGAACCAGACCCTCTTAAAGGAGATGAATCATGGTTACACAATGACAACCAGGCTTAATGTTATAAAAGTGTAAAGTATCCTATTTCCAATAGGATCATGGAGCATCATAATTATGAAGGATGAGGCCTCAAATTGAATCCGTAAGGAACTATTGAGACAATTTCTATGATTAAGTATGAAAGACCTTATGGGCTTGAATTGAAACTGCTTGGGGGTAACCCCACATATTTTATTCAAACTCCATCACCAGTGACTAATGATGATGATGTCAATAGTAAAGTAGAGTCTGATCATAGACTTACCTTTGATATTCTAGCTAAAACCAACATGTTTGATAATAATTCCATTTGTACCCTTACCCAGCCGTTCATTGCAATCTATTGCCATTGTATTATCCCCAATTGATATATTGGGACCAACAAGAATCTAGTCTATCAATTGATGAGTTCCAGAATGATGAGGCTTTTAGTGATTTCTTAGGCCTTAGAGATAATGTTTCATTAAGAGATCACAAATCAGGATTCTCAATCACATTGGATCTTGTAGCCTATTTTGGAGAGCGAGTGAACACCATTAGCCAAAAACAAATAAATAAAACATTGAGGTCCTAAAGTGAAAACCTTTTTAAGGCACTTTATAACCAGGGAAAAATTAAAGATAAAGGTCAATTTAGTGGTGAAAACCTATTTTATGTGCCATTAGATGGGGGTGTTCATTCTTCTTCTAGTTTAGACTAGGAGACTACTAACAATGAACTTGCCTACTGATTTGAGTTTAGTTTTGAGCAACAATAAGTATTTGATCAAATTCTCCAAGAATTTCCAATTATTTTTATTACATGGCTAAATCTACCATTAGGAGACTTAGATTCATCATGCCTAGGAGAAGTTGAAGAGCAATTCATAATAGAGGACCCTAACATAATCCAATAGTTTAAGTCGCTACCTACTATCCTAGAATATGGTTTGACCCTTCTAGTCGAAGATACAATAAAGGTAAACAAAGAGACTCTATCAAAAATGAAATGGATAAAATTAGGTGTGTTCCTCACTGAGGAGGAATGTGACATTTTTATAGCTTTGTTGAGAGAGTTTGTGGATATATTTTCATGGGTCTATTCTGACATGCTAGGATTAGACCTTGCCTTAGTTCTACACCACCTTATGGTTAATCCTGATGCCAAGCTAGTAAAATAAAAGATACATATGATGTATCCTCACATTTCTATATTGGTAAAGAAAGAGTTGGAAAAACTCTTAGAAATAGGATGTATTCGATCTATTGACTACTTAGAATGGATCTCTAATGTAGTACCTGTTAGCAAAAAGCCTGAAAGAATCAAAATTTGCACTAATTTTTGAGACATCAACAAAGATTATCCTAAATATGATTTTCCATTGCCTAATATTGACATGATCATCGACTCCATGGTGGGTTATGAAATGCTTTCACTCATGGATGGCTTTTTAGGATACAATCAGATCATAATAGCACCAGAAGATCAGCATAAAACAACATTCACCACTCCATTAGGCACATTTTGCTATCAGGGGATGCTATTTGGCCTTAAGAATGTGGTAAATACATATCAAAGATCCATGACTATCATATTCCATGATATGATGCATGATATTATTGAAGACTATGTTGATGACATATTAGGAAAATCCAAGACCAGATCCGACCATCCAACAGTGTTGTGTAAGATATTTGAAAGACTACGAGAGTACAAAGTCAGACTAAATCCAAAAAAAATTGTGTTTGGTGTAACTTCAGGCAAATTACTGGGCTTCATCATGTCTCTTAGAGGTATTAAAGTTGATCTAGCTAAAGTCCATGCTATAACCGAGATGCCACCACCAACCAATTTGAAGTAACTTCATAGTTTGCAGGGTAAGATCTAGTCCATTTGATGTTTCATCTCTTAGTTAGTAGATAAGTGCCATCCATTTACACATATTTTAAATAAAAGAGTTGAATTTCACTGGGATGATCACTACCAAATAGCTTTTCAACAACTCAAGGACTATCTTGTTAATTTGCCTATTTTATTACCGCTTATGCTAGGAAGGCCATTCTTTTTATACCTATCAGCTACTGATTATGATTTGGGGGAACTCTTGGCTCAACATGGTGACAATGGAAAGGAGCATGTTTTTTACTACCGAAGCTATACCTTGGTTACATATGGACATAACTATGTACCTATTGAAAAAGCTTGCTAGCCAAGGTTTTCATAGCTCAAAAACAACATCATTACATGTTGAATAATAAAACCATGGTCATTTCAAAAGTAGATCCACTCAAGTATCTACTATCTAAAATAGCTTTGCAAGGTAGAATAACTAAATGGATCATGCTGCTTAGTGATTTTGACATAGAGTATGCCAATTAAAAATCAATCAAAGGACAAGTTCTCGCAGATCAACTTGCTGAAGCACCCGTCATGGACATAACCACTCAAGTTTCCATTTCTTGATGAATCCATCATGATCGTTATTGATACACCCATTGAGGAAAAACATTGGAAGATATATTTTTATGGTTAATTCACTATGCATGGATTGGGGGTAGGCCTATTGTTTATTACACCACAAGGGGATCTAATCCCTAAATCATTTAGAATCAACTTTCCTTATACAAACAACGTGGCTGAGTATGAAGCACTTGTTGTAGGACTTCAAAAAGTAGTGCATTGGAATATATATCATCTTCAAGTTTATGGTGATTCTTAGTTAATCATCAATCAGGTCATAGATCATTTTTATACCAAAGATGACAAGCTAGTTCCATATAAAGCCATAGTTGACACTCTTAAAAAGTAATTTGCCAACAATAAATTTGAGCATATACCGAGGCTAGAAATAGAACTACAAATGCCATGGCTACTATTGGCTCTCTAATTTGACAAATAGATAAAGCTAAAGAGTATCAGTTCCTCATTGAGAATTTGTTAATACCATCTCATGAACCTTTAATCATTGCCATGATTTGTGATATTGTTGGTCCTAATTCTATCTGGTACTCAAACCTCTACAACTACCTTCATGACCAAGTTATGACACCTAACCTATCTCAAAAACAAATCAAAGCCTTCATTCATCATTCCACTCATTATACTTTAGTTGGATCCACTCTTTACTATTGTAGTTTTGATGGAACTCTACTTCGTTGTTTAACTTCGATATAGTCTACATTAGCGTTAAGAAAAGTTCATGAAGTATGTGGAGCCCATTCTAGTGGGGCAGTCCTATCCAAAAATATCTTGTGTATTGGTTATTATTGGCCCAGAATGGATGTAGATGCCACTACATATGTAAAGAAATATGACAAATGTCAACGACATGCTAATTTGATTTATGCCCCAACAAAAACTTTGAAACCAATGTTGACACCATGGGCATTTTCTACATGAGGACTTGACCTCATTGGGGTGATTAACCCCACTTCATCTAATGGCCATAAACATATCCTTACCACCACTGAATATTTCACTAAGTGGATTAAAGCTATATCCCTCACGTGATTTGAAAGACAATTTCCAAATTCATCTTTAACCATCTCATCTACCGCTATGATATCCCCTCTAACATTATATCTGATAATGGAGGGTCATTCAAGAAAAAATATGTAGACCAATTATGTACTGAATACAACATCACACGACACTTTTATACAACTTATTACCCTCAAGGTAATAGCCAGGCTGAGGCATCCAACAAAACCATTGTCAATATTCCTAAAAAGATTGTTAATGATGCTGATCATGACTGACACCTCTAGATATTCACTACCCTTTGGGCATACCTTACCAATCATCATACCCCCATAGGAGCCACTCCATACTCACTTATTTATGGTATTGAAGCCATCCTTCCCATTGAGGTCAAGTTTCCTTCACTATGCATCTTTTTCAAGCATGTCCTGGATGATCATGACTATCGAGTAGCTCACCTGCAAGAGTTGGATCTACTTGATGAAAAATGCATAACTTCACTCAATAATCTTCAATAATATCATAATCGACTCAAAGGCCACTATAATCAATGTGTGAAGTATAGAACATTTGAACTTGGTGATCTTGTTCTTATAAAAAACTAAAAGAATACCACAGTCGAGAAGAAACATAAAGGGAAATTCAAACCAAATTGGATAGGGCCTTTCATCATCACTACATATTATGGATCAAGAGCATACAAGCTTGCCACACTAGATGGTGATGAAATTTTAGAGCCAATGAATATTATTCATCTCAAGAAGTACTATGCTTGAATGCTAAGGTGTATTGTTTGTATGGACCATTTGAGTTATACCATTTTATCACTACTCTTCTTTGTAAACATACCACCGTTATTCATCTTTTTTCCTGTATTTACTTTTCATTTCTAACCTATCAACCTAGCATGTTCTAAAGCCTATCCTATTTGACCTTGGTTTTTATCATTTGTTACATAGTTTTAACATCAAGGTATCTAATTAGTTCATCAGTTGGTTTAAGCATTTCAGATAGGGAGCGTATCTTGGGATAGTGTGGCAAAAGCTTCAGTAATTGCATCTTTCATTTGTTAGTCCTTTCTTACCACCAATCATTCTACTAATTATAAATGACTTTGGGAAAATTAGTACCATTGATATATACCATTGTGTCCTAGTTATAACCACCTACGGTAAAACTAAGGGAAATATTAAGCCTTGACATACTAACTTGCCACTTCCTATGCCATACTATGTCTTTTTACCAATTGTGCCTATTTTGTTTGAATTGGCTATCGTACTAGTCAAATTCCTTCACCAGAATGGTGGAACTATAGTGACTTGAGGTCCTACACTGGGACTATGTAGGTAGCACTCAATAGTTTTTTAGGTCAGCTTAGTCACCCTTTTCTCAATGTTCTTGCCATTTTGTGAGAAACCTAAGCCACACTCTTGCCATGTTGTGAGCAACCTAAGCCACGCTCTCACCATTTTACAAGAAACCTAAGCCACACTCTCACCATTTTGTAAACAATGTAACTCATGTTCTCATTATTTTGTAAGCAACCTAAGCCATGCTCTCACCATTTTGCGAGAAACCTAAGCTATGCTCTCACTATTTTGTGAGTAACCTAAGTATGAACACTCTCTCCATTTTGTGAGATTGAACCATTTAGTGTCTCCTCATTCTCAATTGAGTTACAACACTCCAAAACACTTCTAAAAACATTTCAAAAAATTGTTAGAAAAGAACAAAAACATTGACCACTTCTTTGCCTTAAGGATTCTGGGAACCCTTACTAAGTTACAAGCAAATCACTTGTCATTTAGTTTCCCCATCCTTTTTGGCCTTTTCTCTTATGCACTTGCCATTTTCAAGACCATTTCTATTCTTTTATTACATCCATTCTATTTGTTTTCATCAGTTATCATATTCTTTCCATTCCTTGGGAGAACTACATTTGACCTGAAGTTTTTATTAGATAGTACATCCATGGAACTATGTAGGTAGTGTCAACTTGCCTAGTGCATATGGAGACAGATCAACCACCCCCTTCCTTTTCTTCTATTCCCCTCTATTTTTTTTAAGTTGTCACCTATTTTCTAGAGGCAATGTTATTAGGGTTTTAAATTACGTTGTTTTTTCACTTGTTTTTGGTTATGTTGTTTGTTTGTCTGCTTGTTTGTTTGCTTTTAGCACTATTGCCTTGATTCATTTCCCACACTTACACTTGAATCCATTCATATTTATATGATTACATTGTCATCATGGTTTCTATCATTGGTGCATTGTTTTCTATTGAATATTGGATTACGAGAGTCAATGTTAATGCATATTTTGGCCAAGTCCTCATGATGTTATACCATGATGCCTACCAACATGTGCTACAACAAACCTGAGCTTCATGAAGACTATTCAACAATGGCAACATCTCTTCAGTACTAACATCTCGATTCACTCCCAATCATATCCCAAATAGAGTAATTAAACATGAAAGAATTTCAATCTTTATTAGTTTAGATGAGCATCTCCCTACTAGTAGGTTGTTCTAATTCATCATCACCCTCTTAATTTATCAAGATCCTTGACCAATTTTATCATGTTTTCCATAATTGAGGTCTAATGATTATAACCACTTATGGGCAAATCAATGTACATCATCCCACCTATATTTCTCAATGATTATAACCACCTTTGGGCAAATCATTGAGTTGTCACCACTTTAATTTTTCTACCAATACAAAGGCATGTTATTATCTTGTTTGTCTATCATAACTAGGGTAGCTCCATCTTCTCAATGATTATAACTGCCTTTGTGTTATCATACCATGTTGCCACTATCAGGGTACAACACTTATAACCATCTTTAGTTAAACCATTGTGCACTGTCCCACTTGTATTCTCAATGATTTTGATTACTTTTTAAATATCATTATGTTTTCACCCCATCATCTTTTCTTTCTTTGGTCCCCTCATTTCATTTCTTTTTTATTAAGGGATCGTTTGCCAACTTACTTGTGCCAACTATTCCTTTGAGGGAGCATCATACAATTAGTTTATCATCATTATAGTTGTAGGCATGTAGGACATTTTCATGCTTTGAGAAGATGTTATTATGCTTATAGCTTGCAACACCTTCCCAAACAGGGTCAAACTATAGACACCTAAAACTAACCGCCGATATCCTCCAACCAAGCTTTTGACCAATTTCTACCCAAAATGCATAATTTGGCCTAAAAAAACTAAAACATGTTAAATGATGTGAAAATGACACATTCAAATGCTGATTTTGACCAGGGTATGCATAAATGGGGTATTTCAATTTATGGGCCAGCTAACTTTGATCAATTCATTCTGAGTCAAAATGCCAAATTTGCACCTGCATGCTCTGGACTACTCTTTCCTATCAAATATTTTACACAAGACTCATGCCTTTGTTATTTATTGTTAGAAATATTATAAATGAGAATATGCATCCAACGTATCTGACATGGACTTCTAATTTAAATCTAGTCAAATTTAGGACCAATAATAAGTCATTCTAATCAATTTGGGTAACTAATGCGTAATGTGCTTAATCATGTCTGAGAGCTAATTAATATAAATCAAGGCCTAATAAAAAATTCCATGGAAACTTGTTGAACAATTTATTTTGAAAATGAATATTGAATATCTGCATCATCAAGTGACCTCATTTCTTGAGAAGACATCCCTAGGCCATAAATGTCATAAATATCAAGATTCATGCCCTCCATGTCTCATTAATGCCTTCCATGATGACCTCCATGCCTCTTAATTGCCCCTTCTTCCAATGTCATTATGAGGTTAATTACAAATTTTACTTGCAAAATTGAATTAATCCTCAACCACACATCTCTATCTTGAGATGGATGGTAAGGTTGATTATGATCAAATCCAAAAATCTATAAATAGCAAGCCTCACAACATCATTTCTAAGCTTAATTAGTGCAAAGTTATAATATATGATTGGTTTCAAAAAGCTTCAAGCAACTAGTGTTATAATGCCAAATTGATTCCAATCCAAGCCAAGCCACAATCCAAAGGCACCAAGAGGAGATGAAGATAGCTACACTCCATTGAAGAAGACCTCTTGTTAGGTTGTGGAGCTAAAAGCTTCACCAGGATGCGAACAGGAGTTGCGGAGGTTGCAGAGTTACAGAACAAGTTGCAGGGCAACCAACGTTGGTCTAATCAACCGACGTCGGTCATATTACAGTGTAAAAGCAATTGATGTTGATTATGAGTCGGCCGACATCGGTCAGGAAAGAGCCGACGTCAGTAACCTGTGTGTGCATGCATTTGCATGCAGGTCGAGAACTGGTCTATTTTTGGATAGTCAGTTTGCATGTAAAGACTTATTTTAGTCTTGGAGATGCGTTTCTAATTATTGTAATTAAGAATGTCTAATTATTGTATGCATGAGATCTATATAATAGACTCATGGGCTGTATTGTAAAGTGTGATAGATATCCATTGTGCTTGTAGAGAGAGCAAGAGTAGTTCCTCCTAGTTCCAAAGGGGTGCTGAGTGTGTATGATCAGGGAGAGTTGCAGGTTGTGCAAGTTCTGGTAGAAGATACACTAGGGTACTGGTTGAAGAATCATAAGGACTTGGTGAGGCAAGGACAAGGGTTCTTCAAGGTGTAGAGATATCTACATGGTAAGTAAGGTTTGGTGATTTGCAGGTTGTTGCAAGAGTAGGGAGATCTACTTAGAGTACAGTTGTGTACTTGGTGTACTGGCAGCGTTGTTACTGACTGGTGGAGGTGAACAACAATTCTATGTTTGAGTTGATTGTTGTGACCATAATTGAGAGAGTGAAGTGTTAAAGGAGAATTACTGGTAAGCCCTAGAAGTGTGGGAGCTCTAGAGGTGTGGGAAGAAGAAGTGTGGCATCTTCTTTATTGTATTTTATTCTGAATGAGTATTAATACAATTGGGTATTGTCTCTCATATTTTGTGTTGTTTCATATTTCTAGTTACTTATCATTCTAGTTAAATTTTGTGTTTAGTTGCTAAAACAAAGGTAATCATGTGTGCCCTTAGTGGGCAGTAGATACTGACAGTTGGTATCAGAGCTTTGTGAGCCTAGGTCCTATCAAGTGGTACCAGAGCTAGGTTGCTAGTTCAGGAAGTGATACCACTATCAAGTGGTATCAGAATGAGATTACAGGTTCATCAAAGGGTGGTTAAGTACACTAACAGGTGGTTAGAGCGTGTTAAGTGTTTTGTTAATTATAGGTCACTCATAGGGGTTTCTAATTAAGTGGGAGTATAGCAATGGCAGAAGAAAGTAAGCTACGAATGGAGAAACTAAATAACACAAATGGTCAATTATAGATTGATGGAAAGAAAGAGCATGTAAAGAAAGATTACTGGTTGGTAGAAGATCAGCATGAAGAGAATGAAGAAGCAGATGTTGCAGGTGTTGTTGCACAAGATGCTCTGGATAAAGTAGAATCTTGGTTTACAGATTCTGTTGCCTCTTTCCATGCAACCCAAAATAGAGTATCTTTTCATGATGATGTCTAGGGAGACTTTGGAGAGATTTATTTAGGTGCTGGTGAACCTTGTCAGATTATTGGCAAAGGGGAAGTGAAGCTGAAATTACAGACGGGCAACACACGGGTGTTGGAGGAGGTCATGCAGGTGCCAGTCTTGGAGATGAGTCTAATTTCTTCAAAAAAGTTGGGTGATGAGAGATGCACAGTAACTCTCACAACAGATACACTTGAATTAGATAGTGGTAGGAAAGTAGGTATCCTTTATCTATCTACTTATATTACTGATTCACTTTCTGTTGCAGAGATGTGGCTTTGTAGGCTTGGTCACATGTGTAAGAAGGGAATGCATGTTCTTAAGTGGAAGACAGATGTTTTTGACAAACTTAAGAACTAGAAAGCCTTGGTGTTCATGGAGGAGATGATAGATAGAGATCAACTGAGGGGACTAGATTATTTTGAGCAGGGCTGTGTTGATTTGGATAGGGTTTTGATCCAAGGTGAGCTCGCGGGTAAAAAGTCATCACTCACAGAACACAGTTATCGACGTCGATCAGGTAAATTGACATCAAACAAATAGGTACCGACATCGGTCATGTGCAAACCAGTAGAGTCAATGGTGTCAGGCAGGTGAAGACTGACATCGGTCAGGGGAAACTGACGTCGGTAGTTAGGGTCAGTCGTAGGGAATCGACGTCGGTCAGTTACAAATTGGGAGATGGCCGAGATGGGTCACTGGAATGGATGTTGGGAAAACATCAAGTTGTCAAGGAGTCTTAAACACCCATGTGGAGGATTGAAAGGGTAAGTGAACCTCATATTCATTGTTCACCTTCATTATATTACTTGTTGCTCACTGATGGTCAAGAACCAGGAAGATGTGAAGAGGCAATGCAGGTAGAATCCAAGAAATAGTGGAAGCATGGCATGAATTCTTTGGAAGAGAACCAAGTGGGAGTTTTGGTAGAGTTGCCAGCCAAGATGAAAGCACTGAAAGATGAATGGATTCCCAGGTTAGAGAAGAGATTGGATGGATACGTGAGACAGAAGGCCAGGGTATATGGTCTTGAGCAGGTTGCAGGATAGTGGTACAGGTTTGATAGGTGTATGACAAAGCATGGCTTTGGTCAAGGTTAATGTAACCATTGTGTTTTCTTTACCAGGTGGGATAATGATTGCAACATTACCCTGTTACTGTATGTGGTGTGGTTGCTTATTGCAGGGTCACACATGTAGGGAGTTTCTGAGCTAAAGGTAAAGTTAGTTCAGAGATATGTCATGAAGAATTTAGAAGCCATGAATTTTTTTGGCATAAGAGACATGGAAGATCACAGGTTGATTTTGTCTCCAAAGGGAGCTAATGTGAAGGAGGTGTTGGTGAGGGTTAATTTGCAGGATGCAAAACCAGTAAGCACACCAAGGGTTGGATAGTTCAAGCAGAGCTTAGAACAGTGTCTGAAATCACATGAGGTCTGGTGTAGACCTGAGTTTTCTCAAGTGTGGGAGTTGTCAGAGAGTTCGGAGCCAATTCAGGAAAGAAGCACTAGAAAGTGTTTCAGTGGGTTCTCAGGTATTTGAGAGGGACCAGTAGCAGGGATTCATGCTATGCAGGGTCAGGGACTTCACTACATTGGTTTGTAGGTTCGGATGTGGTAGGTTACTTTGATGATAGGTGGTGCACCACAGGTTGTGTGGTGGTTGGTCTTTAGGATTGAGCTTGAAGAGGGATACAAGCCAAAAAATAAATTAGATGGTGTACAGGTACAGGTGTAGCTATTTATCTCTAAGTGGGAGATTGTTAGGTTTTGGAGCTAAAAGCTTCACCAAGATGTGAACAAGAGGAGTTGCAGAGGTTGCAGAGTTTTAGAACAAGTTGCAGGGCAATCGACGTCGATCTGATCAATCGACATCAGTCATATTATAGTGCAAAAGAAATTGACATCGATTATGAGTCGGTTGACATCGGTCAGGAAAGAGTTGACGTCGGCAACCTGTGTGTGCATGCATTTGCATGCGGGTCAAGAACTGGTCTATTTTTGGAGAGTCAGTTTGCATGTAAAGACTTATTTT
This sequence comes from Torreya grandis, assembly GCA_037957365.1. NCBI lineage: Eukaryota > Viridiplantae > Streptophyta > Pinopsida > Cupressales > Taxaceae > Torreya > Torreya grandis. The sequence goes on from JARHVA010001327.1 coordinate 3,030,140, forward strand.
AGTCTTAGAGCTGCGTTTCTAATTATTGTAATTAAGAATGTCTAATCATTGTATGTATGAGATCTATATAATAGACTCATGAGCTGTATTGTAAAGTGTGCTAGATAGCCATTGTGCTTGTAGAGAGAGCAAGAGTAGCTCCTCCTAGTTCCAAAGGGGTGCTGAGTGTGTATGATCAGGGAGAGTTGCAGGTTGTGCAAGTTTTGGTAAAAGATCCATCGGGGTACTGGTTGAAGAATCATAAGGACTTGGTGAGGTAAGGACAAGGGTTCTTTAGGGTGTAGAGATATCTACATGGTAAGTAAGGTCTAGTGATTTGCAGGTTGTTGCAAGAGCAGGGAGATCTACTTGGAGTATAGTTGTGTACTTGGTGTACTAGCAACGTTGTTACTAATTGGTGGAGGTGAACAACTCTATGTTTGAGTTGATTGTTGTAACCGTAATTGAGAGAGTGAAGTGTTGAAGGAGAATTACTGGTAAACCCTAGAAGTGTGGGAAGAAGTGTGGCATCTTTTTTATTGTATTTTCTTCTCTATGAGTATTAATACAATTGGGTATTGTCTCTCATATTCTGTGTTGTTTCATATTTCTAGTTACTTATCATTCTGGTTAAATTCCGTGTTTAGTTGCTAAAACAAAGGTAATCATGTGTGCCCTTAGTGGGCAGTAGATACTGATAGTTGGTATCAGAGATTTGTGAGCCTAGGTCCTATCACCTCTTGAAGCACAAGCTGAGCAAGCCACCATTATAAAGGAATTCGGAGCATCCAAGGAAGGTGAAAGAAATTTTTGTGTTTTCATTCCTTATTTTTTAGTTGTGCTTATCATTTGATTTTGTTAACTAATCTCTCTCTAGTATCTAGGCCTAGAGATGTTATGTTATTAGTGTGTTTATTTCATTTTATTTTTATTTTGGAACTAACACCATACTAACCATCCTCTCTTGAGTCAAATTCCTAGATCACATAATGGCATCCCTGATGTGACAAGGTGCATCCTACACCTAAAAGAGATCTTTTTGCAACCTTAAAAAACTTATTTAATCTCTTAAAACTTTTGTAAATTGGTTTTCTACCTTTATTTTGCCATTTTTAGTTGCCACTATTTTTACATAGTAATTAACGTCGATAAAAATACCAACATAGATTACTTGGCTTAACTGACGTTGATCAACATAATTGACACATGTCAGATCTCAGTTAGATGTAACCGATGTTGGTGGTATTTACGGATGTTTGTCATTGTTTTTTTCCAAAAAACACAAAACCAAGAGCTACTTTTCCAAAGTTTCTTGTTTCAAATTCAAAAGGGCTTCAAAGCTAAAGGATATGCTAATAATTTTGTTGTAGGACCAATAAGGGTATTTACTCAAAACATTTTAAAATCACTTTTGCATGCTTAAAATTTGATTAGGAACTTTGTTTTAGTGTTTAACAAAGAATTTTAGATGTTTTTGGTGAATGTTTTTCAAAGTTTCCAACTAAGACCAAGGGGTCAAATAAACACCACCAAACATTTCATTTGGATTTAAAATTGAACACACTTGTCATTTTTGTCTTCAGTAGTTGTTTGATCTAATTTTTATTTGGTAAGAAGAGGGATATTGCATGTATGCTCTTCCATTTGTCTCCTTTAGGGAACCCTTGGAATCAAAAGCACCATTCCTATTGCAAGTAGCCTAGTCCAAGGCTTAGAAATAAAATTGTCTAAAGACTCCCCAAAAACTCATCAAAGCTTGGGTGATATTGAAAATGACCCTAAAGTATTTCTATTTTCATGCTTTCTTTGCTTTTATGCATCTTGGCTTATGAGGGGGAGTTCATCACTTCCTACAAGTTATTTAGGGAAGCTTTGACCCAGGGTTTCATCCCTTGGCATTGACTTCATTTGAATCTTTTAGAGTTACACATGGGACGTAGTGGCACTTTAGACATTGCACTACACTGAGCGAATAACAAGATGTAGTGGTTGTAAAAAAGACTAGACCTTTTTATAATAAGTTGAGTGATATGGAACCAAAATCAATACTTTTCTTTTGCATTATTTGACATGAAAGTCATTATGCAATTGATTCCCCTAGATCATTCCAAAACTTGTTAAATTTTAGACAAATCCCCACTTGCTACGAAAGTATTTTTGGTGCAAGGTGCACCTCAAGGTCTATGTCACAATACTATCATTTGAAGAAAGGTGGGGTGTAAAAACCCTACTATATAATGTGCATTTACTTTTGGATGAACACTTAAAATCTTCTTAAATGATGTATATTGATAGATTCCAACAATACCAAGCAACTTTGTCAGTTTAGGATCTAAGGGCGATTAGTTAGTTGGTCTTGTCCTAGATTAAAGTCTTGTTTGGATTCAAAACTTAGTGTAAAAAAATAAATCAAACCAAACACATGGTCCTCATTTTTTGAACAACGAGGCATTATGCTACCCGCATGAGATCATCAATTTGCCTTGATCAAAGTTCATCAAAATATTGATAGTCATATTGTCCACTTTGGCACAATTATGCTGCCTAATTGAGTCTAGACCTTGACCAAACTTGTTTAAGTACTTCACTTGAAATCTAAATTTATAATTACACCTTTAAAAGTTCATAGGGTTGATGTGTTAAGTTGGTTTGCCATTTGCACTAAACTTGAGGGAACTTAGGTTTAATTTCTAATTTACGTTGAAGGCCGTTTAAGATTCATAATAATTGTCCTCACTTGATAGACTTAAGCCATTTTGTGCTAAACACTTACACTTTAAGTCTATATACCACAACATTTTGAGTCAAGAAAGGTAGTATTATGCTGCCAAAATTATGGAAAAATGTCTTTGCCTTAGAGAGTTTTTGAAACAATTTTTTTTATCACACCTTTTGGGTAGTATAGCATCATTATGCTGCCCAAATCATTTAAAACTTTGTTTCATAGCCCCTTTTGTATATAATTTCAAATTTATTTCTACATGCTCAGACTGATCCAAGTGTACTTTTGATCTTTTGTCTAAAGCATAGTTATACTATCCACCTTTGTCTAACTTATTTATAAAAAATAACCAAGTTTTATACCATTATTTATAAGAAAATAAACTATTTTAAAGTGCCTTTTGTTTCATACCTTATACCTAGTTGACCAAGTTCATGTCCAAGAATCAATTGCCTAGTGTTTGTTATAAGTGTTTCAAATCCATTAGATTAAAAATTTCATCTATTTTCAAAGTCTAGCTTTTGACACTATTTGGCCGAGAGTTCTATCACATGCCTTGCTTGAGCCTAGATTTTGATGCTACGTTTGGCCAAAAGACCTAGCAAATTTTAAATTCCTAGATTAGATTGATTTGAAACACTTCAACCTTAGAGTTTGGCATTTTGATTTTTCAGTCCATTTACTTGCTTACATTTATGTGAATAGTGAAACTTTAGATACTTCACTCTATCTTGTTTCCTCACATATCTTTGAATGAACTTTTTGATCCTTTTGACAAATCTAGACCAAGTTGAAGACATCATTTGTTTTAGATTCTATCCTTTTTCGAATTTGTATAACTCTTTGACCTTTTATCATAAAGCATTGACTATGGATACCAACATGTATTCCTACACTCATAGTGGACTTATGTACAATCCATAGATTAGTAATATAGTTGTACAGGAAGAAATGGTGCAAGACCCCTATATAGATAACATTGCTTACAAGATGGATTCTTATCCCTCTTATAATACTAAATTAGGGGCACAAAGCCAAGATCCATTAGCTAACTATTTGGTTAACACACCACCTTACACAGAATAGGACCAAGAACAAACCATGCAATACTTAGCTACAATACCCACAATGAACAAGCCATTACTTCAACAACCATATTCTACTAATTCAGCTTCTACGTATGATCCTTTTTTGTTTGAGTAACATTTGTTAGAGAACAAAGATGAGATTTTGGTTAGGGCCATAGAGGTAAGGGCTAAGTTTCCAATAGATTTGCCCCATAAAAATTTACCTAGTCTAGTAAGAGTGCCCCATAATATCATTTACGATCAACAGGGTTCTTCTATAAATCCTATGGCTCTAGTCCAAACAATGTACCAAGACCCCATTATATCCAATCAAGGCAAAAACATCATGGAAGATCACTTTAACCAAATGCAAGCAACATACCAAACCTACCTAAATTTAGGACATGATTTCAATTAGATGAACATGGTAGGTAATCCTCTCATTGACTCAGTATCCTCAATAGGAGTGTTTATGGAATTAACTAGACAAGAAAATCTAAGTTCTAACCTATTTGTATAAACTACTTCGATAGATAACTTGATACATATGCCAGTTATTGAAGAATTGTCTTTAGCTTCTATACTGAATAGTGAGCCAAACGTAGTAGACAATATGTAAGCAACATCCAATCTTGATCAAAGTGGTACTAATGCAAAAATAACTAGCCAACAATGTTTGCCTATAGTTACTTGCATGAGTAGATCATCATACCAATGAATAAGAGTTTCTATACCCCAGTCTCAACCAACTGCTTTCTCAAGTGTATAACCTATAGGATTAGATAATCAAACAATGGCTAATGTTACACCTCAATGATAGCATGTGATGAATCCTACTCCTCCTTAACAAGTAGAGAGTGGTATTTGATGAAAATAGATACAATCTAATGTATCAACGTAATAGAGGACAAATACAATACCACCTCAATTAGGGGAAACTAATGTACCAACTCACCAGGTAACGATGAACATACCTCTTCCGTGACAGACTAGTATGCCAATTCAAAGCCACATAATGACTAATCAACAACATGCAAATATTGGTTAACGACAGATGCCAGATCTATAACATGCTTTCACTTTTTCATAGGGATTCATGCAACAAGAAGGTCCCCCTATTTCTCAAGTACCTACTAGACAACTATTGGTTCAAAATGTGCCACAAATTTAGAGATAGGGTCTTGGTCCACAAGTTCCTACTCAACAACAAGGATCGATTAGTCGACAATATGTCCCTTTTCAACCATAACAGGCATAATATAGTTATATCCCTTCATCCCAACCACAAAATCCTCTAAGTCAAACCTTTATCATCAACCCAAACCAAAATATCATGCAACCAAATGTATAATTTCAAGTACATCCCAATCTATGTATACATATTCCTGGTCCATTCCCCAACCAAGTCAATTTACCCCAATAGGTGTCTCCATCATACCCTAGTCAAAGTGTCCCACTTGTGACCACCCAGCCATTTACCCAAACCAATATTCTTCCTCAAACTAATATCCCGTCTAGTTTCCTATTCCAAGAATTATAATAGATAAAAGATGCGATTGCTACCATTCAGGTGGAGAAGTAGACTAAGAAGTTCAAATTGGATGACATGTGTTCCTATCCATTCAACATAGAGTATTTGTAGATACCATTTCCTCTAGGATATGAACCACCCAAATTTGATAATTATAAAGGGAAAGGTGACCCTAAGGCCCATTTGATTGAATTCTTTGTTGCATGTCAACTAGTGGCATATAGTGACATATACCTTTTGATGTTGTTTTTAAGGAGCTTGGCTGGATAAGCCTTGGAGTGGTTTTTAAAGTTGCCCAAGAATTTAGTAATAGACTTCGATGATCTTTTAGATAAATTTGTGCATCACTTTTCCTATAATCTTGAGCATGAGATTTCATTAGTGGACCTGACACAAGCAAAACAAAAAGCTGAGGAGAGTTTTGCAAGTTATTTACAATGATGGAGAGTCCTACAAGCTATTTCACCCATAGTTTACTAGATAAATAATTAGCTACTATGTTTACTAAAAATTTGTATAGTGAAATAGCCTATCATCTGGAACTATAATGTATACATACATTCAAAGAGATCATTGACAAAGGTTTGTTGATCGAGAGAACACTCATCAATAAAAGGGTCATCAAGCTTATTTCAACTAATCAAAATCAAGGTACCAATCAGGGAAATGACTAACATCCCATCCAAGCACAAGCATCGTAACTAGCACAGGTTAATAATCATGAAAGATAGAAGCAATTCAACTACAATAATAATGTTGTGGAAAATGGAGTAACTAAATATCATGATGTCCAAACTATACATACATCATCTACACCACATTTTTAGCTTACTCTTACCTAGCCACCTCTCCAACCAATGCCACAAGTGCAACAACCAAGACCTACACACCAAATACAATAGCCTTTACCATTACAAACCCCTCCACCTAGGAGAACAATGCTTGCACATCGTGTCTTTAATGACCTAGGAAAACCTATTTATTTTGTATTTCACAAGTGTGTTGCCACTAATCTAATTAGTTGGCCCATACAAAAATGTTATTTGTAAGACATTCCTTACCCTGATTGGTATCATGAAAATGAATTTTTGACTATCATCGGGTCAATGGGAATAATCTACAAAGATGTGTCCAAATCAAGCATTTAATCAAGAATATTTTGGAGAGAGGGGATCAAATTAGATAATGGTGCTTCCACTTCCAATAAAACTCTTAAAATTTATCAAAAACCCTTTCCCTGACATAATAATCAATAGTAGTATAATAATCAACAACAACAACAACAACCAGTGTAGCAACAAAATCAATAGTATTAGAATCAAAGGCCGAACTAATAGAATCAACAAAATAAGCAATATAATCCACAATGACAAAATAATGGACAAAATCAAGGTTAGAATGGTAGCAACAAATAAACCTACCATGTTGTTACACATGACTACAACAGGGTTATAGGTCATATTGTAGGGGGTAGCATTAATACCATCTCCATTAATCCTAGACCAAGTACTAATCAACCTATACCATTGATAAAAAACAATATTCAACCAAATCACATAGATAATCCTTCTTTAACTTGGGAGTGCATACAGGCAAACCAATAAATTAGGACTTCCCTCTTTGGATCTTGTAGTGACAACTCATCCTTACCATGTGACCACATACAAGTGCATCGGTAACCAAGATTTGTCTTATCTGGTCCCACACCATTCCCAATATTAGTTAGCACTGATGGTCTAGTATCTAATCCCAATTGTGTAATCACAAGTTGGAGGTAAAAGATTACTATCTCAGGCCCATAACCATCTGCCACTCTGCTTGTCATCCAACCAACTGTTCAGCCTTGGAATAAACCATCCACTACTAACCAAGATAAGAAGTTTGATATTGTGGAATAATTACAGAAGACACCAACATAAATTTCTATTTTAGATTTGATATGAACATCAATAATCCATAAAAATATCTTGAATGAGTTTTTGACCCAATCCACTTTTGTTAGTGACATATCCCTTGATAACTTTCAAGCTTTGGTTAGACACATAACTGTAGCCCAACAAGTCACATTCAACCAAAGTGATATGTCTTCCCTTGGCCCACTCCATAATAACCTGTTGCACATAGAGACTTGTATGGGATGGCATAAAGTGAAACATGTCCTTATAGACAATGGATCTTGAGTTATCATACAACATGCTTCTATGAAAGTCTTGGTTACATGAGATTCATGCAGTCCCCTCAACACTACACCAATGTATCAAGTTTTATCACTTAGGGATGGAAGTGAATATTACAAGAGATTTACACTCATATGAACTCTGCAAGCATCTTGAGGCTAAGTTTTGAATCTATAATTATAAATACAACATGAATCCAAGTTCTAAGTAGGATAAAGGAAAGGCTATACTTATTGATCCTTCATCAGATAATTACATAGATCCTAATACCTTGGATTCCATTTCCCACATGTTATTTCCTGAAGCTTCCAATCATTTCACTATTTTAGATAATGGACCAGGATAATATGTGACCTATGATACATTTCATATCACCAATTTTCCTCAAAATATGAAAACATTTGGGTGACCTAAAGTCATTCCACATATGCATTGGCAACAAAAGAATAAAGATAAGGGACTTGTCACATTTGTACCAGCATTTGGCCTAGAACCTGACCCTCTTGAAGGAGATGAATCATGGTTATATGATGATAACTAGGTTGATTGTTATAAAAGTGAAAAGTATCCTATTCCCAATAAGATCATGGAACATCACAATTATGAAAGATGAGGCCTCAGACTGAATCAACAAGCAAATATCGAGCCAATTTCCATGACTAAGTATGAAATTGGAAACCACTTGGGGGTGAGCCCACATATTTTATTCAAACTCTATCACCAACGACCAATAATGATGATGCTAATAGTGAAGCAGAGTCTGATAATAGCTTTACCTTTGATAACCTAGCTGAGACCAACTTGTTTGATAACAATGCCATTTTTACCCTTACCTAAGCTATTCATTACAATCCATTTCCATTGTATTATCCCCAATTGATAGATTTTGACTAACAAGAATCTAGTCTGTTGATTGATGAATTCCAAAATGATGAGGCATTCTATGATTTCTTAGGCCTTAGAGACAATGTTCTGTTGGGAGATCACAAATTAGGATTCTTAATCACATTGGATCCCGTAGACTCTTTTGGAGAGTGAGTGAACACCCTTAGCCAAAAATAAATAAATAAGACATTGAGGTCCCAAAGTGAAAAATTCTTTGAGGTGCTTTCTTACTAGGTAAAACGTATAGATAAGGCTAGTCTAGTGGTGAAAACCTGTTTTAGGTGCCATTAGATGGGGGTGTTCATTCTTCTTCAAATCTAGACTAGGAGACCAGTAATGATGAACTTACCTACATATCTGAGTTCAATTTTAGTCAACAATAAGTATTTTATCAAATTATCCAAGAATTTTTAACTATTTTTCTTACATGGCCAAATCTACCATTAGAAGATTCAGATTCATCATGCCTAGGAGAAGTTGAAGAGCAAGTCCTAACAGAGGACCTTGATATAGTCCAACAGTTCAAGTCACTACCTACTATCCTAGAAGATAGTTCGACCCTTCTAGTCAAAGATACAATAGAGGTAAAAATTGGAACTCTATCAAACCTAAAATGGATAAAAATAGGTGCACCCTCACTGAGGAGGAATGTGACATTTTTATAGCTCTATTGAGAGAGTTTGTGGATATATTTGCATGGGCCTATTCTAACATGCTAGGATTAGACCCCACCTTGGTTCTGCACCACCTTGTGGTTAATCTTGATGCGAAGTCAGTAAAACAAAAGATACATAAGATTCATCCTTGTATTATTGTATTGGTAAAGAAAGAATTGGAAAAAATCTTAGAAGTAATATGTATCTGATCCATTGACTACTCAGAATGGATCTCTAATGTAGTACCTATTAGCAAAAATCTTGAAGGAATCGTAATTTGCACTGATTTTTGAGACATCAAAAAAGCTTGTCCTAAATATGATTTTCCATTGCCTAATATTCACATAATCATGGACTCCATGGCAGGTTATGAAATGCTTTCAATAATGGATGGCTTTTTAGGATACAGTCATATCAAAATAACACCAAAAGATTATCATAAAACAATCTTCACCACTCCATGGGGCACATTTTGCTATAAAGTGATGCCATTTGGCCTTAAGAATGTGGGAGCTACATATGAAAGAGCCATAACTATCATATTCCATGATATGATGCATGATATTGTTAAAGACTATCAATGACATATTAGGAAAATCCAAGACCAGAGCTGACCATCCAATAGTGTTGCGTAAGATATTTGAAAGACTATGAGAGTACAAAGTCATACTAAATCTAATTAAATGTGTGTTTGGTGTAACTTAAAGCAAATTATTGGGCTTTATCATGTCTCATAGAGGTATTGAAGTTGATCTAGCTAAAGTTCATGTTATAACCGAGATGCCACCACCAACCAATTTGACGTAAATTTATAGTTTGCAGTATAACATCTAGTCCATATGATGCTTCATATCTTAGTTAACAGACAAGTGACATCCATTTACACCTATTTTGAGGAAAAGAGTTGCATTTCACTGGGATGATCATTGCCAAATAGCTTTTCAACAACTCAAGGACTATCTTATTAATCCACTTGTTTTATGACCGCCTATGTTAGGAAGGCCATTCTTGTTATACCTATCAGGGACTGATTATGCTCCGGGGGCACTCTTGGCTCAACATGATGATAATTGAAAGGAGCATGACATTTACTACCTAATATGTACCTTGGTTACATATGAACATAAATATGCACCTATTGAAAAAGCTTGTCTAGCCATAGTTTTCAAAGCTCAAAAACTACGCCATTACATGTCGAATAATAAAACCATGGTCTTTTCAAAAGTAGATCCTCTCAAGTATCTACTATCTAAAATAACTTTGCAAGGAAGAATGGCTAAATGTATCATGCTTCTTAGTGAGTTTGACATATAGTATTTCAATCACAAAGCAATTAAAGGATAAGTTCTTATGGATCAACTTGCTGAAGCACCCCTCATGGACACACAACCACTCAAGTTTCCATTTCTTGATGAATCCATCATGACCGTTATTGATACACCCCTTGAGGAACAACCCTAAAATTTGTATTTTAATGATTCATTCACTACGCATGAATCAGGGGTAGGATAATTATTTATTACACCACAGGGGGATCTAATCCCTAAATCATTTAGAATCAACTTTTGTTATACAAACAACATGACTAAGTTTGAAGCACTTATTGCAGGACTTCAACAAGCAGTGCATTAGAATATATCTCATCTTTAAGTTTATGATGATTCTCAATTAATCATCAATTAGGTCATAGATCATTTTAAGACCAAATATGACATGCTGGTTCTATATAAATCCATGGTTGACACTCTTAAAAAACAAATTGCCAACATTAAATTTGAGTATATAACGAGGGATAATAATAAAACGGTAGATGTTATGACTACTATTGGCTCTCTGATTTGAAAATAGATAAAACTAAAGAGTATTAGTTCCTCTTCGAGAATTTGTTAGCACCAACTCGTGAACCTTTAATCATTGCCATGATTTGTGATATTATTGGTCCTAATTCTATCTAGTACTTAGACCTTTACAACTACCTTTATGACCAAGTTATACCACCTAAACTATCTCAAAAACAAACCAAAACCTTCATTCATCATTCCACTCATTATACTTTTTTTACTTCCACTCTTTACCATCATAGTTTTGATGGAACTCTACTTCATTATTTAAATTTGATAGAGTCTACATTAGCGTTAAGAGAAGTTCACGAAGGAGTATGTGGAACCCATTCTAGCAGGATAGTCCTATCCAAAAATCTCTTGTGTACTAGTTATTATTGGTCCACAATGGACACAAATGCCACTACATATGTAAAGAAATGTGACAAATGTCAATGGCATGCTAATTTGATTCATGCCCCAACAAAAACTCTAAAACTGATGTTGACACCATGGCCATTTTCTACATGGGGACTTAACCTCATTGGGAAGACTAGCCCCACTTCATCTGATGGCCATAAACATATCTTTACCACCAATGAATATTTCACTAAGTGGGTTGATGCTATAGCCCTCACTTACGTGACTAGAAAGCAAATTTCTAAATTCATCTTTAACCATCTCATCTGCCACTATGGTATCCCCTCTAAAATTATATCTGACAATGGAGGATCATTTGAGAACAAAGATGTAGACCAGTTATGTATCAAATACAACATCACACAACACTTTTCTATAGCATATTACCCTCAAAGTAATAGCCAGGTTGAGGCATCCAACAGAACCATTATCAATATTCTCAAAAATATTGTCATTGATGTTGATTATGACTGGCACCTCTAGATATTCCTTACCATTTGGGCATACCATACCAATCATTGTACCCCCATAGGAGCCATTCCATACGCACTTGTTTATGGTATTAATCCATCCTTCCCATTGAGGTCAAGTTGCCTTCACTATGCATCTCTTTCAAGCATGTCCTAGATGATCATGACTATCGAGTAGCTCACCTACAAGAGTTGGATCTACTTGATGAAAAATGCATAGCCAAGCTCAACAATCTTCAAGCATATTAGAATTGACTCAAAGGCCACTATAATTATCATGTGAAGTATATAAATTTTGAACTTAGTGATCTTGTTCTTAAAGAAAATCAAAAGAATACCATGACTAAGAAGAAACATAAAGGGAAATTCAAACCAAACTGGGTAGTGCCTTTCATCATCACTGTAGATTATGGATCAAGAGCATACAGGGTTGCAACAACAAATGGTGATGAACTTTCAGTGCCAATGAATATTATTCATCTCAAGTAGTACTGTGCTTGAAAGCTAAGGTGTATTATCTATAAGGACCCTTTCAGTTATACCATTTGATCACTATTCTTCTTTGTACACATACCACCCTTATTCATCATCTTTCTCGTATCTACTTTCCATTTACGACCTATCAACCTAGCGTGTTCTAAATCCTATCCTGTTTGACCTTGGTTTTTATCATTCGTTACGTAGTTTCCATATCAAGGTATCTGATTAATTCATTAGTTAGTTCAAGTATTTTAGATAGGGAATATATCTTGGGATAGTGTGACAAAAGTTTTGGTAGTTGCATCCTTCATTTGTTAGTCCTTTCTTACCACCAATATTTCTACTAATTATATCTACCTTTGGAAAAATTAGTACCATTGATCTATGCTATTGTGTCCTAGTTATAACCACCTATGGGAAAACTAGGGGCAATACTAAGCCTTGACGAACCAAATTGCCACTTTATATGCCATACTATCTCTTTTTACCAACTATGCCTATTGTTGTTCCCAAAATCTGTCATTTGTTTTTGTGGACAAAATACCGACCATTTTGGACCTACAGACCAAAACTCTCCCTTTTATTTCTCAAAAATGTTCTGAGCAGTTAAGTTTTTCAAATATTCAAGCCTTTTCAGCTAAAGAAGTCACAAGTTCAATAGGTAGGCTTTCTTCAAAGGAAGTTCAAAACACTTAAGGCTTTTCCTTAGTGTTTTGAGGATGGTTCAATGCAAAGGTTTGATCAAAATACTTAACGGAGGGATTCAAAAAATTGGAATGAACCACTTTGAACCGTTGAACCATTGAACCCCACCCTTGCAAGGTTCAAAGGTTCAACGAGTTCAAAGGTTCAATGACTTCAGTGGACTTAAAGAAAAGAAGGCTTCAAAGAGATAAGGTTGAACCGTTGAATCATTGAACCTTGAACTTGAAAGGTTCAAAGGTTCAACAAGTTCAAAGGTTCAATGACTTAGATGGACTTAGAAAAATCCAGAGAGTTGGAAGCTTCAAAGAAACCAAAGAAATAAGATTGAATAGTTGAACTGTTGAACCTTGAACCAAAATGGTTCAAAGGTTCAACGAGTTCAATAAGTTTGATGGACTTAGAGAATAAAAGGATTTAAAGAAAGAGAATGAATCGTTGAACTGTTGAACTTTGAACTAGAAAGGTTCAAAGGTTCAATGGGTTCAAAGAGTTCATAAGTTCAAACGGAACCTTCGAGCAAATAGAGGAAGTGGAAGATTCCAGAAAGAAGTTCAAAGAAATGATTTGACCAAAGAAGAAAATAAAGTGAATGCAACCCTTCACAAAACATTGAACCTTTGAACTATTGAACCTTTGAACCAAAAGAGTTCAAGTTTCAAGGTTCAAAGAGGTTCAAGGCGACCAATGACATCCCCGCAGATGTCAATTTTAGGGTAATGGAATAATCATTGGTTTTTAAAAGACCTGAGAACAAATACAAGAAATCTAGAAATATCTACAAGAGAGTTATTTCCAGTAGGTGAAACAGTCCACCAAGTGGACATCAGGGAAAATAAACATTCAAAGACATGGCCTATTTTTCTTTGTTGAATAAAGGTGAATGGACAACTGTGTAAGTATCTAAAAGACGACCAAACAACCCATGCTAAGGAAGGAACATTTGAGATAATTTAGAATGCCAAAAGTCAAGGCTAATGACCTATTCCATCATGGCCCTTTCATAGATATTCAAGGATTCAATTCAGCATGGGCCATTTTCATGAAAACAAGTGCCCAAGTCTTTCTTGTAAGGATATATATTGTAATCTCCCATTTCATATAATAGAGATCTCTTTGTTATTAGAAGTAAAGTTCTACCCAAATTGAAAGGCATTCCTGAGACTTTGAGCTCAGACTGTTAATCATATTTTGTTAAGTGAATGAGAAAGCAAGTGACCTTTCAGACTTTGTGTTAAAATAGCTTGTGTTATCTAGAAAATCATTCTTATGTCTTTTTTCTAAATACAATCTTGTCCATTTAATTAAATAAGTAGAACAAGTGGAAATAAGATGGAAGATGTCCTGAAGCCAACTGTGGGAGACTTTGTGCTACCATAATTGTCTTCATTTTGTGTTTTGTGTAAAGGATACTGGAGAGACTTTAAGCTCTCCTTATCCTTCGTATCTTTTACTCTATTGTAGTTTTAGGTGTAGACTTTGAGCTACACTTAATCCTACTATGTTATTTTATCCTAATTAGTAGGAGAGACAACGAAAGACTTTGTGATTTCATTGGTTTCTTGTGGTTTGTGTTACTACCCAAGAATAATCTTGCTATTTGCTGAATATCATTTCTAAAAGAAGAGAAGTGATTTTTCAATAATTACACCAGAATTCTCTTCTATTCTATGAACATTATCTCTAAAAAAAGAGAGATGGATGGTATGATTTTACCCCTATATGTATTTTTAGCTTATTTATAGTATACTATAGTTTATAGGGAACCTCTCCTTGCTGAGAGGAGAGATTTGTCTCAATCTAGCTATGGCCACCACATCCATTTTGTTGTATAAATCTCTTTATGATGTGGTTGATGCACCTATTTTGCTGTCAGTCAGTTAGTGACAGAATATTTACCCAATAGTTATTGGTGACTCCGCTGGGGATCGAATGTGTAGTTTGAAGCCTCAAGCTTTAAATTGAAGCAGTTCTAGTTCTTTTTCATATCTATTTTACACTCTGATAGATCTACCGTACATACGAAGTCAGAGAGCTCAAGGTATTATTGACCCTATATTTGAGCTTGTGTAGCTAAGTAATTTTGATCTTTCCCCTCCACAAATTCACCTTCAGTATTACTCCTCCTTATTGGGATATACCAAGGAGGACATTTCCCAACTAGTCGTATTAGGGCAATGCTACCAAAAATCAAGGGCAACCAAATCGCCTTCCTCCCCCATCAGGGAAACTTGCCATTGAAGTAGCACCAGCTAACTCAGCAGTTGGTTATCTTGAAATTGAATCTAATTTTTCTTTCCAACCTGAGTTGAACCAAGAAGATGACGCTAATCTCTTTGCAGAAGGCTAAGAAGAATCAACTGGTGACTCCAACATTGGTTTCCTAAATTACTAAGATGAATTCAGAAGTAAAGGTGAAGTATTTGATAGATCGTACGTTGTATTTACCAGGTCCCAGAACTAGTCATCTCAATAAGTGGATAAACTAAAAATAGGGGAAGAATCTCAACCAATAATTTCAATTGTTAAATGAGGAACTTCACTGCCTTTCCAATCAAAAGACTCGGTGAGCAACAAAAAAGAAAGTACCTCAAATATTCCTTCACCTTCTGCTTCAAATTCATAGACTAGTCTTACACCTAGTGCTGGGGATCAACCAACAAACTTGATTACAATTAGCAAGCAACTAAATACGGAATTAAACCAGAATGATAAGTAACTAGAATCAAAATTGGCAAAGAACAATAGATACAAGAAACCACCCTGAAAACTTGTATGAAACTCTTTACAGAAGGAATACAATTGAAGAAACTTCTTTTCTTCCACACCTCTCTCAGATGTATAGATCTCTTCTTAGATATCTTTTCCTCAAGAGTTACTATCAAATCCAACAACCTAGATTGATTCACATATACAATTCTGTACTATTCTTCTAAAATAAGCTATGAAGATCTAATCCTATATATAAGAATTAGGAAACATGAGCATACAATTACAGCCATTAGATGCACCTCCTAATCAAGGGCTCTAAACAGTTTTACTAAAGATAGAGATGCAGACTTAAGACTAACACTTAATCCTACCATGCAAACACTCTATTCTATCCATGGAAATAGCATTTTGGATGCATAGGTAATCGATATCAGTTCCTGCCTGTTTGCCTGTGACTGACGTCGGCCGATCATGACCGACGCTGACATCTCTTGGTCTACTCCTGACCGACGTCGGTCGCTTCTGACTGACGTCAGTGACTATGTGACTCTTGCAACTTTGCAAAGCTCATTTGGTGAAGCTTTTAGCTCCATACCTTAACAATCTCCCAGTTGGAGATAAACAGTTGCACCAGTACCTGTACAACAACATCTTCTAGCTCCTCCATCTTCAACTCAATCATGAAGACCAACATAATTTGAATGAAGATTCAACTTTTCTTTTGTTACTAGTTTGGTTAACATATTAGCAGGGTTTATATCTGTATGGATCTTCTCCAGCTTCAACTCACCATCTTCCAATACCTGTCGTATGAAGTGGTACCTAAGTTGTATGTGCTTGGTTCTTGAGTGAAAGGCTAAATTCTTAGCCAAATGAATTGCACTCTGACTGTCACTATACAATCTACAACTCTCTTGCTCCTTTCCTAGCTCTTCCATGAACCATGTCATCCATATCATCTCTTTGCTAGCCTCTATGACTGCAATATACTTTACTTCTGTAGTTGACAAGGCAACAACCTTTTGCAACTTTGATATCCAGCTAATCTCCGTTCCACCAACAGTGAAAATATAACCTGTGGTGCTTCTCCTGCCATCCAAATCACCTACCATATCTGAATCTACATAACCATGTAGATAAGTATTTGACCCACCATAGCACAAATGCCTACTGTTGGTTCCTCTCAGTTATCTAAGGATCTACTAAACTGCTTTCTAGTGTTCCTTCCCTGGATTGGCCATATACTTACTGACAACTCCCACTGCTTAGGCAATATCCGGTCTAGTACATACCATTGCATACATTAAACTCCTTACTGCGGAAGAATATGGAACTCTACTCATGTACTCTACCTCATCATGTGAATTAGGACACTGTTCTTTACTTAATTAAAAATGTCCAGCCAAAGGTGTGCTTACTGGTTTTGCATCCTGCATATTGAACCGTTTCAACACCTTGATCACATAATCCTCTTGAGACAAAATCAACCTGTGATTTTTCCTGTCTCTCTTAATATTCATGCCAAGGATTTTCTTTGCTGCTCCCAAATCCTTCATGGCAAATGTGTGAGCCAATCTAACCTTAAGCTCAGAGATATCCTACATGTGTGATCCTACAACAAGCATATCATCTACATACAACAATAGAATAATATATCTACCATTATCCAATCTCTTAAAATACACACAATGGTCAGATTGACACCTACTGTAGCCATGCTTAGTCATAAACCTGTCAAATTTAAGATACCATTGTCTAGGAGCTTGCTTGAGGCCATACAAGCTTTTCTTCAATTTGCACACTAGCTTCTCCTTACCTTTGACCTCAAATCCTTTCGGCTGATCCATATATATTTCTTCATCCAAATCTCCATGAAGAAATGTTGTCTTAACATCAAGCTGCTCAAGATGCAAATCCTCAATAGCAACTAAAGACAATACAGTCCGTATAAAAGTCATTTTAACAACAGGAAAAAAAATCTCACCAAAGTCAATACCTAGTTTTTGTGCAAATCCTTTCACTACCAATCTAGCCTTATATCTCATCTTAACATTCTCACCTTCCTTCAATCTATAGGTCCATCTGTTCTTTAGTGTCTTCTTACCAGCTGGCAACTCAACCAAATCCCATGTTTGGTTCTCTTTCAAGGACTCCATTTCTTCAACCATGCCACGCTCCCACTGATTCTTGGATTCTACCTATATTGCTTCTTCAAAACTCTCTGGTTCTCCACCATCAGTAAGCAATAAATAGAATAATGAAGGGGAATATCGAATTGGAGGTTTACTTACCCTTTCTGACCTCCTGATGGGCGTCTGAGACTCATTCACAACACGCTGTCCGCCCAAATTCTCTAACAGTGACCGACCTCAGTCACTTTCAGGCCTATTATTGGCCAATGTCAGTTCTACATGACCGACCTCGGTTCCTTCCTAGCCAACATCGGTCACTATTTGACTGACATCGGTTCCTTTTCTGTCGACGTCGGTTCCTACCTAGCCGACGTCGGTCTCTATATTTTTTTGTCTGTGATTATTTCTTCTCGCGAGCTCATTTTGGATCATCACCTCATCCAATTCTCCATTGCTCTGTTTAGATTGATTCAACTTCTTCAGCTGATCACTATACATCACTTTTTTATTGAAAACATCACGGCTCCTAATTATTTTGTTAGTTCCTAGATTCGAAAACCTAAAACCAAAATCTCCTGAGCCATAGCCAATAAATGTGCACCTCATATACTTAGCATCCAGCTTCTTTCTATTTTCCTTATCAACGTGCACAAAAGCTTCACAACCAAAAACTTTGAGAAATGAGAGATCTACCTTTTTACCTATCCATGCCTCTTCTAGAATTCCACCATCTAGAGCTGTAGAGGGTCCTCTCTTAATCAGGTACACAGCTGTATCCACAGCTTCTGCCCAAAACTCTAAGGGCAACCTAGCATGTAACCTCATACACCGTGCATGCTCCATAATTATTCTGTTCACCCTTTCAGCAACTCTATTTTGCTAAGGTGTAATTGGAACAGTCCTTTGCCTACGTATTCCATGCATATAACAATACTAGTTGAACTTGTGACTACAAAACTCACCACCATTGTCAGATCTCAGGCACTTCAATCTTCTGCCTGTTTCATTCTGAACCATAGCTTTCCAAATCTTAAAAGTCTCAAATACATCAGATTTCTTCTTAATACAATAGACCCATACCTTTCTTGTAGCATCATCTATGAACGAAACATAGTACTATGATCCTCCAATAGAAGCAACCTGAGCCGGTCCCCACACGTCTGTGTAAACAAGCTGTAACTTATGCTTCTTCTTTGTTGACCCAGTCTTGAGAAAACTCACTCTCTTCTGTTTCTTAAAAACACAGTGCTCACAAAAATCCAGATCTATGCTTTTCAAATTTGAAAGCTTACCTCTTGACTTAAGAATTGACATTCCCTTTTCACTCATGTGGCCAAGCCTGTGATGCCACATCTTTGCATCTACATCTGAAGTAGATAATACAGAAGGAGAATTGTTAGTAATACATTTACATAAATAGAGAGTACCTTATCTCTTACCTCTGGCTAACACAAGTGCTCCCTTGGTAACCTTCCAAGATTCAACTATGAGAGTTACTGTAGAACCCTCATCCCCTAACTATCCTGTAGAAATCAAATTCCTCTTCAAGCTGGGAACATGCATAACATCTCTCAACACCCATGTGTTGCCATTCTGCATTTTCAGCTACACTTTACCTTTGCCAATCAATCTGCATGGCTCATCATCCCCTAAGTAAACTATTCCAAAATCTCCATGGACATAGTCACTAAAATATTCTCTATTGGGGGTAGCATGAAAATATGCACCAAAATCTAAAGCCCAAGATTCTATATTATTATGTAAAGAGAATATTAAAGCGTATTGTGCAATACCTGCAACCTTTGCTTCTTCTTTTCCTTCATGCTGATTGTCCTCCTTAGGCTTTCACTAGCAATCTTTGCTTATGTGCCCTATCTTTTCACAATTCCAGTAGGTTGTCCTCCTGGCATTTCTTGATTTGGATCTTCCTCTCATCTTTGACTTGGACCTTGATCTGCCTTTCTTGCTCTTCTCTTTCTGCCTTCCCTTGCTCTCAAAACTTAAAGCATTCCCTGATGCTTCCTCTATGTTTTTTCTGCGGATTTCCTCATTCAAGATAACACTAACAACATCATCTACTTTTAAAATATTTGAGGTAGAAGCAGTATTACTAACTACCATTACCAAGCTATGCTAGCTCTCAGGTAATGAGCATAAGATTAATAGAGCTTTAATTTCATCATCAAACACAATATTCATTGAACTTAATTGATTTACAATTCCATGGAAATCATTTAGATGATTAGACACATATCCACCTTCATGCATTTGCAAATTAAATAACTGCTTCATAAGATATGCCTTATTTGAAGCTGAGGGTTTTTCATACAAATTTGCTAAAGTAGTCATTAACTCTACCATTGACTTTGCCTGTGATAAATTAGATATCACAGTAGATGACAAACTCAATCTTATAGACCCTAGAGCCTTTCTATCAAGAACTTCCCATTCTTCATCTTCCATGTCTGTGGGCTTCTTTGCAATCCCACCTAACTTTAAGTATAGATCCTTTTGATATAGATAACCCTCTATCTGCATTCTCCATAATTGGTAATTCTTGCCATTAAACTTCTCCATTCTCAGTTTACTTTCTTCTGCCATTACTTCTCCCACTCAAACAGAAATCTCTATGAGTAACCTGTAATCAATACACACTACACAGATTTGAACTACCTATCAGTGAACTTGAGCTCTGATATCGATTTGCTGGAGATCAACCAACAAATTTGATTACAATTAGCAAGCAACTAAATACAAAATTAAACCAGAATGATAAGTAATTAGAATCAGAATTGGCAAAGAACAATAGATATAAGAAACCACCTTGAAAACTTGTATTAAACTCTTTACAGAAAGAATACAATTGAAGAAACTTCTTTTCTTCCACACCTCTCTCAGATGTATAGATCTCTTCCTAGATCTCTTTCCCTCAAGAGTTACTATCAAATCCAACAACTTGGATTGATTCACATATACAATTCTGTACTGTTCTTCTACAATAAGCTATGAAGATCTAATCCTATATATAAGAATTAGGAAACATGAGCATACAATTACAGCCATTAGATGCACCTCCTAATCAAGGGCTCTAAACAGTTTTACTAAAGATAGAGATGCAGACTTAAGACTAACACTTAATCCTACCATGCAAACACTCTGTTCTGTCCATGGAAATAGCATTTTGGATGCACAGGTAACCGACATCGGTTCCTATCTATTTGCCTGTGACCGATGTCGACCGATCATGATCGATGCCGACATCTCCTGGTCTACTCCTGACCGACGTCGGTCGCTTCTGACCGACGTCGGTGACTATGTGACTCCTGCAACTTTGCAAAGCTCATTTGGTGAAGCTTTTAGCTCCATAACTTAACACCTACCAAAAACTAGATTGATGGACTGCCTTCCTCTGTTTCCAATTCATTTCAGTCATTTGATATAATTGACCATGTTAAGAATACCAAAATTCAAATGTCTGAGTTTGAATTCTTGTAATCCAACCCTAAGTAGTTGGATTAGTTAGTTCAATGCGTCAAAAATAAAACCATCCCTACAAGACAATAAATTTTGAAAGTAACTCTTGTTTAGCGAAAGAACACACCCACCCAAAATAATCTTGTGATTACTCCTCTAGCTGCCCCTAGAAAGATGGAACCATTTTATGTTTCCCTGTTGATAAACGGCCATCAACTAAACAATTGTATTATAAATTTTGGCACCTCTGACAATGTCATGCCCACCAAGGTGGTAGAATCTCTTGGTCTCACACTGACTAAGACCTTCAGGAGATGTTTCTCCATGGAAAACAAATAGGTGCCTCTGCTGTGACAAATCAAAGATGCTCAATTTGCATTTGTGGCCTTTCCAGATAAGAGAATTAAAATGATAGTCTTGGTGGCCAATGTCCCAACCTCCTACAGTATTTTTCTTGGGCAAAATTTTTGCAAGGATGTTGGTGGAGAATTGAGCATGAACCTGTCTGACGTGAGGATTCCTATCAAGGGCATCATGCAAAGGCTACTTCCTGAGAAGGAATCAAAGTACATTGTTACCCAAACTTCAGCCCCTGAAGCTCAAATTCTGTTTAAGTCTTCAGGCATGGGTAATTACTTTTTGTCTACTATATACATTCCTATTTTAGCTGATGAAAGCTTACTAAGTAACGATCCAAAAAATTTATATATTACATTAGAAGAATCAGTAGGGCACAGTACACATAAAAGGGATCTTCCCTTCCTGACGAAGAAAAATATGAAAGAAGATCAAAATTTGATGATCTCTAGATTCTGGAATTTGATGGCAGTAATTTTTTTTATCAATTATAGAGCTAGAGAAGTTTTAATATCTCTTCAAGGAGATATTTTTCCCTATGAATATAAGTTGCAGTTTAGCAACACTAACAACACTGCTGAATATGAATCGTTGCCACTCGATTTAAAGGCTACTCAAGATAAATGTGTTAAACTCCATGCCAAAGGTGACACTGAGCTGGTGGTTTGTCAAGTGAGGCACTTGTATCAAACCAAGAATGAGAGATTTCAACATTATCGCAATATGGTGTGGGACTGCATTAAAAGCTTTGATGCTTTTAGTATTCCTATCATGCCTAGAGAATTCAACAGTCATACAGATGCATTGGCCATCTCTGCAACTCTCTTGGTCCCTCACCAAGATTTTAAAGAAGATAAGTACACTATCGAGTTGGTCTTTCAACCAAGTGTACATCATAATGTCGACCATTGGTAGGTATTTAATGGTGACAACCAAATCATTTCTTTTTTGGAATAGATGGATAGCTTTGAGAAGCTTCAATTTGAAGGTAGTGAATCTAAGCCATGAGAATCAACTCCCAAAACAAATTCAAACGCTGATGAAGAGTTCCTTTAGCTCAAAGGAAATAAAATTTCCAAATGATTAGTTTCTCTTGAGAAATTTTTTGACAAGTATGATAGGTTTATCAAGGAACAACAAATGAATTCAAAATCCTCCAAAGATTTTGATCAAATCAATTTGAGTACAGAAGATAATCCAAAAATGGTCAACATTGAGAATTGTTGTACCCCTGATAAAAAACTCAAATTTATCACTTTGCTTCACCATTACATTAATGTTTTGACATATTCATATGATAATCTAAAATCTCTCAGACCTGAAGAAATCAAGCACGAAATTCCTCTCAAGATTGGGTCATTGCCTCACAAGCAGAAGTAAAGGCAGTACAATCCCAGGATATTAGGCATGATTTTGTATTAGATATAAAAAATGTTGAATGTAAGAATTATTTTCCCAATCCATCATTCCACTTGGGTTAAAAATATAGTCCCTGTAAGAAATAAGAATAGATAAATTCACCTGTGTGTTGATTTCAAAAATCTGAATCAGGCAGCTTTAAAAGACAACTATCCCCTGCCCATCATGGATCAACTGCTGTAGATAGTGACTGGCACTAAGATGTTATCAATGCTAGATAATTTTTCAAGATATAATCAAGTGGAATTTGGTGAAGTAGACCAATATAAGACCACCTTCAGAACACCTTGGGGCACCTTTGCATATCGTAGAATGCCTTTTGGTTTGATCAATGCTGGTGCCACCTTCTAGAGAGTGATGGATCTTGCTTTCAAAAATAAAATGGAAAAATTCATTGTTGTATACCTTGATGACTTAACATTCATTTCTACGCATCATCTTGATCATGTGCATCATCTACAAGTGCTGAAGCAATGTAGGTAGAATGGTATTTCTCTTAATCCCAAGAAATTAATTTTTGGGGTTACTAAAGGGAAACTTCTTGGTCATACTGTGTCTTGAGAAGGCATAAAGATCGATGCAGAAAGGGTCAAATACATTCAAGAGCTTGATCTTCCTACCAATAAGACTACAGTTCACTCTTTTTTTATAAAGGTGAATTTTTTGTGAAGATTCATTCTTGAATTTTCAAAGAAGACTCGCCACATCGTCAATATGATGAAGGGCAAAGCCACTTTCAGTTGGACTGAAGAAGGCAAGTCAAAATTTCAAGACATTAAGGAAGCTATCACTCATGCCCTAATTCTGGTTTGTCTTAATTACATTAAAGACTTCATGATGTACAGCTATGCTTTTAAACATATGTTTTTAGCTATTTTGGTTCAACAGAACAAAGAAGGTGTGAAATCTCTCATATCTTTCATGAGTTATCCTCTCAAAGATCATGAGATGAAGTATTCAAATATGGAGAAGCATGCTTATGCTATGGTAAAGGTAGTAAAGCACTTCTATTTTTATATCTTGAAATCACACACTATTGCTCTAGTTCTTGATCGTACAATCAAGTCCATACTAACTTAGTAGGAGTTTGGAACCAAAAGGGGCAATTAGATTGCTAAAATCTAGGAGTTTGATCTTATTATCAAACCAACAAATCTTTTGTGAGGAAGGGGTCTCTGCTAATTAATTACTGATAACATACCAGAAGAAGCAGAGCATAAAGAAATAGAAGTTGAAGACACGCCAATAGTTCTTTTTGTCACCACTACGAATGAGTGGTATTCGAATATTGCTCATTTCTTTATCTATGGTGAGTGTCCTACTCACCTATCTCATAAAGAAAAGATGACTATTAAGTTGAAAGCTACCAATTTTGTCTTGTGGGACAATGGTCTGTATAAAAATAACTTTGATGGGGTATTCCTTTGTTGTGTGGATAAAGCACAACAAAACAAACTTTTGGAGTCCTTCCACAATTTGGCCTATGGAAGATATTTTTTCACACCTATGATTACCCATAAGATTCTATGAGCCAAGTACTACTGGCCTACTCTGTTTCAAGATTCATATGCTTGGGTTCATAAATGCAAGCTGTGTCAACAATTTGTTGGCAAACCCAAGTCAGCTGTGTTACCTCTCAAGCCTGTGGTGATAGAAGAGTCATTTCAGCAATGGGGAATTGATTTCATTAGCAATGTAAATCTATCATCAAGTACTAGACATGATTATGTCTTCATAGCCATAGATTACTTTACCAAGTGGGTGGAAGCCATTCCAGTCAAGCATGTTATTTCAGAAGTAATGTGTAATTTCCTCAAGAAAAACATCATTTCCAGGTTTGGAGTCCCAACCAAGATTGTAACAGACAATTCAGCCTATTTCTCTTCTCATGAGATTACCTAGTTTTCCTACTATTATGAGATTATTGTCTCCCACTCTTTTGACTATTATCTGCAAGGGAATGGTCAAGCAGAATCAAGTAACAAGAACTTATTGACCATTAACAAGAATCTGGTATATGGCAATCAGAGAACTTGGCATAAAGCATTGCTTGATGCGTTATGGGCATACATAATCACATCCAAGAGGGTGATAGGTATGTCCCCATTCAAACTTTTATATGGTCTCAATGCAGAGATACTAATCACCCTAGAATTACCAGCATTAAAGTTAGCAAAGGCAGTAGAAGATTCAACTTTTGAAAGTTCCATCGATAAAAGGATCATGTGCTTGACTGAACTTAATGAGCAAAGAACTATGGTGGTGGACTGAATTGCTGCGCATCAAAGTCTAGTAAAGAGACTCTTTGACTAGAAAGCAAAGATCTGTGACTTTTAGATTGGAGATTAAGTCTTGTTGTGGGACAAGAGGAGAGAACCAAAAGGAATGCATGGAAAATTTGATTCCTTGTGGAGAGGCCCATTTTCCATTCATCATTTAAATGGTGAAAATAGTTTCTTGCTGAAATATCAAGATGGAACGTCATTCACTCTGCCTCATAGTGTGCAGCGTCTGTAGCACTTCAATCCTTGAAATATCAGATAAGTCTAATTGTACATATGTATAATTTTTGTATAATCTTCCTTTTGTTTTGTGTTGTTCATTTATTTTTTGGTGCCTTTTTTTTTGGGTAGCATGACTCCGTAGCCCAATGGTATAAATGAAGGCACATAAATTTTGGTTTCTACTCCCTTTGACTATTTTAAAATTTCAATCGATGGAAGTTACCCAACTGGAGCCAGTTATTGTTCCCAAAATCTGTCATTTGTTTTTGTGGACAACATACTAACTATTTTGGCATTGAAAACCAAAACTCTCCCTTTTCTTTCTCAAAAATATTCTGTGTAGTTAAGTTTTTCAAATATTCAAGCCTTTTCAGCTAAGGAAGTCACAAGTTCAATAGGCAGGCTTTCTTCAAAGGAAGTTCAAAACACTTAAAGTTTTTTCTTAGTGTTTTAAGGATGGTTTAACACAAAGGTTCGATCAAAAGACTTAATGACGATCTTTAAACAATTGAAATGAACCACTTTGAACTGTTGAACCATTGAACCCTACCCCCGTAAGGTTCAAAGGTTCAATGAGTTCAAAATTTTAATGACTTCGATAGATTTAAAGAAAAGAAGGCTTCGAAGAGATAAGGTTGAACCGTTGAACCTTAAACTTGAAAGGTTTAAAAGGTTCAAAGGTTCATCAAGTTCAAAGGTTCAATGAATTAGACATACTTAGAAAAATCTAGAGAGTTTGAAGCTTTAAAGAAATCAAAGAAATAAGATTGAATCATTGAACTGTTAAACCTTGAAACAAAATGGTTCAAATGTTCAAAGGTTCAATGAGTTCAATAAGTTCAATGGACTTAGAGAATAAAAGGCTTCAGAGAAAGAGAATGGATCATTGAACCATTGAACTTTGAACCCAAAAGGTTCAAAGGTTTAATGAGTTCAAAGATTTCATAAGTTCAAATGGAAGCTTCGAGCAAATAGAGGAAGCGTAAGATTCCAGAAAGAAGTTCAAAGAAATGGTTCGACCGAAGAAGAAAAGAAAGTGAACACGACCCTTCACAAAACATTGAACCATTAAACCTTTGAACCAAAAGAGTTCAAGGTTCAAGGTTCAAAGAGGTTCAAGGTGACCAATGACATCCCTGCAGATGTCAATTTCAAGGTAATGGAATAACTATTGGTTTTCAAAAGACCTGAGAATAACTATAGGGAATCTAAAAATATTTGCAGGAGAGTTATTTCTAGTAGGTGAAATAGTCCACCAGGTGGACATCAGGGAACATAAATATTCAAAGACACGACCTATTTTTCTTCATTGAGTAAAGGCGAATGGACAGCTATGTAAGTATCTAAAAGATGACCAGACAACCCATGCTGAGGAAGGGACATTTGAAATAATTTAGAATGCCAAAAGTCAAGGCCAATGACCTATTCTAGCATGGCCCTTTCATATATATTCAAGGATTCAATTCAGCATGGGCCATTTTCATGAAAACAAGTGCCCAAGTCTTTCTTGTAAGGATATATATTGTAATCTCCCATTTCATATAATAGAGATCTCTCTGTTATTAGAAGTGAAGTTTTATTGAAATTGAAAGGCATTCCTAAGACTTTGAGCTCAGACTATTAATCATATTTTGTTAAGTGAATGAGAAAGCAAGTGACCTTTCAAATTTTGTGTTAAAATAGCTTGTGTTATCTAAGAAATCATTCTTATGTCTTTTTTTAAATACAGTCTTGTCCATTTAATTAAATAAGCAGAACAAGTGGAAATAAGCTGGAAGATGTCCTGAAGCCACCTGTGGGAGACTTTGTGCTACCATAATTGTCTTTAGTCTGTGTTTTGTGTAAAGGATATTGGAGAGACTTTGAGCTCTCCTTATCCTTCATATCCTTTACTCTGTTGTAGTTTTAGGTACAGACTTTGAGCTACGCTTAATCTTGCTGTGTTCCTTTGTCCTAATTAGTAGGAGAGACAACAAAAGACTTTGTGCTTTCATTGGTTTCTTGCGGTTTCTGTTACTACCCAGGAAGTATCTTGTTGTTTGCTGAATATCACTTATGAAAGAAGAGAAGTGCCTTTTCAATAATTACACCAAAATTCTCCTCTGTTCTATGAACATCATCTCTGGAAAAAGAGAGATAGATGGTATGATTTCACCCTTGTGTGTATTTTTAGCTTATTTATAGTATATTATAGTTTATAGGGAACCTCCCCTTGCTGAGAGGAGAGATTTGTCTCAATTTGGCTGTGGCCACCACATCCATTTTGTTGTATAAAACTCTTTATGCTTTGGTTGATGTACCTATTTTGTCTTCAGTCAACTGGTGACAAAATATTCACCCAACACCTATTTTTTTTGAATTAACTACCGTTTTAGTTGAATTCCTTCACTAAAATGGTAGAACTACAGTGACTTGAGGTCCTACTCTAGAACTATATAGGCAACGCTAAATACTTTTTGAGGTCAGCTCAATAACCCTTTTCTCAATGCTCTTGTTATTTTGTGAGCAACCTAAGCCACACTCTTGCCATTTTATGAGCAACCTAAGCCATGTTCTCACCATTTTTAAAGCAACATAAGCCACCTTCTCATCATTTTTCAAGCAACCTAAGCCATGCTCTTACTATTTTGTGAGCAACCTAAGCCACACTCTTACCATTTTGTGAGCAACCTAATCCATGCTCTCACCATTTTGTGAACAACTTAAATATGAATGCTCTCACCATTTTATGAGCTTGAACCATTTAGTGTCTTATCATTCTCAATTGAGTTATGACACTCCAAAACACTTCCAAAAACATTTCAAAAAATTGTTAGAAAAGAACAAAAACATGGAACACTTCTTTGCCTTAAGGATTCTAGGAACCCTTACTAATTTACAAGTAAATCACTTGTCATTTAGTTTTCTCATCCTTTTTGGCCTTTTGTCTCACACACTTTCCATTTTTCAAGACCATTTATATTCTTCTATTACATCCATTCTATTTATTTTCATTAGTTATCATATTCTTTCCATTCATTGGGAGAAATACATTTGGCCTAAAGTTTTTATTGGATATTACATCCATGGAACTATGCAGGTAGCATCCACTTGCCTAGTGCATATGGAGACAACTCGGTCACCCCCTTCCTTTTCTTATATTCCTCTCTTTTGTTTGTTTGTTAAGTTGTCACTTATTTTCTAGGGGAAATGTTCATAGAGTTTTAAATTGCATTGTTTGTTTGTTTATTTCTACTTATGTTGTTTGTTTGTCTACCTATTTGTTTGCTTTTAGCACTATTGCATTGATTTAGTTTATGTGTGTTCATTGGGTGATTCCTTGCCTACACTTACACTTGAATCCATCTATATTTATATTATTACATTGTCATCATGGTTTCTATCATTGGTGCATTGTTTTCTATTGAATATTGGATTATGGGAGTTAGTCCTCATGAATATTTTAGCCAAGTCCTCATGATGTTATACCATGATGTCTACCAATATGTGCTAAAACAAACCTCAGCTTCATGAAGACTATTTAGCAATGGCAGCATCTCTTCGGCACTGACATCTTGATTCACTCCCAATCATATCCCAAACAGAGTAATTATACACAAAATAATTTCAACCTTTATTAGTTTAGATGAGCATCTTCCTACTAGTAGGTTGTTCTAATTCATCATTACCCTCTTAAGTTATCATCATCCTCAACCAAGTTTATCATGTTTTCCATAATCAGAGTCTAATGATTATAACCACCTATGGGTAAATCATTGCACACCATCCCACCTGCATTTTTCAATATTATAACCACTTTTGGAAAAATCATTGAGTTGTCACCACTTTAATTTTTATACCCATATAGGGGCATGTTATTATCTTGTTTTTCAATGATTATAACCACCTTTGGGCAAATCATTGTGTTATCATACCACATTGCCACTATTGGGGTACAATGCTTATAAATGCCTTTGGGCAAACCATTGTGTACCATCCCACTTACAGTCTCAATGATTTTGATTATTTTTTCAATATAATTATGTTTTCACCTCATCATCTTTCCTTTCTTTGGTGCCCTCATTTCATTTCTTTCTTTTTGAGGGACTGTTTGCCAACCTACTTGTGCCAACTATTCCCTCGAGGGGGCATTGTACAATTAGTTTATCATCATTGTAGTTGTAGGCATGTAGGACCTTTTCATCCTTTGAGATGATGTTACTGTGCTTATAACTTTTAACACCTTTCCAAATAGGGGCAAAATATAGACACCTAAAACTGGCCATCGATAACCTCCAACCAAGCTTTTGACCAATTTCTACCCAAAATGCACAATTTGGCCTAAAAATAATAAAACATGTTAAATGATGTAAAAATGATATATTAAAATGTTGATTTTGGCTAGGGTATCCCTAAATAGTGTAATGCAATTTATGGGCCAACTAACTTTCATCAGTTCATTTTGAGTCAAAATGCCAAATTTGCACCTACTTGTTCTGGACTGCTCTTTCCTATCAAATATTTTGCACAAGACTCGTGCCTTTATTATTTATTGTTGAAAACATTATAAATAGGAATACGCATCCAATGCATCTAACGTGGACTTCCAATTCAAATCTAGTCAAATTTAGGACCAATAACAAGGCATTCTGATTTATTTGAATAATTTGTGCTTAATGTGCTTAATCATGCCTAAGAGCTAATTAATCCAAATCAAGGCCTAATAAAAAATTCCATGGAAACTTATTGAATAATTTGTTTTGAAAAAGAATATTGAATATCTCCATCATCAAGTGACCTAATTTCTTAGGAAGACATACCTAGGCATTAAATGCCATAAATATCAGGATTCATGCCCTCCATGCCTCATCAATGCCTTCCATGATGCCCTCCATACCTCTTAATTGCCCCTTTTTCCAATGTCATGATGAAGATAATTATAAATTTTAATTGTAAAATTGAATTAATACTCAACCACACATCTCAATATTGAGATGGACAGTTGAGGTTGATTCTGATCAAATCCAAAAATCTATAAGTAGGAGGCCTCACAACATCATTTTTAAAATTAATTAGTGCAAAGTTATAATGCAGGATTGGTTCCAAAAAGCTTCAAGAAACTAGTGTTATAATCCCAAATTGATTCCAACCCAAGCCAAGCCAAGCCATAAGCCAAAGGTGCCAAGAGGAGATGAAAGTAGCCACACTCCATTGAAGAAAACCTCTTGAAGCACAAGCCAAGCAATCCACCATTATAAAGGATGTCAGGGGATCTCAAGCTCTATCAATTAGAGCACAATTGATTACTTTCTTATATGCAATTAAACACAGAATTATACCAGAATGATAAAGTAGCTAGAAACTTGAGACAACAGAGAATTTGAGAGACAATACACACTCTTGTATTAAATACTACTAGAAGAAAATACAATAAGGAAGATGCCACTTCTTCCTCCACCTCAAAGGCTTACCACACCTCAAGACCTTCTTCCCTCTCTCTCTTGCTCAACACAACAACTCTAAAGCCTGAGTTATTATCCCTCCTTGAATGCTTCAGCTGATCTGCTTGACCTTACACCTGTAGATCTCCTTGACCTTGCTAGCTTCAATGCTTTTACTTGCCTTAGAATAATTACAATACATGCCTTATGGGTCTTTAAATAGGATCCCATGCTTACAAAAATAGAACTCTAGTTACAATAATTAGACACGCAGCTCATGACTATAATTAGTCCCTTAACATGCAAACACTCGCTTCACTTAACTGACTGTTCGTCAACAGCAGTTTTGAAAATACACAGGCGACCGACGCCGGTCCCTGCTAGTCTGGTGCTGCTGACGTCGACCGACTCCCTGCCGTCGCTGGTCTCCTTCTCCATTGCACTTGACCGACGTCGGTCATACTGCCGACGCCGGTGGATCTGGTTCTTCAGCATCCTTCCTTGTGTCTGCAAATAGTTGAAGCTTTTAGCTCCACACCTTAACAATCTCCCACTTGGAGATAAATAGCTGCAACTTGTACCTGTACCTGTACACCATCTATTTTGTTCCTTAGGCTTTGTATCCCTCTTCAATGTCTCTTTTGAAGACCAACCACCACGTAAACCTGTGATGTAATACCTGTCTCTTATGCCACAAATAATTTTGCTGCTCCCAAATTCTCCATGACATACTTCTGAACCAACTCTACCCTTAACTCAAAAAAACTCCCTGTATATAAAACCCTTCAACAAGTAACACAATACAGTAACAGGATAATGTATCTAATATTATCCAACCTGGTAAAGATGAAATATAATGGTCAAACCTCCATTGTTCTGCAGCATAATCAAGACCATATACCATAGCCTTCTGTCTCATGTGTCCATCCACTCTCTTCTCTAAAACGAGAATCCATCCCTCTATCCAGTGCTTTCTTCCAGCTGACAACACTACCAACAAATACCTGTTTGGTTCTCCAAGGACTCACACTCCTCATCCATGCCAAGCTCCC
The DNA here is from genome assembly GCA_037957365.1 of Torreya grandis. NCBI lineage: Eukaryota > Viridiplantae > Streptophyta > Pinopsida > Cupressales > Taxaceae > Torreya > Torreya grandis. Next base: position 3,062,119 of record JARHVA010001327.1, read on the forward strand.
ACTATTTCTGGATTCTACCTGCATTGCTTCTTCCATCTTCCTAGTTCATGACTATCAGTAAGCAATATAAATAAGGTGAACAATTAATATGAGGTTCACATACATTTCCTGACCTCCACATGGGTGTTTGAGACTTATTAATTCACCCAACATCCATTCTAATGACCGATCTAGGCCATCTCCCAGTCTGCTCCCGATCGATGTCAGTTCCCTGCACTGATCCTAACTACCGACGTCATTTCCCTGGCCAATGTCGGTGTCCCTCTTGTCGACGTCGGTCCTTATGATCGACGTCGGACTTCTCCTATTTGACCTACCGACCCTACTGGTCTGCACATGACCGATGTCGGTATCTGGATGACTAACATCGGTGCCAAGCTACTGACATCAGTGTCTGTGTGTTCCTGTAAGTGATGAAATTTTCATCCACGAGCTCTTCTTGGATCAAACCTCTGTCCATACTGCCCTACTCAGACTTATTCAACCCCTGTGATTGATCTCTGTCCTTCATCTCCTCCATAAACACCAAGGCTTCTTTGTTCTTGTCAAAAGCATCAAATTTCCTCTTTCTGCAATGAACTGTATTTATGCTTTCCAAATTTGAACGCATACCTTTTGAATCAAGAACTTCTATTCCCTCCTTGTTCTTCTGACCAAGCCTATTAGGCCACATCTTCGAATCTACACCAGAAGTGGAATCAATAATACAAGTAGACAGATAAAGAGTATCTACTTTCTTACCTCTTGCTAGAACAAGTGCTCCCTTGGTAACCTTTCAAGAATCCGTTGTGAGGGTTATTGTGTATCCCTCATCTCCCAACCTTCCTACAAAAATCAGACTCTGCTTCAGAATTAGAACATGCATGACCTCTTTCAACACCCACGTGTTGTCAATCTGCAATCTCAGCTGCACTTTCCCTTTGCCAACTATCTGACAAGGCATACCATCCCCTAAATAGAGCACTCCAAAATCTCCCTGTTCATACTTAGAACAAATCTCTGTTTGGGGATGCATGAAAAGATGAACCAGAATCTAAAATCCATGATCCTACCTAACTATCTGAAGAAAGTATGAGAGCATCCTGCATCACAATATTTGCATCCTTTGCTTCTTCCATACCTGCATGTTGATTCTCTTTATCTCTCAAACAACACTCCTTCTTTGTATGTCCTTTCTTTCCACAAAACTAGCAGGTAATACCTTTGGACTCAGATCTCCTTCCCGACCTTGATTTCCCTTGCTCAACCTTTTCCCTTTGCCTTTCCCTACTTTTTGCACTTAGAGCATTCCCTGATGATTCACCTGTGCTTCTCCTGCGTATTTCTTCATTCAAGATCACACTCACAACATCATCAACTTTTAAGATTTTAAAGCAGATGTAGAATTACTTACTGCCATAACCAAACCGTCCCAACTTTCAGGCAAAGAACATAAAATCAAGAGAGCCTTTACCTCATCATTAAAAACAATATTGACTGAAGCTAATTGGTTTACCAAACCATGGAAATCACTGAGATGAGTATGTACCGATCCACCTTCCTGCATTTGCAAAGTAAATAGTTGCTTCATAAGATATACCTTATTAGAAGTTGAGGGCTTTTCGTATAAATTTGCCAAGGACTTTATCAACTCTTCCATTGTCTTGCACTGTGATAAGCTGGAAATCACAGATGATACAAGGCTCAACCTTATGGAACCTAGAGCCTTTCGATCAAGAACATTCCATTCTTCATCCGTCATATCTGTGGGCTTGCATGCAACTCCACCCAATGATAAGTACAAATCCTTCTAATACAGACAGTCCTCAATCTGCATCCTCCAATGTTGATAATTCTTGCCGTTAAACTTCTCCATTCGTAGTCTACTTTCTTCTGCCATTGCTGAACTCTCACTCAATCAAAAAACCCTGTGAATGATCTGTAATCAAAAAACAATACCCTACTTCCTGCAAACCGTAGCTCTGATACCACTTGTCAGGGGATCTCAAGCTCTACCAATTAGAGCACAATTGATTACTTTCTTATATGCAATTAAACACAGAATTATACCAGAATGATAAAGTAGCTAGAAACTTGAGACAACAGAGAATTTGAGAGACAATACACACTCTTGTATTAAATACTACTAGAAGAAAATACAATAAGGAAGATGCCACTTCTTCCTCCACCTCAAAGGCTTGCCACACCTCAAGACCTTCTTCCCTCTCTCTCTTGCTCAACACAACAACTCTAAAGCCTGAGTTATTATCCCTCCTTGAATGCTTCAGCTGATCTGCTTGACCTTACACTTGTAGATCTCCTTGACCTTGCTAGCTTCAATGCTTTTACTTGCCTTAGAATAATTACAATACATGCCTTATGGGTCTTTAAATAGGATCCCATGCTTACAAAAATAGAACTCTAGTTAAAATAATTAGACACGCAGCTCATGACTATAATTAGTCGCTTAACATGCAAACACTCGCTTCACTTAACTGACTGTTCGTCAACAGCAGTTTCGAAAATACACAGGCGACCGGCGCCGGTCCCTGCTAGTCTGGTGCTGCTGACGTCGGCCGACTCCCTGCCGTCTCCGGTCTCCTTCTCCACTGCACTTGATCGACGTCGGTCATACTGCCGATGTCGGTGGCTCTGGTTCTTTAGCATCCTTCCTTGTGTCTGCAAACAGTTAAAGCTTTTAGCTCCACACCTTAACAAAGGAATTTGGAGCATGCAAAGAAGGTGAAAGGAATTATTGTGTTTTCATTCCTTGCTTTTTAGTTGTGCTTATCATTTGATTTTGTCAACTAAGTTCTCCCTAGTATCTAGGCCTAGATATGTTCTATTATTAGTGTGTTTATTTCATTTTATTTTCATTTTGGAACTAACACCATACTAACCATCCTCTCTTGAGTCAAATTCCTAGATCACAATTGTCGTATAATAGGATGGAGTGGTGCCACAAATATTTAGGGGACATAAATAAAGCATATATAAAATATAATATTAAATCAAATGGTCATTTGGTATTACTTACTCTTCAATTTTTAAGCATAATACTGCTATCCTATATCAATTATAGGCTTATTGTAGCAACTACAAGCTATCTTATAACAACTACATGCTTTCTTGCAACAACTGATATAGCCTAAAATTTGTCTGTAGTAACTCTAATAAATTTATACAAATTGTTTTGAGAAGTTGATATAATTAAATCTGATGACAAAAATATAAAATGATTTAGTGGCCAAAACTAATGTGTAAATGAGCTATACAAATGAGTAAATTGGTCACTTAAAAAAAAAACAAAAAATAGATTTAATGTTTACCCACCTACCTAAGCTCACCAAGGACATGCCATAACCAATTTTGGTTAGATAAAAATGCTAATGACCAATATTATACTCATTACACTCCCCCAATGATCAAACATAACACTAAATATAGACACATACACTTCTTTCTTCTATGTACAAAACATTCACATAACAAATCAATCCATTTGTATCATTTTCTCCAACATATTGATTGTGTTATTAGATAAATCATATTGAATGTAGGAGTTTTGTATTCTATTGGGGATGCTATTATTTTCCATCACATTTTCCACATTAATAATAACTTGGGAATGTTTTAACAAAAAATTAGTCTATTCTTTCATCAACTAAGCTTGTTGTTTGCTTTATTATATAATGTTTTTAGCATCTACTCAAAGTATCACATAAAAACAACTAAAACATCATCCATAAGACTATAAGTAGATTCATCTAAGGAAGATATGATCAATTTTTCCTCAAAACATGCTTGTATTTAATGACATATCTGACCAAAATTGTAGCACTATTAGTTGGTTTCTAAATAAAGTTGATTTTATATAAAGTATGTTATCGAGATTTTATAGGTTTTATAGGACACCCTTGTAACCTTTGAAAACCTGATTGACATTTATTTTTCATGTCCTTGACTCTTCACTAAGTTTTGTCCTTGATGTAATGAATGAATAATTAAACCATGCCACACACAACATTATCAAACATTTTTTGGCACTACAATCAACTATAAGGTAACTTTCAAAGCATTCCTTGTCATTATATAGGCTAATAATTATTTTTTCCATTACTAGATTTCATGTTCTTATGCATATTGTTCTGGTATCTCAAACATAGACTAAATCTTAGTGGTTTCACTGTTATATAACTTTTATTTCCTTAAGAATACAATAGAGCCATCCTAGATAAAACTTGTAATGAATAATTATATTACTATTTTTTATGCTTTTGAAGTATATATGTGACTGATGAGACATCTTTGTGCTTTCCATGAAAGCTCCTAGATTTCCAATGACTTGATTAAAGGAATATCTTTTAGTCTTTCTCCTTGAATACAAATACATAGCATACCACTAGTATGATACAAGCTAGCATCTAGGGAAACCCACATGCTCTTATGAACTTTTGCAAATAGATTCACATCATCAAGAGGCCACCACTAACAATCATATGGCATGAAGGGCACACTTAACAAGGAGTTTTATACTAAAATTTTGAGTATTGATTATGCACAAAGACAACCCAACTAAAAGTTGGACAAGTGGTTCAAAAGTTGAAGGATAGTGGACAACAAAACATTGAGGTTGTGTTATTAATTTTATCAAGATTTTCCTCCTCATCAATGGCCATCACCCTCGCTTATATCACCATGGGGTAATTCATACATATACTCAAAATTTTGGGTTGATTTAGAGCTTGTAACATGCTAGGATACAATTTCATCATATCCCCTCCATCTTGTTACCATTTCTTAAAAAAATACAATAAAAACCTTGGGGCATTGTTGATAGCCTTGGCTCAAAAAACCAACTTGCTAGCTGACCAAGTGTTGAATAAATAAACTTGATTAGAAAACTAGATTGCTAGTTAATCAAAGTAAAAATTCCAAAAACAAAAAATAAAAAATCAACCAATAAAGTATTTTGTCATGTCTTTTCATTTTACAGTTATTTCTAATTTATTACTTACACTTGTAACCTCTCTTATCTTTACATATTTATTACAAAGGCTCTAGGGAATAGGTTCCTACAACAACACCATCCTCACTAGAAATGATAAAATTTCTGATCTTATGGGTAGTATAATCCATGTTTTCATTTTCATGTTTCAGATTCCTACTTACCTTGCTAAACATATTGCTCCCATTCATTCTTGGTTGCCGTTAGTGTAGGCTTTTTCTCGCTTTTGTTTTTAGCTACATGGTTGTTAGTAATATTGCTTAAGTTTGTTAAGGTCATTAGGGGCTATACACTTAATATGTTTTCTAATTTTGATTTGATTTTCTACCTTTATGGTGACCTAATATCTCACTATATAATGTAACTCTTTTGTACTTTTTGACTATTTAATCAGGTAATGAACTAATATGAAGCTCACTTTTTTTGATTTACATTGTTCTCACCTAATCCTTAGGTTTTCATAAAATATGTGACATTCAAATATATTGGAGTGATCTGACATGGTATCAGATGAATCAATCGATTATATTATGAGATCTTATATTCTTTCTAGTTTAAGATTTTCATTGATTTTGATTTTTTAGGGTTTGGTGGGGTTTCTCATAAATCCATGAAAATATACATAACTAGAGTCTCTAAGTTAAAAATGAATAATGTCATTGGATTTAAAAGGTGGAAAAACCCTAGGAATGACTGTAAACATGACAATTTCATGATAGTCCATTTTTGACCATTTTTGGAGGTTTTCAAGGCTATTTTTTGAATCTATAAATATCCATACTTTTCTATGACTTTGAGCAATAAAATTTATGGGTTTTTCTAGTTTTTCAAGAAACCAAGCGGGTCTCTTTTCATTTTTTAGATAAGTTTCTCAAAATCCACTTTTTAGATCTTTTCTAGTTCGATAGGATTTTGACCCCTCACATGCAGGTTTGATAGTTGCCAAGCTTTTCACGGTAGAAAAACAATGCTTGATAGACATTACATGATGGAAAAATAACCATTAATATACATTTTTCCCTTTTATTTTTACATATTTGACTTTTCCCCTATATTTGTATGTGCCTAATTCTACCCCCTATATTTGTAGGATTGAGTGTTTATTTAGAAAGTTGATGCATAAAATTATCTTTTGGATAAGTCAACTTAAAAATATTTTTACATCACTATTCTACCCAAAATTTTCATGCGAACAATATTTTCAAACGGCTATAACTTTTGATCGGTAACTCAGATTTGAGTGTCATCTTATTTAAAAGTGATTTTTATTTATTTATGCATTGGTGTATTTTTGGGCCTTATAAATATGATATTTTTTCATATATTTCACCTCTTAAATATATTATCATTAGAGATTGACATTCATCTAGTTCTTTCATGAGTGTGATTGTAGTTGAAAATTTAATGGGGGGTCACTAATGATAGTTTTGAGGGGATTTATGTGGTGTTGTGTATTCATCTATGATTTATGGACATTTTCATTTTCTGTATTATATCTATTTATGCACTTATTGCTCATTTAGATGCATTCTTGGATGTCCCTGATGTCCTCTTCATGAACATGAATTGTTATTATAACTAGGGGGTCATTATAATTGTTTTATGTAGTTTTGTACTTCTTTCATGTCTTTTATTAGTCATATTTACTTCATTTGATAGATACATGTAGAGGAAATTTTATTTTACATTAGTGGTTCTTCTTGGAAAGAGGAATTATGCTTCTTGGCATGAATGCATGGAACACTTGTTCATAGAAAAGAGAAAGAATTGTATTCCTTTCTTACATGATTAGATTTATGCTCTCACTAATTTTGACAAGTACATTAAGTGTGCTATCACTTATGATAAGGTTTATGGTACCTTAATGCTGCATGTTTCATAGGATCTACATCACCATGTATAGCTTAACATGTGCCCCAACAATATTTGGAGAATCCTTTAGTTTCTTTTTAGAGATCGTATTGATATTTAATCACTCCTACTACTCCTCTTCCTATCATCTCTTTGGACATTATTGTAATCTCTCCTCCTACTCCTATTTTTTATATTGACACATCCATGGTAGATAGTGGTCTTCCTTCTATTGAGCCACCACTATAGGATGAGACTCTACCCAACCTTAGTTATCCCATTAAAAACTCCACTTGTGTTCAGATCCATCATAGATTGATACTTTATAGGATTCTAATACTTCCAATATAATTACACCTTGTGAGATCATAAATGACTCTTCTCTTCCTATTGATATTTAGTTTACTGATATGCATGTTTCATTTGTAGTATATTCTTCAATTTTGAGGGTTTTTGAACCATGCTCTTCACTTCACATGGACATTCATTCAATGAATGCTCCATGAGATTATCATTAATCAAAATCACTTATTCTTGATGACACTTATGAACTTGAACACATCTATGAGTTTGATACCTCTTCTTATAGTACATATGACTACAGTAGTGATGGGGACATGCCTATGCCATCTCCTTGTCATTGAAAATATTGAGGATTTAGTTCATGATCTACCTACCTTTGCACTTACAACATTACAAGGTGCATGTATATTGATCTAGGACTCATTAGACATCAGATAGTCTATTCCATAGGTACAAGGTAGTTTGTAGTCTATTTCAGCCTTTGCTTTTATTATACCATCATTACTTAGAGAAATTAGCCCTCTTACTATGCATGAAAAACACAATTTATTGGTTAGAGATCCATTAGGCACTTAGTATACATATTCACTATTCCAAGGTAATCCAATCTTCATTACACCCACTTCTAATAGAGTCACTTTAGTGGCATTATATTTAGTTCTTATGCATGATTTTGCTAGACCTATGCCATTCTTCTATTTTGGACCCTACTCAAAGTTATTTATATTAATGCCTTCATCTTTCATTGTGGAATGGGTAGAATTATAGTACACCATTCATGTTATACCTTTTGCAAAGGGAAGAAACATTATTTGATGTGAATGGAGATTCTTTAGTGTTCACATAAAAGATCTCATTTGTGACATTCATCATTATGTGGGCTCTACTATAGGCAAATTCATCATCTTCTATAGAGACTTCTTAACTCTTTTATCTATGTACTCTTTTACTCTCACTTGTGGATGCATTTTTGACTATGCCCAACATCCTTAGAGCATGAATAGTTTCTCACTTTGCTCTCTTTCGGAGAGGAGTTTTGTCTTATGAATTTTCTTATTTTCTTCATCTTATGGGAGTTGCATTGTGCTTGGGTACCTCATCAAGCCTAGTTACCGAGACCCAATTTTATTACCCACCTAAGCTATGCTTTAGGGGGTATTAGTGTAGGATTTTTTACACTTTTGGTTTTACCTACATGGTTGTTAGTTAATGTGTTTAGGGTTGTTAAGGTCATTAGGGGAAATGCACTTAATGTGTTTTTTAATTTTGAGTTGAGATGTTACCTTTATGGTGACCTATTATCTCACTATATAATGTACCTCCTTTGTAATTTTTGACTATTCAATCATCTAATTAACTAATATGAGATCACTTTTGCTTTGCATTTCTCTCTCCCACTCCTAGGATTTTCAAGCAATCTATGATGTTCAGATATATTGGAGTGATCCAATAGTTATAAATTCATGTTTTCACCTTGATTATGTGGTAGTATAGTCTCTTGGTATAATGATTATATGTTCTCATTTTGTCCCTACAACCATTAATACAAAATCATATTTTAGAAGCCACTACTATAGCTTGGTCATATAGCCTCTACCATTAGTCTGAGAACTAAATTTTGTTACTTTGACATGTTCTTATTGCTTATATGTTTGTTTTTTTATCTATTTCTAAGACATCCTACAAGCATTTTATTTTATTGTAGGCATATGTTGGTTTCTCAATTCAGATGTTCTATTTAATTTAGTTGAAAATCCCTACCAAAATAGCATGAATTATGTCAGACTTCATTATTTATTTCTTTACCTATCCTACATATTCTCATCATTTGGGGTGCTTGATTGTTGAATCTTGCACTTGATTACATTACCTTAAGTAATTCATACTACCACCTCAATGCAATTATTATCAACATCATTTTTGGTAAGACAATACCAAATCAGGTAATTATTCTTTTTATTTAGTCTCATTTTTTATCTTAACATTACTTTATGCAGCTATATCTTTTTGTGTGATCCTCTAGACTAAATTCCATAGCTACAACCTAGCTCCCTAAGTCCTCTTTATAGAATTTTAATTCCTTTCCCATCACCAGCAAGTTGTTATACATGTTTCATCATTAATATTCCATGTTTCCCCTTATCCATTCCATTATCCATATTTCTTGATATACTCCTTGATCATGTGTTCTTCATATCTTTCACACCGAACCATGCTCCTCCAAGATTTCATTTTTATTCCACTTCACGCCACTTAAGGATGAGTGTCAAGATTAGGTTGGGGTGAAGGTTGGTCAATAAATTTTATTTATTTCTATGGGATATAGTATCATGCATATTTTGCATGTAGGAGTCATCCTAAGCAATAACTGAGACTTGAGGCATTCCACTTGGGTTGTTATATACACATTTCATACACCAATTTAAGTTATTAAATAAATATGAGAACCTAATGCACTAGCATGGGAGGACATACAAGCAAAAATTATCCTTCTTCTCATATAAATTTGATAAACAATTTTGAGTTTTTGAATATATTTTAGAATGCTAGTTGGTTATCTTTCATTGAAAAACTTTTAGGATTTGATGCAAGCATAACACAAGAATTTGCTTAGACCATTCATGGTAACATTGCAATAGTAAAGGGAATGGATATTAGTTCAATAGAAGAAACATAGGAGAAATAGGATCCCATGGAAAACTTGATCTAACAACAAAGAGAAACATGTTTTGCCAATTAGGGGAGGTATTCACCACTTAAGGAACTAATTCACTATCACTAAATTTAACTCGGGATGAAGTAACACTCTTAGTTATAAGGTATATCACTTATGATGGTAGACATTCACTTATTTTCAATATTAATTTCAAATAATTGAAACATTTGAGACACAACATTCAAATCAATATTTCTCACCTTTTTGTACATCTATTAAGGCAAATGGAAATAAAATTTTAATAAAAAATAACACATGCATTGACCCATCATTATTTGATAAAGATGATAGTTGAAAAAATTATTACATAATAATAAATCTAAATTATCATTGGAGAAGTTTGTTTCTATATTCTACATTACTCCAAATATGAGTTTGGTTAATCTAGCCAAGAAATAGATAAAGAAGACTCATTCTCATTTGAAAGAAAGGAAGAACCTATCATAATTTTAGATTTAGATGATGATAGTCCACATGTACAAACCAACATGAAATGATAGTTTGAAAAACATTTTTTTTAAGGTTCCTGGTGTGGTTGCATGAGAATGTGCAACAATTTAAGTTGGGGGGGTTATGACGAGGCCAAGAAATGACACTAATATTACATATTGTTAGCATATAAAGCCCTTATATTTTTTCCATTGTCTTAGCCTTAGCCATGCCTTTATATATATTTTCCATCCATGTTGCATATTATTATAGTCATGATATAAGTTAAATGATTTCTAGATGAAATAGTATAGTTTCATGGTTCATATGTGGATTTTATAATAAATATTAATGAGGCACCTAAAACCATAAGAACATAATGATCTATGCATTTTATAACAACTTACATCCATTAAAAATAAAACACCCATAGCTATTCTGGTAAATGCACTCATAGCCATGACTGACTGGATATTGAAGACATAAAGCACCTGTAGTAACTAGGAAGCACCTGCAACCACTATTTGAGAGTACCTGAAACGTCTACCTATCAAGAACCTACAAAAGATACTTAGAAAAGTGATCCAAGAGGATCTAAGCATGTTCACTTTATGAAGAAACATTTATTAAGTATTTTATTAGGAGTGATCCCTACTCGTTTAGGAATAAATTTCTCACACGGTATTAGATTTTAGAACCATATGAACCGGTGGAAAGTAGATTCAGAATGCATTTTAAAAGCTAACCAACATTGCCATAGGCTGGTTGGCTACCCTTTTTGTGATTTATATCCATTTTGACCTTGAAAACATGAAAACAAAATGCACTTACTATTTTTAGAAAAATAAAAAGCTAATGTCTTACAAATCGTAGGAAATTTTGAGGGACTCCAAGAGGGACTTAGGATATATTTTCTATTCTAAATGTAATCAGGTCCTTTTAGGCACCACTTACTATTTTTAGTAAGTAGGGGTTTTTGACTACCTTAACCCTATTAGGGTAGGGAAAGAGTCTCTATTGTATTATATATGTATGTAAACCTTTGTATTCTAAGGGGAGTGAAATAGAGAAGCACATAATGGCCATTTTATACATCTCTCTATATTCTCATTCTTTGCATGTATGTGCATGTTTAAATTTCCACATTAATTCAAGAATCTGAGTTTGGAATAGTTAGAAGTGAGTGATTTCTTCTCTCTACTATCATATCAAAAATCACCTAAAAATCACTCGCAATAATTGGTTGTGTAAATATATTTTTAAACCATGATAGTTGATGCATAATTGGAGCTATAAATGTCTCATGGTTTGAGGAACTATATTGGTTCTATAAATCTAGTGATAAGAAAATTCAATTATTAAAAACTTGTGTCCTATCCTTCTCTTTACATTATTAATGTATTAGTCACTTTGGACGCATATGCTTTGTAAGTCATCCCTTGAGCATATTTTAATTATCCCACATACATGGGAAGTAGTAGTTGTTAGAATATATTTAGTATTTAAGTAAGTGTTGAGACCTAATGAAGGCATCCATGAATATTATTATATTGAGATTATTCAAATGGGTTGCCCCCTCGAAGTGGCCTATGATTTAAAGGTTATTTTGGGTTATTTTCCAAAGTTTATTTCAATTTTCATTTATTTTTTGTAGTTTGTAAATATGTGTAAAGGGATACTCACATTTGATATTAGAACACTTTCTCAGCCTATGGGTAGATTTTTTATAATTGTTTTTATAGTAGTGGCTTTTAAGGAGTTGCACCATTTATGAAAATGTTTTTCCTTGCTTCTATTTTTTATATGTTCATTGGAGGTTCAGATAAAGGTAAATAATCCTCTACATACATATGGGAATTACTTGGGCATAAGTCCTAAATCTCATTATGAGGATTACCACATAAACCCAAAATTAGCTAGCACATTGAGAGGACCTACCAACAAAAATGGAAATAAATACATCCTAATTGACTAGTTTCCACCTGTGAAGCAAACCAAGAACTATCGCTTAGGGGTAAATCTGTGGCCAAAACTTTTCTAGAGAGTGGTACTCGTTCAGACAGCATTGGTGGCCAAAGACTCTCCTTAAAACCCTTAGGTAGCTAAATAGACTGAGGGCCCATATCCAACATAACAGTTTCAAAAAACCAACAATAAAGTGATCACAATTAGTAACCATGCACTTGTAGATAGGCTTTTGGTAGGAGTAACCAAGCATCAATTAGTTTTTCAAAAAAGAAAAAAAGAAAAAGAAAGATTTAAAAATTTTCATTTTTTCACCATATCTCTCCATCTATAGTTTTGTTGACTCTAAAAAGTTCTTGGAAAACCTATAATTCCATTATGCACATTTTTTTCCTTGAGGGTCCATATCCCAATTCCACTTCTATAAGCTAAACATCTTAATTTTTAATGTTTATAGGTTTTGCCATAACTTCTTTAGTTTTTTCCCTCTTACTTCAAAACTTTATCATAGTGTTCCTTTCCATTTTTTTCTCTTCTATCTCTCTTGCATAATTTTTCTAGTTTTTCCATTACGATTTTGAAATTGCCCTTGCCTTCATCAATTGTAACTAGGAGGTGCCAAAAAATAGTAAAAGTAAATTTACCCCTTTTGATTGAGCCTAAATTAAAATTTTCCTTACTAACAATGTCTTAGAATGATTTTTTCTATCCCTTTACAAAAAAACAAATAACAACACTAGTCATGGTATCCACCCATGCAAGTATAAAGATCGTTGAGGAATAAATCACATAATTGAAATCCAAGGTCATTGAGTTAATTGATATGATGTATGGACTGAATAAATAGAATATATTTTTACTCAACAAATTGTAAGAGTATTCTTCATATAATAGTTTCTCTTCTCCCCACACATCATGTGGGCCCAAGATGGAATCTCTAAGGTTAAATGGTACATATCCTATAGGATGGATATATCGAGTTGAGTAATTCTTCAACCCTCATAATACTTATTCTATTAACAAAGTACTCATTGCTTCCTTCCACTTGGAACAAGAAGCTTCTTAAGTTGAATGATGAACCTGATTAGAATACCTTTGCATCCTTAATTCTGGATAGGTTTGGTCCCTCAACATTCAAGGACTTTATAAGATCTCTCACCAAACTCTACCAGATAGGTACCATTCATGATTATTAGATTAAATTTGAGAAATTGGTTAATCACATTGAAGGGTTATTAGACGACTTTTTGAAGAGTTTTATTAGCGGCCTCAAAGAGACAATCCACTTAGAGGTGAAAATGTTTTGGCCCAAAAACATGATGGATGCCTTAGGTTTGGCTAAGTTAGCATAAGATAAAATATTAGTACAATGTTGACCTCCCACTTTCCCACTCGTAAAGAACATTATGAACCTACAACCAACCACAACCACACTGGTCAAGCACCTTATGGAGGCATAGATGTGGGCTCATAAGGAGAAAGGATTATGATATAATTATGATGAAAAATGGGTTAAGGTTCATAAGTGCATCACATAAAATCTCTATTTAATATATGTGTAACCACTACCAGATTAGGACATTAAACTTGATATCCAAGAACTTTAGGATACTCAAGCAAAATAAAAACCATTAGAAGAATCAATAGATCATAAGACTCAACTTTAGATCTCTCTACATGCACTATCAGGTGTTACCACCTCTCAAACCATGAAGGTCAAGAGGTTATTTAAAAATATCCCTCTCAAAATCCTCATTATCTCTGGCAACACTCATAATTTCATCAATCCTTGCATTTCTAAGTAGGCATACTACTTTGTACACCCTTGTTATAGATTTGAATTCATGATTGCTAATGGGGTAACATTGCCATGTAAAGGGAAGTGTGAGAATATGCATATCATGATAGGTGCTTACATTGTTTTCTCATATATGATTTCCCTACCCTTAGGAGGATGTGATGTGGTCTTATGGGTGTAGTGGCTCCACACATAGGACATATTCTATGGGAATTCTCTAAGATTTGGATGAAGTTCATAGATAATGGCCAAAATCACACCTTAAAAGTGTTACTACCCAAATTTACTCAGATCATTGGTTCCCATTGCATGGAAAATATTATGAATAAAGGCTCACATAGGGTCATTGCCTAGTTGTACTCCATCCAACTATAGCTCCCCACTGCTACTAACTACCCTGCTAATTTACAAGCCATCCTTGATAAGCATGCAACCATTTTTATAGATATAGTGGGTTTTCCCCCTTCAAGCCTTGAATATAATCACATTTTTTACCTTCCAAGAAGCATCCCACCTAACATCTAACCATACTACTATCCCCATATATAAAAGATTGATATTGAACATCTAGTATGGGAACTCCTTAAGTCTAAAGTTCTTTACCCTAGCAATAGCCCATACTCCTTGATGCTTCTAGTCCACAAAAGAATGGGTCTTGGCACTTTTGCATTGACTTTTGTGCCCTTAACCATGCCACTATAAAAAATAAATTCCCAATTTTGGTCATCAATGAGCTTCTTAATGAGATCCATGGGGCAAAAAATTTCTCCAAATTAGATCTTTATTCAACCTATCATTAGATCTACATGCATGCTGATGACATTCCAAAGACAAGATTCCACACTCATGATGGCCACTTTAACTATTTTTCATGACATTTGGACTTACAAATTCCCCTTCAAAATTTTAGGAACTAATGAATAAAATCCTTTTGCCTTTCCTCTATTAGTTTACTTTGGTTTTATTTGATGATATTTTGATCTACAACTACTCATGGGCTGAATACCTTTAGAATATTGATATGTCTTTACAAATTATAGTAGATAATCAATTATGTGCCAAGAAATCTAAGTGTACACTTTCAATCAAGAGGAATTTTAATATCTAAGTCACATTATTTTAGCCAGTGGGGTTTGTGTGGATCTAAAAAAATTTAGTGCCATGCAACATTGACCTCAACCAACAACCCTCAAGAGACTTCATAGCTTCCTCAACTTTATATTATAATACCAAAATTTTGTCAAGGATTATGAAAATATCATGACTCCCTTGAATTCCTTATTTAATAAGGATGCATTCATATGGGATGTTGCAGATGACCAGACATTCATGGCACTCAAACAAGTTATGTGTAGTGTTATCACCCAAATTTTCACCCTTGAAAGATTGTTTAATCCTTCCAAATTTGGGGTATGGAGATAATCCTAGGATATGGGTGACCTAATAGGTGGTGTTGACACCTAAAAATATCACTCTAGGCAAATATCCTTTTATGGGAAGCTCTACAAGTCTGGGACTCAAATGTGGTCTTTAAAGCAACCTTCAGGATTTTAGAAGCCAACTCGTCAAATTGGTTTTGGGGAAAAGGGTTAGGAAGAAAAGTAAGAAAAACTTAAAATAAGGACTAATTAAGGTGATGTACCATGATCTTTAAGAGCGTTAACCTACAATTTCATAAAGTAGCTAGAACTCTTGATTATTATAGACTTCTAAAGGAGAAGAAAACAAACATAAATAACTTTCCACTCAGTTTGACATAGAATACCACATCCTATTCATTATTATGTGGACAAGAAAATATAAAATTCCTCTATGAGCACATTATACAATATTCAATCCAACCCACAAGGGGCACTTGCTAAGGTCAAAGAATGAAAATGCTAACTACTGCTACTTGTATTCTAAAACTAGACTATTACAAATGGTTGCTCTCTAATAATTACAAAAACAATTATTCATCTACTAGCCCTTACAAAATAAAAGAGCCTTGCTTATATAGACACGATGGCCTCTTGAGAAATTAACACCTAAAACTAGGCACTCACACTCATGATGAGGCCATTATAGCCGATAGGGGAGCTCTGACTCATGAGTGTAGTCAGTCTTCAGAGATCTCAAAAATAACATGATTATAATGCCCTATGATGCCCATGACACTTAGAATAAGCATGGTGGTGACATGTGGTTTCTTCTCAAACTATATTTGGAATACTATTAGGAAGGAGGGACCGACTACTTTTGACCAATGGTGTTGCTCAAAGGTCTAATAAGAAAAGTTTGTTCATGAGGAATGTTTGGATGACACATGGTGGGTCTGCTTCCTTCATCATAACTACTTAGTGGGTCCCTGCCCTAACTCTGTCAGCTAATGGCGTGATCCTAAGTCCTAATAAAAGAACCTTTTATGCCAAGAAGTGTCATTACACCACATGGTGAGTTGGCACTTCTCCTAGAGAAATCAATTATTATTTTCCCAAAATAAGTGTGAGGGAATCATGTGGAAAATTTGCATCCCTCCTCGCAATTGAACGGTGGGCCCCATCTATTATCCCATCAACAAATGGTACTATTTTAAGCTTTGATAAAATAAAACTAGCCTTGGATGAGCATTGGGTCACCATGTGGAATTTTGGTGCTTCTCTTGGGCAAGCTGAGAAACTTTAGTGATAAACGAGCACTAGGCTACCATGTGGAGATCTTGGAAGGAAACTTGGACTTAGCCTAAAAAAGAAGGAGAACCTGAGGGATAAGAGGAGTCCAAAACAAATGCTAAACCTCATTGAGCACAATCAAAAATAAAATTTGATTGCTTCAAAACTTAAAAGTGTGGATAATGGTCCATAATTCCTAGTGACTTGAAGGGGGAATCTACCTACAAATGGAGGAACCCAAAATTCTGGTTTTGTGGACCAATGAGGATAAAATTGCAAAAAGAGGCAAATCCTAAAAACTTAAAAGTTATAAAGAGTAGCCTTCAAAGGTATCCACTCTTCCTCCTTGGGTTGGCTCTTATTACGCAGAGCCTTGAAGGTTCTATCTAGATATATGATCTCCTTGAAGGAGATGTTGCCCAAACCTTAAACTACCACCAACATTTAAAATTTTAGTTGTGTGAGAGGAAAAAATATGATCTCCACCTTGGAGATACTTGGAGATTAGATGAGATCCATGAACATGATCTGGTCATTCTACTTCTACTCCATCAGTTATTTTATTTTATCCTTTAGGAGGATAGTGTTGTCCATAAGGAATGAAGAGGGGAGTCCTAACTGGACCAACGGTTTGATGTATCCTTTCCTATCTTGGACCAATTTTTCTAAGGCATTAAAGAATGCCGTGTACTTTGTCACTACCTTGTTATATCTCAAAAACTCTTTAACCTTCATCATCACTTTCCTTTGATCAGTCACCCCTGCTACTTATAGTGTCCCATCTGTTATACTATAAAGCTTCTGGATAAAGAGCTGAGTCCTGAACCTTAAGGGACAAAAAGGCAAGGACCTGATCTATGGATGCACTCATATAGGAGCTCAAAATCTATGAGTTTATGATGAACCTGAGCATTAGATTTAAGTTAGTGGCTAAATTCTTGATCTTCTCCCAATAAGTTAAATATATTGCTGGGCCATGGGGAGGATCCCTGTGGTTTAGGAGTGGGCAATGAGGCCATTCTTCAACTACAAGATCTTTTGGTCTTTGGTTGAGGAATCCTACTCCATCTACTACTATAATTGTTTATGCATATTATTGGAGTTTGAGAGACTCTAATAGGTTTGTGCAAGCTCTAGTTCCTTTTCGTACAACTTGTTTTCCATAACTTGCTTCTCCTTCTTTAGACCTTATATCTCATTCTTTATTTCTACAACCTAGATTCATAATTGGGCTCTTTAGTTATCTTCTACCTATAATATATCTTTGGATACATGACTCTATAGGTTAAACCTCATTTTTCTGAGCTCCACATCTTTTTATTTTACCTCAATGTTGAGGTGGTTGATTGTAGCTTTCACTTTGGTGAGTTTTATCTATTTCTTCTCCAATCATCTGTCAACCTTGATATAGTCTGTAGTAACAAACTGTTATGTTTCTTCCATCAATTTGACCCTATCAATGGGTCTAGCCTAGCTGAGGTTAAGGCCAGAAACATGGATTGAGTAGTCCCTTGACTGCATATGTTCCTAGGGCTTAACTACTTGGGGTGTCATGTACATAATCATTAGGGATTGTTACACTAGGTCAAAAAATGACTTCATATGAGGGATCACCAAGTCCTAGTCCATGTTTCATTTCCCCTTCTCTACCTAGGCCTCTCAAGACTTTCTAGCAGTCTCCATCTACTAATGAAACTACTCCTATAACTAAATATTTTTTCCCGTGAAGGGGGATCCTTATGGTAGCCTGAAGGGAATAGTCACTTGCTATTGTGAAGTAGCAAATGCTATTCCCTTGAAGGTAAGCAGGTGAAGGGTTAGGGTGGAAGGAGATAAAGGTGGGAGGCCATAGAGTGGGGTGGAGGGTGATTGTGCCATGATGGATGATGATGTAGATGATAAGGGTAGCAGATAAATGACACAAGGGAAGTGATTGACATCATGAAGGAAAGTGGCATGAGTTTGATGGTAGCATGGGTGGATAGAAAATGGTAGAAGGGAAGTGATTAGATGGGTAGTGGAGAGTGTTGTAAGCTTATTAGAAATAGTGGAAGGAAAAAATGGAGTGAAGGTGGAAAGAATGGGTTGGGAAAAACATACCTTCTTTTATGGGGGCTTGGGGGGAGGACTAGAAACTTGTGCCTCAAACTTTCTATACTGAGATGACCCCATTACAAGATTCCCTAAAGAAACCTATTGATATTGTGAGGTGGTCAAATATGGGTATAGTGGAGGAGTCCAGTTTACAGGCCTCTAGATCACTACAACTTCTTCTTATTTTTCTATAAGGGCATCCTCCTCTTCCTTGGAAGGAGTATCCTCCTCTTCTATTTCTTCTTTGACTGAGAATTCTCCTTTTGCTAGAGCTTCCACCTTTATGATGCTTATCCAAAAGGTTTTCAAGCATTTCATCCATGTTTAGATCCTCAAAATTTAGAAAGGGCTTGCCAATTTCTTACCTATATTTGTAATACGTATTCATTTTCTCTTGGCTCCAATCTCTTTGGATGAGCTGTGTGCTTAACCCCTTTGTCTATTTCTTAATGGGGTCAAACTACCAGTCATAAAATAATTCCCATGGCTTGTGGGTATATGATGGGATGTTGGATAGATCCACATAGTATTTTATGTCATCCTCTATGAGTGACCTCCACTATTTGAGGTATGGTTGGGGCTTAGGATTGATTGGGGTGGTGGTCTTCAAATTAGTTATATGACCAATCAAGTCATAGTTCCACTGGTCATTAATCAGGTCAAGGCTAAACTCTATAAGCTTGAGCATAAGTAGGTGCTCTTATGACCTCCTTACCATCATGATGCCCCCTCTTGTGATGAGGACATCATACAAGGCCTTCTTATTGTAGCCTACACCATATATTAATTTGATCGTGTCAAGATGACAAGCTAGTTCTAAGGCTAGGCCCTTATTTGTGAGTAGGCATGGGAGCCAAAATGGCTCATCCTTGAATTTATGTGCCTGAATGAAGGTGAAATGGGCCCCAAATAACCAATTAACTAGTATTTTGGCATCAATGAGCCATGACCTCTATCTTTCCATCACCCTAAAGGTGATGGCCTCTCATCTAAGGTCAATGAGGACTAGGGATAGGAAGATCTCCAAGAAATCATAGTAATCCTATATGACTGATAGGATGTGGGTCCATGCTATGATGGGGATCACCATGTTGGTATGGGTGCTCATCTCAATGGAGTTGAAATCGAAGTATGAAGAGAATAAGTGGGAATTCTAAAATAAGATTAGGTGAAGGAGGAATACCAAAAGGTATTTAGCATCAAGAAGTTTGCTAATTAATTTTTCATGATGATGGTGATGACATTTACAAATCTATCCTATACACATTATCCTTGCTCATTGTATTTAAAAAGAAGACTACCCCTAATTGGAAATCGATGACATTGGAATTTGAGTCCATCCCAAGATAAATGATAACTTAAAAAGGGCATATTTCATGTCCTACATCACAAAGCTTGCAAGGGTGATGGGTAGAGGAGGTGACTCAATGCAGTTACTCTTAAGGAGTAAATATGTCTTACAGACCTAGGTGTCTTAGATATTCTATAGGATTTCCATACTATAGACATTGGTGTTAAGGTCACTCAAAGGTCAGAGCATCTCCCTTATGACATCTAGACTAACATCTAATTTTAAGTAGTTGTTACCTATAATAATGTATGTGCTAAAATCATACCCATCTGTGCATAGGGAAATGATCTCCAGGCATGGGTATACAAGAGGCACCATGTACTAGGTCAACATGGAGTTAAAAATTCTATATTTGAATGACTTATAATCATTACTTTGTACCTTTTTGATCATCCAAGTGTGGGTGCCCTCTCTCAAGTTCTTTAGGTTTTTGGTTAATTTGGGGGCATAAATTTTATTTGCATAATCCATGACTAAGGTGCAGTGTCGACAATTCCCCTTGGCTATAATTTTGATGTTTGATACCTTAGGCTTTGATCGAGTAAAAGTGGAAGCATATGATTTTCTTACTACATACTATGGGGGAAGGTCTCCATGACAACTTGACCTGTGGGTTCTCTACTATTATAAATGATTTTTTCCACTATATGAGGATGTAGAAGTCTCCATTCTCATAAATTCTTCTAAAAGTTTCTCTGTGCTTTAAATTAAATGCTAGATATTGGCCTATGATCATAATTATTTCAATTCTTGGCTCAAATCTCTCTACTCAATATGCTCTATTTCACTTGGTGCTCTTGAAATTATTAAGGTATTTATGTGTTTAGCCTGATGAGAAGAGGGGTATTTATAAGCCAATGCTAGTAGGAATGATCATCATGAAAATTTTGAATTTGGGTGCCTCATAAATCTCAAGGGTGACACACACACTTAAAGAATGCCTCCTAAAGGATTTACAGTGATCTTTATGGCGATTATGCAATGTGGAACAACTAACATTAATGGCTGGGGGATGTGTAGATAATGATCTTTTAGAGAATGTTTCAAAGATAAAGAGAGATAGGGTATGGACACCTAGAAATAAGATGAGACGCTTATGCCAATGACACTTATTCAAAATGAAATAACAACAAAGAAAGGAAAATAAATAAACATTGGGAAACAACAACAAAGAAGGGAAACTAGCTAACTATATACAAGGGGAATGCTGATAAATTAGTTAAAGTGTTTTAAGTAAACTCTATTGACCAAAATCCCTAATGTGTTGCCTTCTTCATCTTCCAACTAGAAAGCATTACCTTGCATATTTCCAATGATACAAAATGCCCCCTTAGAGGGAATCAAAATTTGCATGTTGGCTTGGTTTCATGGCCCTTTGATCCTATTTGAGGATCAAATCCCTAGGTTTAAAGCTTGGTCTAATGATTTCTTATCAAGCCATCACTTGACCACTTGTTATCAGGTGACCTTCATGTCACTTGCTCACCCTCTCACTTTTTGAAGGCTAAGTAGTTCTTCCATCCTAACCCCCATCGCTCCATTTTCTACAATCTCAATAGCTTTTAAACATTGTAAGGTGGGGATTTCCATTGATATGGGTGTGACCACTTCCTTCCCGTATATTAACTCATATGGGGAGGTCTTAAGGATTTACATGGGGATAATTTGGTTGGACCATAGGGACATTATCATATGCATATGCCACTCCTTTTATCTATCAGTGTCTATCATTTTGATCATCGTAATGAGATTTTTGTTTGTTGATTTAGCTAATACGTTCCCCTACTAGTAGTAATTGGATGAAGTCTTCAGGAAGATACCATTTTAAAGTGAAAATTAAAAAATCTTGGAACCAAGGAAGGCTTTCATATTATTTGAAATTATCATTTTGGATAGGTTGAACCTTGCTTCTAGCTCCTCCAAGAAACCAAGGACCATGTTTTTAGTTGCTTCTGTTAGGTTGTGGAGCTAAAAGCTTCACTGATGCAAACAGGAGAGGAGGTTGCTGAGTTGCAGAGTAACCGGCGTCAGTCTGATCAGCCGACGTCAGTAGGATAGTGAAGAGAAGTAATCGACGTTGGTCAAGGATCAGCCGGCGTCGGTCACCTCCAGGCAGACAGGGACCGGCGTCGGTCGCCTGTGTGGTTCGACTGCGAGTTTATTATGGGCAGCTGGTTGACGAACCAAGTGTTTGCATGCTTAGTGCTAATTATAGACTAAGAGCTACGGATCTAATTATTGTACTAGGTGTCTAATTATTGTTTGGATGAGATCTATATAATAGACTCATGGTTGTATTGGAAACTAGTGCTAGGGAGTAAAAGAGCAAACAGCTACTTCAGAGAGAGGTAGAGCAATGGTGCGTTCCTCCTAGTGCCACAGTACCAGGTGTGTGGGTGCTGGATTGGAGAGTCAGCTGGATTCTTCATGTATGTATGATCTTGGTCATCAAGTGAGCATGGCCCTTATAGAAGATCTACATGGTAAGTAAGATCGTTGATCTGCAGGTGTGTGTGTGTGCAAGGTCAAGGTTCACAGGTGTGCAGAACCAGTATTGATCTGTAGGTTGGAGATCAGATAGGACAGCAACACAACAGGGAGCAGGATCAGGCAGGATCTACTTGGAGTACGGTGTGTACTCATTGGTATGTACGTGGAGTACATGGAGAGCTAAGAGGAAGGCAAGGCAATTCCTTCCATAAGTATGGTCTGTTGAATTGCAGGTTGTTGCAGGTTCATGGGAGATCTACTTGAAGTACCTTGAGTACTTGTGGAGTGCATGGAACACTTGTGGAGTGCGTGGAGCACAGGTGTAAGGTGAACACCAACTCTGTGTTTGAGTTGGGTGTTGGGACCTAGTAGAGAGAGCTTTGAGGAGAGAATTATTGTTCACTTGAGGTGTGGGAAACCTCTGAAGAGGTGGTTGAGAAGAAGTGGCATCTTCTTTATTGTATTCTTTTCTATAAGAGTTACTAATACAAGTTGTGTATTGTCTCTCATATTTTGTGTTATTCTGAATTCTAGTTACTTGTTGAATATGGTTAATTTCTGCATATTAAGTTGCTTGGTTTGGTAATCAGCTGTGTGCTTTCGGTGTTTCACATCCTGACAAGTGGTATCAGAGCTAAGGTTGCAGGAAGCAGGTTTTGTGTTTGGTTACAGGTCACTCTCAGGAGTTTCTGATTGAGTGGGAGCAGAGCAATGGCAGATGAAAGTAACCTAAGAATGGAGGAGTTGAAAAGCACAGATGGTCATTTAAGGTCCCATGGAAAGAAAGAGCAGGTAAATGAATATTGTTGGTCTGTGGAAGATCAGCATGAAGAAACTGAAGAAGTAGATGTTGCAGGTGATGTGGCACAGGATGCTCTAGGAGGTTTCTTGGATAAAGTTGAATCTTGGATAAAAGATTCAGTTGCCTCTTTCCATGCAGCCCCAGGTAGAGGAGTTGGTAAGCCTTGCCAAAGAATTGGCAAAGGGGAAGTGAAGCTGAAATTGTAGGCGGCCAACACACAGGTGTTGATGAAGGTCATGCAGGTCCCAGGTTTGGAGATATGGCTAATTTCTTTAGAAAGATTGGGTGATGAGAGATGCACAAGAACTCTCACAGCGGGTGCACTTGAATTAGCTGGTGGTAAGAAAACAGGTACTCTTTATCTACTTGTTTATATTACTAATTCTTCTTCTGTTGCAGAGACGTGGCTTCGTAGGCTTGGTCACATGAGTAGGAAGGAGATGCATGTTCTTAAGCAGAAGACAGATATATTTGATAGGCTTAAGAACTGGAAAGCCCTAGTGTTCTTGGAGGAGATGGTGGACAGAAACCAGTGGATGGTGCTGGATACTTTTGAGCAGAGCAGTTTGGACATGGAGATTGATTCAAATGAGCTCACGGGTAAAAATTCATCACTCATAGGCAAACACAGATACCAGTGTCGGTTAGGAAGAACCGGCGTCGAACAGACAGGTGCCGATGTCGGTCATGTGCAGACCAAAGCCGGTGATGTCGGGCAGGGTAAGACCGACGTCGGTCAGAAGGACCAACGTCAGCAGTAGGTAAGACCAACGTCGGTCAGGAGGACCAACGTCGACAACAGGGACACCAACGTTGGTAGGTTGGTAGTCAGGGACAGATGCATGGAAACTGACGTCGGTCGGATGCAGACTGTGGAGTGACCGAGGTCAGTCACTGTAACGGATTTTGGGTGGACAGCATGCTGTCAAGGAGTCTCAAACACCCATACGGAGGACTGAAGATGTAAGTAGGCCCTCAAATTTGTTGTTCCTCTTCTTTATACTCATTGCTGATTGTAGAGTAGGAAGGATCCAGGAAACAGGTGGGAGCATGGCAGGGATATGATGCAGAACCAAACGGGAGTTTCGGTAGGGTTGCCAGTCGGTGCGAAAGCATAGAGATGAATGGATTTCTTAGTTGAAGAATAGAGAGAACATACACGTGAGACAGAAGACTAGGCATATGGTCTTGAGGAAGCTGCAGGACAGTGGTACAGGTTTTCACAGGTGGAGGACGAAACATGGCTTCAGTCAATGTCAGGGTAACTACTGTGGTTTGACTTACCAGGGGGATGATGATTGCAACATCATTTTGTTGTTGTATGTGGATAATATGCTAGCTAGCAGGTTTGTACATACAGGGTTTTGCTGAGCTAAGGGTAAGATTACTTCAGTGGCATGTTAGGAGGAGTTTGGAGCAGCGAAATTCTTTGACATGGGAGGCATGGAGATCACAGGTTGATTTTGTCTCCAGTAGGAGCTGATGTGAATCAGGTGTTGGCAAGGTTCATTACGCAAGATGCAGAGTCGGAGCACACTAAGGGCTGGATAGGTACAGTGTCCGAAATCACATGAGGTCTGGTATAGACCTGAGTTTTCCCATGCAGTGGGAGCTGTCAGAGAGTTAGGAGCCAATTCGGGGAAGTGGGTTCTCAGGGATTTGAGAGGGACCAGCAGCAGGTATACATGCAGGGTCAGGACTTCATTACATGTGTCTGTAGGTTCAGATGTGGCAAGGTACTCAGATGGCAGGAGATACACCACGGGATGTGTGGTGGGTTGTCTTCAGGATTGATCTTGAAGAGGGATACAAACTAGGAAATAGATTAGATGGAGTACAGGTATAGGTACAGTGCAACTATTTATCTCCAAGTGGGAGATTGTTAGGTTGTGGAGCTAAAAGCTTCACTGATGCAAATAGGAGAGGAGGTTGCTGAGGGTTGCTGAGTTGCAGAGCAACCGGCGTCGGTCACCTCTAGGCGGACAGGGACCGGCATCGGTCGCCTGTGTGGTTCGACTGCGAGTTTATTACAGGTAGTTGGTTGACGAACCAAGTGTTTGCATGCTTAGTGCTAATTATAGACTGAGAGCTATGGATCTAATTATTGTACTAGGTGTCTAATTATTGTTTGGATGAGATCTATATAATAGACTCATGGTTGTATTGGAAACTAGTGCTAGGGAGTAAGAGAGCAAACAGCTCCTTCAGAGAGAGGTAGAGCAATGGTGCGTTCCTCCTAGTGCCACAGTACCAAGTGTGTGGGTGTTGGATTGGAAAGTCAGCTGGATTCTTCATGTATGTATGATCTTGGTCATCAGGTGAGCATGGCCCTTATAGAAGATCTACATGGTAAGTAAGATCGTTGATCTGCAGGTGTGTGTGTGTGCAAGGTCAAGGTTCACAGGTGTGTAGAACCAGTATTGATCTGTAGGTTGGAGATCAGATAGGACAGCAACACAATAAGGAGCAGGATCAGGCAGGATCTACTTGGAGTACGGTGTGTACTCATTGGTATGTACGTGGAGTACATGGAGAGCTAAGAGGAAGGCAAGGCAGTTCCTTCCATAAGTATGGTCTGTTGAATTGCAGGTTGTTGCAGGTTCATGGGAGATCTACTTGAAGTACCTTGAGTACTTGTGGAGTATGTGGAGCACTTGTGGAGTGCATGGAGCACAGGTGTAAGGTGAACACCAACTCTGTGTTTGAGTTGGGTTTTGGGACCTAGTAGAGAGAGCTTTGAGGAGAGAATTACTGTTCACTTGAGGTGTGGGAAACCTCTGAAGAGGTGGTGGAGAAGAAGTGGCATCTTCTTTATTGTATTCTTTTCTGTAAGAGTTATTAATACAAGTTGTGTATTGTCTCTCATATTCTGTGTTATTCTGAATTCTAGTTACTTGTTGAATCCAGTTAATTTCTGCATATTAAGTTGCTTGGTTTGGTAATCAACTGTGTGCTTCCGGTGTTTCGCATCCTTACAGCTTCCTTTATTGGAGCTTCTTCAGTCCACCTAGTGAAGTAATCAATGGTTGTAAGTATCCATTAATGGCCTACACTAAAGATGGGATTGATCATCCTGGTGAATTCCAAGAGTGAATGGATCATTTTTCATAATTGGATTTAATAGAAAGGCCTAATTATTTCACTTTCTCATGAAGAATTGACATTGTTGGCATTTCTTGACTGTCAAATGGTAATCTACAAACATGGTTGGCCAATAGTATCTTACATTCATGGTCTCGGTCATGGTGGTCTTGGCTAAGAAATGGCCACTAGAGGGGTGAAGTGCATACTTGAAGGATCTTCTCAGCTTGGCAGCTATCCATGCATCAAAATAGATCTCTGTCAAAATTTTTACTGAACAAAACTCCTTGAACTAGTGTGTAGCTAGCCCCTTATAGCCTATAGAATTTCATTTTACGTGTAAGGAGACCATTAGGATATTGGTCAATTTATATGAATTAAGTTCTGTCAGTGACCCAAGATCTGTTGGTTTCATATTGATTAAGTAAAACCATTTTTGATGTATCCTATTCTTCTTTAAGGTCATTTGTGCATAGGACCAAGTATTCATAGAGTCCTCTTCCCTAGATCACCTTGGTTGGCCTAAATTCAACATCATACTCTAGGATCTTGGTGATCCAATTGGCCTTTTTTAGTGATCTCTCCTTCCATTATATATTCCTTGATGCTAGAATGCACCGCATATATCATTATCTTGCTTCCGACCACAAGGTGTCTAAATTTTTTGAGGCCCTTAATAATGGAAAAATCCTATTTTTTAATGAGATTGTAATTAACCTCGTATTTACACAAGGTTATCAAATAGAAAGTGATGGGGTGCTCATTTGTACTTTCTTTTGACTTTTGAGTTAACACAACCACTACACTATGTTTGCTCCCATAGACATACATGATGAAATATTTAGAAAAGTTAGGATTGACTAGCATGGGGGTAGTTCATATCACTCATTTAATTTTGTCAAACACTAATCTTCCTTCCATGGTCCATTTGAAAGGCTAATCTGTCTTCAACATTAGTGTGATTGGCCTTACCAACCCTATGAAGTCAGATATGAATTTGTTAATGAAATTAATATTACTTATGAAAGATTGGACCCCCTTCTTATTGAATAGCAAGGACAAATCCATGATGGCCTTTACTCTTTCTAGATCAATGGTGATCCCTTATTTAAATACCACATGTTTGAGAAAATTGCCTTGTAATACTAAAAAAATACATTTTTTAGGGTTAAGAGATACCTTGAACTCTTGGCACTTCTAGAAAAACCTCTCCAAAAGATCAAAGTGATTTACTCTCTTCTTGGAGAATATGATGAGGTCATATAGATAGATGAGGATGATCTTGTTGATCAAGCCCTTAAAAGCTACATCCATATCTCATTAAAAATTAGCCCCTACATTTGAGAGGTTGAAAGGCATGTTCACATACGTAAAGGTCCCCCATTTTATGGTGAAAGTGGTCTTATGTTGGTCCTATTCATTGACCCACACTTGGTTTTATCTTGAGAAGCCATCAAGTAGAGAGAAAAGTTTTGCAATTACCACTATTTGGAGGATCTGCTCCATAGAAGGGAGGGGGTAATGATCCTTCAGGGATGATTTGTTCAAGTCCTATAATTCCATCCATAACCTTATCTCTCCATTCTTCTTCTTGACTAGAAATATGTTAGACACCCAAGTTGAATGCTTGATTGGGTATATTATTCATGAGTTGATCAATTTCCTTAACTCTTGAGCCATGAGAGAATCAATCTTTGGGTTTATCATCCTTTGCTTTTGATAGACAGGTTTGGCTCCTTCTACTAGGTCTATGGTGTGTTGGATGACCTAACAGTTGTACCCTTTCAAATAATCTTAAGTCCATACCATGACCCCTTTATACTTATTATAGAAAGAAATCAATCACTCCTTATCTTCTTGGGGAACTACATTTCTAACCTTCAGTTTATTCCATCTCCAACATCGAGCTCAGAGTAGTCACTCTTATTTGTAAAAAAATTTCATTTATCATTCCTTGCATCATTAAAATTGAATAGATTCTCTAGGGTGATCATCCTTTTTGGATGTTTGTTGGATTTAGTTGCATGATTTGATCCCTGTAGGCTTCCTTGATCTTTGGTTGTAATTGTTCTATGAATTTGCATGATTGCTGAAGGAATAGGGTGATTAGAGAATCACTTTTGAACACTTGATAGTTTTAATCATTATCTAGGATGGTAGGTATGAGAATTACCCACACTACTTTCTCATTAGTAAATAAATCTATTACTAGATCAAATTGGGAGTTGATCACTACCATCCTATCAGCTTTTGCATTCATAGGTTTGGGAATGATTTGAATATTGAATGCTTTGAATAATTCAATCAAGTCCCATATCCAATGTCGATAGGATCTCATATATACAATATTTATGGTTTTGATTCCTCTTATCTACTTTATAACCAGCTTAGAATCATTGAACACTTTTAGCCTTTTTACACCCATGAATTCAATGAGACTGAGGCCATGAACCAGGGCTTCATATTTGGCTTCTTTATTTGTATAATTAAATTAGAAATGAAAGGATTAAAGTGTTTTTTTTCCTAGATGGGGACATTAATTGGGTACTGACCCCAACATCGATCTTGCATTTCACATCATTGAAGTGTAGAGTTAAAAAATAGGACTCACTTTTATGATCTTTACTTTGATCCTCTTTCCTTTTTATGACCTTGAGAATGGCCTAGTATTCATAATGAACCATGTAGATCCCTAGATTGGTGGAAACAAAGTTTGTGAATGGATCACTCTTAATGAATTCATTGATAAGGACCTCTTCCTTTGGGGTTCAGTTGTTTGCTATCCTCTCTTCTTCAAACATTTCTATGTGATACATGTATTTCTTAGAGAAATATGTGTGTGTTACTTTGAATTTTATCATAGCATATTTTGCTATGTGTTTTGGATGTAGTGGTTCAGATAATATCCTCATCTTTGAACCATATTTGGTCTTCAAGATCAAGTGGGACCAATTTAATGATAGGTATCTACCTATCTTGGTGGTGAAATCTCTTAACAAACATAACCTAAAGACTGGCATGATGTCTATTACTACAACTTCCTGTGACACAGTGATGTTAGGAGAAGAATATAAGGTGATGCGAAAGAGCATTGATGATACCTATGGTTTAAACTTTCTTCCCATCTAATTACATTACTCCTTTATTTAAAGGTTCATAGTGTAGTTGCAGTGTATCCACGATCTACTTAAGCATCATCATGGTGCTAGGACTAGAATCAATCATGGAATTGTTCAACAACTCTTCCCCATGATAAACATCAAATAGAATGGGGTGGGTTTTGTCTTACTTAACCCCTCTTTAGAGTTGATAAATTTTGATGGTGTTTGGGATTGTGCACTTTGCTAACTTCCTTTCCCTTTGTTTGTGTGGGCTTTGTATCTAGTTTTCCTAACATGGCCTTCTCTTGGTCCTCTAAGGCTTCTTTCAGTAGAGACTTCTACTTGGGGATAAATAGGACATCCTGGATAAAAATATTGGTTGAAACTTTCTTTAGTTATTCTACCACATTGTATGACCTTGGAAGTAGCACCTTGGGGTCTTTTACCTTGTTTTATACTACATCACCCACCTTTGATATGTTTGGGGTGATTATTGGGGTGTTGAAATCTTCTCAAAGTCACTTTAGACCTTATGGAAGTTTTTTGGCTTTTGACCAATCTCTTTTTGGAGTGAGTTTAATAGTCTAATTAGACTTGTGGATCTCTGTACATGGGGACCTCACTTGCATAGAATGCATCATCATCTTATACCTAAGATAAAATCAAAAACTTTGAAGCTATCTCCTCTTCTTATTCTAAGGAAATTCCATACATTTGTGCTATTAAGACAACATTTTCAATTCCTGAGGACTGGTACATGTACGAGGATGAATTAGATGTGTCACATTTCTTCATTGCTTGATACCTTTTTCTATAGATTTCATCTTGGGAAATTTTGGGGTGCATATACATCATTACATGGAAAAAACCATCAATTCAAGTCATTCTACAATTTGTTTTGGCCTGCGACTAGTTCTCTACTTGCATTTGGTGAGACCGTTTACAAATGATCAGGCACTAACATAATTTGATGTGGGTCACATCTGATAGTTCAACACTTAATGATTTTGTGCTTGATGATTCAACCTTTATCTCTCCTTGTACTGATTATTATGATAGGGTACTCTCCTTTATTGGTATTTATGGAAAGGGGGATTTGGAGGCATAGCCTACTACCTCTTGAGATTTATGATCTCATTGGATAAGTTCAATAAGATACTCTTCATGTCATTCACCTCTATAGCTATCGAGGATGAGGATGATGTGCTCACCTAAGTAGGTAGATATATATACATGGAAGGTAGTGCCTATGAGGTTCTTGGGATTTCTTCTTGTGGTGACATTGATATCTTTGGAAACATTAGCATGGGTGATCAAAGAATAAGCTTCCTAGTGTTTATCAAGTTTTTCTCAGTCCTGACTGCTAGATCATGCTGAAAATGTTTGAGTTGAAGGCCTTGAGGTAGAAGATAATGGCCATGCCTAATGGTGGTCAAGATTCTATTGGAATTCTCTACCAGTTCTTATCAAACCTAGTATTGAAATTAATAATAACCTCTTGCAAGCTTCTCTTAATATTTATTAGATATTACAATAGATATGATTGGTATACCTTCTCATTAAAACACTCAAAGAATCTATTGCCTAAGTCATCTTAGGTGGTGATTGAGCTGGGTAGCAAGGATCGATGCTAATCAAGAGCTCACCCTTTGAAAGAGGTGGCTAGTAACCTTAAAGCCATGTTCTACTATGTAACATAGTGCACAATACATACATTCACAACATCTTGAAGATGTTTCACTACACTTTTGAATTCTTCCCTCAATGATTTAGTTAGTGCTTTTAAGGCATTATCAAGAAAAGGGTCCCATGTAGATGGCAGTACTAGAAGGATGAGTGGGCTACCATTGTTTCATGGTACAAAGTTTCTTGGTGCTCCTAGGATTGCCATTTGTTATGGTTGTTGTGTCACACTAGATCCTTTGATCCTTTGACAAGTTGGGGCTACTATAGGTGGTGTTAACAAGCTTGTATTCTTTGTTATTTATGACCTTGTAATAGGTTTATGGCTTATAAACTATGAATTATAGTAAGTTAGACAAGTAGTTTCATCCCATCAAGCATGTCGGAAAATAAAAACTGTTGATGCCTAAAACTCTCACTCTAGGAAAACAAGATTTTATGGGAAGCTCTACAAGTGTGGGCCTTGAATGCAACCTCCAAGGTTTTAGAAACTAGTTCTTCAAATTGGTTTTGGGGAAAAGGGTTAGGAAAAAAAACTATTAAAACTTAAAATAAGGACTAACTAAGGTGATGCACCAAGAAATTTAAAAATGTTAACTTAATATTTCATAAAGTAACTATAATTATTTATCATTATATACTATTAAAGGAGCATATGCATGAATTAAAGTCCATAACATAGACAATAATTATTACTATAAAAGTAAAGAAAAGAAGAAAATAAATAGAAATAACTTTCCACTCAGTTTGACACACAAAACCATATCTTCTTCATTGTTAGGTGGAGAGAAAAATGCAAAAGGACTCTATGGACACAATATACAATATTCAATCCAACCCATGAGGGCCACCTACTAAGGTCAAAGAATGAAAACACTAACTGTTGCTACTTCTATTCTATAACTAGACTATTAAAAATGGCTACTCTTTGATAATAGCAAAAAAAATTCATCTACCAACCCTTACAAAAGAAAAGAGCCCTGCTTTAGGTATGATGGCCTCTTGAGTAAATGACACCTGCAACTAGGCAATCATGCTCATGATGAGGCTTTTATAGATGACAAAGGAGCTCCAACTCATGAGTGTAGTTTGGTTTTCAAAGATATCAGATATGGAATGATTAAATGTCCATGATGCTTAGAAGTGTAGTGGTGACATGTGGATACTTCCTAAACTACCCTTAGAATACTGTTAGGAAGGGGGGACCCACTACTTTTGCCCAATGGCACTTCTTGAAGGTTTGATAAGAAAATTTTGCTCATGAGGAGTACTAGGATGACATGTGGTGGGTTTGCTTCATTCATTGTAACTACTTGGTGGGTCCCCTTCCTAACTCCATCAACCAATGGCATGATCCCTGGTCTTAAAAAAATAACGTTTACTGTCAAGAATCATCGTGACACCATGTGATGAGCTAGTGCTTCTCTTAGAGAAACTATTTTTTCCTTTTCCAAAATGAGTATAGGGGCACCACATGGAAAATTTGCATCCCTCCTTACAACTAAAGATGGGCCCCATCTATTATCCTGTCAGCCAGTGGTACTAATTTAAGCTTTGACAAAATAAATCTAGCCTTGGATGAGTGTTGGGTCACCACATAGAACACTAACACTTTTCCTAGGAAAATTGAGAACCTTTATGTTAAATGAGCATCGAGATGCCATGTGGAGAGCTTGAAAGGAAGCTAGAAATTGGCCAAAAAAATATAAGGGGAACCCAAGGGATAAGAGGAGGCCAAACAAAATGTTGAACCTTATGGAACACATTTGAGAATAAAAGCTGACTACTCCAAAACTCAAAAGTGTGGATAATGATCCATAGGTGGATTGAATCTCTAGGTTATAGGGATAGATCCCATTGATGTGTCAATTAATCTCATTCACTAATCTATTAAATTGTAATGAAAAGGGAGAGAAACCTGATCTAATGGAGGTGATGAACCAAAATAATTGACCACTACCAACCAACTGTATATGCACATCAACCATGAGACTAACTTAAAAACACATAGTACTCCTAATCTACCTCTCTATATCAACACTTCATTATGTAGGTTATGAAATATGTTTGGGCTAGGTATAATAGTCAAGAGGTCATAAAATTACACTAATGAGTAGACAACTCACTCAATCTTCACACTTCACTTGGTCACTTCACATGACCTACAAAAAAGCTTTCAAACTACATATGAGTGCTTGAAAAGGACAACATGCTAAAAAATACTAAGAAAAACACTTGATAGGATCAACTAATCATACACACACACTAAAAATAGTCAAAGGAGGAGGTAAAACTAGTATTTTATCATTAATCAAAGGCATATAAATGGGTAGGGATTCACCATACCCAAGTGAAGGATGTTTTTAATGCCAAAATAAGTAGTACATATAGAGAAAATGAGAAAGGATAGAGAGAGAAGATGTTGGAGTGACTCCTACCAAGTGTTATCTCAAAAGGATCAAGTTAAAATAAAGAGGAATATGCAATTAGGTAGTTATTAACTCTCTTTAACATGTGTGTACATATCATGGTTTATTCCTTCATCAATGTGGTGTAGAGTAACTCTTAGTTTCTTCTTGAATGGCTCATCATCCTCATTCATTAAACTACCAATTCTTGTGTAAAAGGAGTTACAATCTCACACTATATCACATGATGTACCCACTCTCTTCATAGTTGAAAACTTTACCTATGTAACAACCTTATTCTTGATTACATCTAAATTCCCTTGTTATTGATGTCACCTAGTTCATACCTTGAAAAGCCCAAAAACTGATCTTGGAGGCCTGTAACTTGCTCCTAGTCCTTGAAAATTTCATATTTAGGGACTAAAATTTTATAATATTTATGAAATTTTATTTGAGAGATATAATCACTCTCTATAACTCACCATTATCTTCTAAGATTGCCCATGTGGCCTCAAATAAATATGTAGTCTCACTTCTAGTATGCAAGCATACTGACAATCTAATTCAAGTGTAGTTATAGATTGGAAATCCATATTGTCACCATATAAGTCCTTATATTATCTTGAAAGGAATCATAAAACTTATTCCCATTCTTACAAGGTCTTCACAATTGATTAAGATGTGTACACATAGCCCAAATCCTTGCAAATGAGACTAAAATTGTAATTTCTAGGCCAATTCTATACTATTTTCCACTCAATCATGCCAAATAATGGCCTAATAAGGTATCCATGAGACCTATGTATGTAATTTTAATCATTCCCAAGCCAAAATAGTCCATTTTCAGCCATTTAATTCACCTTCTCTTTCATCAGGTCGTTGTAGGGTTTAGAGGAGATAATTTTCTTCGCAATTATTGATAAAGTTGAAGGCCTCAAATTATGAACTAATGCTAAATTGTGGGAGTATGGGTATCCTGTGAACATCTTTTAATATCACCTGGTCCCATGCACAACCTCCTTCATGTTTCAATCAAAAGACTATGCCATTTTGAGCTCCTCTTGAGGCTAAAATAGGGTTTTGAGATGTTTGTTATCTTAAGGATTATTCATACTTCATATGAATTTTATCCCTAAAATAATGGCATATAATTGGAATATAAGAGTCTGCTTCACTCACCCAATATCCATTCCCTTCCATGCATCTCCTTGGTGGAGTTATGAGTTTCACAAAATGACCTCTTAGGTATGGAGGACTGTGCATAAAGGTGGAAAGAGAGATTTTAAGCTTAAAATCCTCCAAAATGCTCACCATTGATTAGAATGACCTTAAATTTGTCTGAGACAACCTATAACATGTCTCTAAAATTATTTTAATGGGTAATGTCCTTCAAAAAGATTCTGCAACCTATTTTGTTACCATGAGGGTTGATTGGTTGTTTAAGCTGCTTAACCCTAGAGGTCTATTTCTTGGGTTCCTTCTTTATAATACTGAATAAATATCATTTAATATATACCTAGGTATTTATCACCTCTAAAAATCCATAAATCCTCATATTCACCCCAAAACATGCTTGTTTCCCTCATACTTCATGTATCTAGCTGTAAGTGCACAAATTAGGCTTCTTGACTTCAACCTGGGAATATGCCTTTCTTAATTATGTTTTAGCATTTTGCTGGTCTTGTCCAATAATATAAGGTTATATTAATTCTCTTTATCAATTCTCTACAAACCCCTTACTCTTTCATAATAATCATAAGTCTCCTTTCTGCTTTCATACACAAGCCTATGGATGAGCATTTAGACTTATTAGGCTTGATTAGACCTCTTGTCTCTGTAATGCCATCAGTCACTTTATGAGTTATTTGGAGAATGTTGGGAAATAAATTCATGTTATTCCTAACATTCATACATACGTCTTAATATTAAGTTCACTTTATACATGGACCTTTTTTAGATCCTAGATTAACACAGGCCTGCATGTAACAATCCCGCTGGGTTAGACATAGAAATACATGATTTTTTTTTCAAACAACACATATACTATAAATAAATTACACCATGAGAATTTAATCAGTGATCATACAAAATACTCTAGGAAAGATAAATTTAAATGAATTATACCATGTCATACATCTCGGATCACTACCAACATATGATAACACATCATAATACAAACATAAAAAGTAATTAAAAATAGCTAGCCATGATGGTTCAATACACAGTCACTGTTGTCAATCCTCGATAATTAAGTAATTATAAATCTTCATGATCATGTTTCTAATAATAAATACAATATAATACAATGTATATAAATAAGATACATGGCTCCCTAGAGCATGAGATCCCTGGACTCTCCAATATTTATGAAAATCTCAAGTGTCATCTCAAATGTAGTACTTTTATGGGGAGGGAGAGAATCATCCAAGTGATTTTCCAAACCAACCATGGACCAAAGATCCCACATACTAATCCCATTAGGAATGGATCTCCCTTCACAGATGAGTAGACAGTGATGGTGTAGGAATCTAGAGAGACAAGCTAGTACTCATGTGCTATATGATATCTAAAACTAAACATGTAGTTTATCATAGAAAATAAGTTCTATTGTGAGTCATGGCACAAACATGTAAATCATACTCATGAGATGATATTGTCTCATTAAACATACTTTATCTAAATTTTTAGTAATAATAAATTATAATAATCTATAGATTAATCAAATTCATACACACCACTAGATCAGATTGCCTTCATTTGGCATTATGATGCTAGTAAACCAATGAAGTCTGTCTCACTCCTTACTCAATATCAACAAATTGAGATTGGTCAAGCATAATTTAACAACAATATTCATATAGTTTGCATCTTACTACCAATTATATCATATAACATGCTAAACATATGAATAATGAAAGAATTGTTAGGGTGTGGAGCTAAAAGCTTCACCAAGGAGCATACTAAAACAGGTTCGGGTCTACACAGACGCCGGCGTCGGTCAGGAGCGACCGACGTCGGTCAGTAGCAGTTGCAGAGGCCCCGATGTCGGCAATAGGGTCGGCCGGCGATGGTCACAGGCGAACAAGCAGGAACCGACGTCGGTTACCTGCATGTCCAGAAAGCTATTTCCGTGGACAGCAGCGAGTGTTTGCATAATAAGTTTGAGTCGTGAACTCAAGCTTGCGTCTCTATTATTAGCAATATTATTTTTAGAGCCCTTGTTCAAGAGGCTTAACTGTTTGTTGTAAGAGCATGCTCAAGTTCCCTATTTCTATATGTAGGAAAGATCTTCTTAGCTTAGAATTGTAAGAGAAGTGTTGAAGTGTAGAACTGTAAGAGTAGAACATTGTGAATGTTTGAAGGACAGTACAGAGTTGCATCAATCCAGGTTGTTGGATTTGAGTGTACTTGAGAGAGAGCTCTTGAGGAATAGAGATCTAGTGAGAGATCTTGTGTGCATCTGAGAGAGGTGTGGAAGAACAAAGTTTCTTCAAATTGTATTCCTATTGTAAAGAGTTTCAATACAAGTTTTCAGGGTGTTTTCTTGTATATCTTGTTCTGTGCTATTTATCATTCTAGTTACTTATCTATCTCATTTATTTCCGCATTTATTGCTTTCACAAGTGTAATCTATTGTTGGTTTGATCCCCCAACAAGTGGTATCAGAGCCTTGGTTACAGGTTACAGGTTACAGGTTACAGATTACAGGTTGCTCACAGGGGTTTCTGCAGGGATTTTTGTTTGAGTGGGAGAAGCAATGGCAGAAGAAAGTAAGTTGAGAATGGAAAAGTTTAATGGCAAGAACTACCAAAATTAGAGAATGCAGATAGAGGACTATCTGTATCAGAAAGATCTCTACTTACTGTTAGGTGGGATAGCAAAGAAGCCCAAGGACATGGAGGATGAAGAATGGGAAGTTCTTGACAGAAAGGCTCTTGGGTCTATAAGACTGAGTCTGGCCTCCACTGTGATATCTAATTTGTCACAGGCAAAAACAACGGTAGAATTGATGACCACGTTAGCAAATATGTATGAAAAACCCTCAGCTTCAAATAAGGTATATCTTATGAAGCAGTTATTTAATTTGCATATGAATGAAGGTGGATCTGTTTCTACTCATCTGAATGATTTCAATGGAATTGTTAATCAGTTAAGTTCTGTCAATATAGTGTTTGATGATGAGATAAAAGCTCTTTTGATATTATGTTCTTTGCCTGAAAGCTGGCATGGCTTAGTAATGGCAGTTTCTAATACTGCATCTGCATCAAATATTTTGAAAGTAGAGGATGTTGTTAGTGTTATCTTGAATGAGGAAATACGCAGGAAAAGCACAGAAGAGACATCTGGGAACGCTTTAAATTTTGAGAGCAGGGGAAGGCAAAAAGAAAAGAGCAAGAGGAGATCAAGATCTAAGTCTAAGGTGAGAGGAAGATCCAAATCCAGGAATGGCAGGAAGCCACAATGTTGGAATTGTGGAAAGATGGGGCACATAAGCAGAGATTGTTGGTCAAAGCCTAAGGAGGACAACCAGCACGAAGGAAAGGAAGAAGCCAAGGTTGCAAGTATTGCACAAGATGCTTTAATTTTCTCTTTGCATAATAACATAGAATCTTGGGTATTAGATTCTGGTGCATCTTTCCATGCTACCCCTAACAGAGAATATTTCAGTGACTATATCCATGGAGATTTTGGAATAGTGTACTTAGGGGATGATGAGCCTTGTAAGATTACTGGCAAAGGTAAAGTGCAGCTGAAGATGCAGAATGGCAACACATGGGTGTTGAGAGATGTGATGCATGTTCCTAGTTTGAAAAAAAAATTGATTTCTGCAGGTAAGCTAGGTGATGAGGGTTGTACAGTAACTCTCACAGCAGATTCTTGGAAGGTGACCAAGGGTGCACTAGTTATGGCCAGAGGTAAGAGAGAAGGTACTCTCTATCTGTGTAATTGTGTTACTAACAAATCTCCTTCAGTTTTATCTACTTCAGGTGTGGATTGTAAATTGTGGCACTCAAGGCTTGGCCACATGAGTGAGAAGGGGATGTCAATACTTAAGTATAAAGGTATGCTTTCAGATTTGAAAAGTATGGATCTAGAATTTTGTGAGCATTGTGTATTTGGAAAACAGAAAAGGGTTAGTTTTCTCAAGACTGGGTCTACTAAGAAAAGGCAGAAGTTGCAGCTTGTTCACACAGACGTGTGGGGACCGGCTCAGGTAGCCTCTATTGGCGGATCACGGTACTATGTTACATTCATAGATGACGCCACAAGAAAGGTATGGATCTACTGTATTAAAAAGAAATCTGATGTTTTT
This sequence comes from Torreya grandis, assembly GCA_037957365.1. NCBI lineage: Eukaryota > Viridiplantae > Streptophyta > Pinopsida > Cupressales > Taxaceae > Torreya > Torreya grandis. The sequence continues at coordinate 3,101,143 of JARHVA010001327.1, forward strand.
GAGACTTTTAAGTTTTGGAAGGCTATGGTTGAGAATGAAACAGGCAGAAAATTAAAGTGGCTGAGATCTGATAATGGCGGTGAGTTCTGCAGTCTTAAGTTCAAATTGTATTGTTATACACATGGAATCCGTAGGCAAAGGACGGTTCTAAGGACACCTCAGCAGAATGGTATTGTTGAAAGGATGAACAGAACTATCATGGAGCGTGCAAGATGTATGAGATTGCATGCAGGGTTGCCCTTAGAGTTTTGGGCAGAAGCAGTTGACACCGCAGTGTACCTGATTAACAGAGGACCCTCTACAGCTCTGGATGGTGGAATTCCAGAAGAGGCATGGACAGGTAAAAAGGTAGATCTCTCATATCTCAAAGTTTTTGGTAGTGAAGCCTTTGTGCACATAGATAAGGAAAATAGAAAGAAGCTTGATCCTAAGTCTATGAGGTGCATGTTTATAGGCTATGGCTCAGATGATTTTGGTTTCAGATTTTGGAATCTAGGAACTAACAAGGTAATCAGGAGTCGTGATGTTGTTTTCAATGAAAAAGTGATGTACAGTGATCAGATAAGGAAGCTGGATCAATCTGGGCAGAGCAATAGTGAATTGGACGAAGTTATGGTCCAAAATGAGCTCGCGGGAAAAAGAAATAATCACTTGCAGGAAAACACAGAGACCGACGTTGGCAGGGTAGGAACCGGCGTCGGTAGTACAGAAACCGATGTCGGTCATACAGAGACTGACGTCGGCAGACCAGGCACCGAGGTCGGTCAGGAAGAATCGACGACGGCCAGTAACAGGTCTACAAGTGGCCGAGGTCGATCACTGTCAAAAAATTTGGGTGGATAGATTGTTGAGAACAAGTCCAAGACACCCACCAGGAGGTCTGAAAGGGTAAGTAAGCCTCCAATTAGATATTCTCCTTCCTTATATTATTTATTGCTAACTGATGGTGGAGAACCAGAGAGTTTTGAAGAAGCAATACAGGTGGAGTCCAGGAGTAAGTGGGAGCGTGGCATGGTTGAGGAGATGGAGTCCTTAAGAGAAAACCAAACATGGGATTTGGTTGAATTGCCAGCTGGTAAGAGAACACTGAAGAACAGATGGACCTACAGGTTGAAGGAAAGTGAGGATGGACAGATGCGATATAAGGCCAGATTAGTAGTAAAAGGATTGGCACAAAAGCCAGGTATTGACTTTGGTGAAATTTTTTCTCCTGTTGTTAAGATGACTTCAATAAGGGTTGTATTGTCTTTGGTTGCTTTTAAGGATTTGCATCTCGAGCAGCTAGATGTTAAGACATCGTTTCTTCATGGAGATTTGGATGAGGAAATTTATATGGAATAGCCAGAAGGATTCGAGGTCAAGGGTAAGGAGAAGTTTGTGCAGGTTAAAGAAAAGCTTGTATGGCCTCAAGCAAGCTCCAAGGCAATGGTACTTGAAATTTGACAGGTTTATGACTGAGCATGGCTACAGTAGGTGTCAATCAGACCATTGTGTGTATTTCAAGAGATTTGATAACGGTAGATATATTATTCTATTGTTGTATGTAGATGACATGCTGTTTGCAGGGTCTCACATGCAGGATATCTCTGAGCTTAAGGAGAAGTTAGCTCAAACATTTGCTATGAAGGATTTGGGAGCAGCGAAGAAGATCCTTGGCATGAGCATTAAGAGAGACAGGAAAAATCATAGGTTGATATTGTCTCAAGAAGATTATGTGAACAAGGTGTTGGAGAGGTTTAATATGCAGGATGCAAAACCGGTAAGTACACCTATGGCTGGACATTTTAAGTTAAGCAAAGAACAATGTCCCAATTCACATGAAGAGGTAGAGTACATGAGTATGGTTCCATATTCTTCCACAGTAGGGAGTTTGATGTATGCAATGGTGTGTACTAGACCTGACATTGCCCAAGCAGTGGGAGTAATAAGTAAGTATATGGCCAATCCAGGTAAGGAACATTGGAAAGCGGTTCAATGGATCCTTAGATATCTGAGAGGAACCAGCAGCAAGCATTTGTGCTATGGAGGTTCAGATACTTCTCTACATGGTTATGTAGATTCAGATATGGCAGGGGATTTGGATGGCAGGAGGAGCACCACAGGTTATGTTTTTACTGTAGGTGGAACAGCGGTTAGTTGGATATCTAAGTTGCAGAAGGTTGTAGCCTTGTCAACTACAGAAGCAGAGTATATTGCAGCTACAGAAGCTAGCAAGGAGATGATATGGATGACACGGTTCATGGAAGAGCTTAGAAGGGAGCATGGGAGTTGCAGATTGTATAGTGACAGTCAGAGTGCAATCCATTTAGCTAAGAACTCAGCTTTCCACTCAAGAACCAAGCACATACAGCTAAGGTACCACTTCATACGGCAGGTATTGGAAGATGGTGAGTTGAAGCTGGAGAAGATCCATACAGACAAGAATCCTGCTGATATGCTAACAAAGCCGGTTACAAAGGAGAAGTTGAATCTTCATTCAACTTCTATTGGTCTTCATGATTGAGTTGAAGATGGAGGAGCTAGAAGATGTTGTACAGGTTGGTGCAGCTGGTTTATCTCCAAGTGGGAGATTGTTAGGGTGTGGAGCTAAAAGCTTCACCAAGGAGCATACTAAAACAGGTTCGGGTCTACACAGACGCCGGCGTCGGTCAGGAGCGACCGACATCGGTCAGTAGCAGTTGCAGAGGCACCGACGTCGGCAATAAGGTCGGCCGGTGACGGTCACAGGCGAACAAGCAGGAACCGATGTCGGTTACCTGCGTGTCCAGAAAGCTATTTTCGTGGACAGCAGCGAGTGTTTGCATAATAAGTTTGAGTCGTGAACTCAAGCTTGCATCTCTATTATTAGCAATATTATTTTTAGAGCCCTTGTTCAAGAGGCTTAACTGTTTGTTGTAAGAGCATGCTCAAGTTCCCTATTTCTATATGTAGGAAAGATCTTCTTAGCTTAGAATTGTAAGAGAAGTGTTGAAGTGTAGAACTGTAAGAGTAGAACATTGTGAATGTTTGAAGGACAGTACAGAGTTGCATCAATCCAGGTTGTTGGATTTGAGTGTACTTGAGAGAGAGCTCTTGAGGAATAGAGATCTAGTGAGAGATCTTGTGTGCATCTGAGAGAGGTGTGGAAGAACAAAGTTTCTTCAAATTGTATTCCTATTGTAAAGAGTTTCAATACAAGTTTTCAGGGTGTTTTCTTGTATATCTTGTTCTGTGCTATTTATCATTCTAGTTACTTATCTATCTGATTTATTTCCGCGTTTATTGCTTTCACAAGTGTAATCTATTGTTGGTTTGATCCCCCAACAAGAATACATTTATTCCATCAAATGTATGAATGAATCTTACATTATTATCTATCCCATACTAGAAATAATGATTACAGCCTATACCAATTTAGATAAAAAATTCAATTATCACAATTAGTTTCCAAACATACTACACACTATGATAACCTATATTACCATAATCTAGTATTCTAAGACATAAACCACTAGTTTTCTACAATCAGTCATATAAAATAGTCTTAAATACATGGAAACATAAGCATTTATTCAAGAAAATAGATATAACAAAGCAAGTCACAATTTCCACAAATACATAATATTTTATCCTTACATTCATTACAAACTCAAAGGTTGTATGCACACATACATAACGTCCTACTAATTATCACTGAACATGTTATTCATAGTAATAACCAACATGCATATAATTAATCAGTCATTGTAGGTGTGAGTTTAGACATAACAATTATAGCATGTACCATCTAGGGATAACATACATTTATATTTTTGTACTCTATGACATCCCATACTATCATAGATCATTATTTATGAACACAACTACACAATTACAAAAAATTAGTCCTGCAATTCTAAGAAACAAGTGACCCATCAACATACATAATAATCCAACAAGTACGGGTTTATACCACCTAGGTATACCCTTATATTAAAACTCCATACTACTAAAAATTATAGGCACATATCACGATGCACTATTATATGCTACATATGTCTAAACACTTGTATATATTAATAGTCTTGTAATATGTACCACACACAAGTATTCAATGTTGAATATATATAAACTTAATAGTCAGTCATTGCCTTTTCATTAAGAGATGTATAAATTATATAACATATCATGTACCAATATTATAGGTATATTTCTTATATATGATTACTTATACATCAGAATATGTACCGCACATAAGTTTTCACTATTGTATGTATATGTGCCAATAGTCATTCTAATCAAGATCTTTATAAGATTTCAACAACCATTATAATTATACACTCAGGTTAACAGATTAGGTACTAAAGTTATGAGAATATCTTTATACATAAATTACTTTTCTTAATCTAGATCAATGTCAAATAATCATATGGGTATCTCATTATGACTTAAAATATATATCATCTCTTTATTAAACATCATAATGAGTATACAGATATTATATATTCAATTCTATCCATAGATAAGAACTATTGATTTTCATGTTACTAGGATAATAAAGTGGGTTCCATAAAGAGTATTAAACCCATAGTTCACTCCTCTACTACAGAGTCAATATTTTATTCCTGTTGTTACAATAGTCTCACAACTCACTACATGGACATCTGAAATGTCTTTCTATTAAGATCTTGTTTCATCAAGTTATTATACAAGTCAATTTACCTATAATTATCTAAACATGATAACATAAAGATAAATTAATGGAATTAGAATTAACTCTCATTAACTCTGACCATATAAAAGAAGATAAACACCTATATTTATATTTGAAATTTAGGTTCAAGCTTTTACAAATGTAATTATTCAATCAAGTGCACTTAGGAATGTAACTCCTAGGAAGTAGCATTGATGTGTATGTGTAAAAATTGATAAATTTGATTTTCTTGAAATGGAAGTAATTATTGCTAACATGGAGAGAAGCAAAATAATAAAAGTATAATAAAAACTTTAAAAATATTACATGCCTCATTTACGAAATTATTTTTCCCATTTCTAATATGATTTTTTGTATGATAAGATATTAAAATTCAAGATGGGTTAAATTCATATAAATAGCCATTTAGCATGATATTTGCATTTTAATATTGAACACATACCAACATAGCAATTAGAGAAAGCTACTTATGTTATAAAATGAGCATTCAACAAGGAAATTAAAGTGTACACACATAAAAATAATTGTATGTTGCTTCTAAGGTTTCACCGGATAGTAACACAATATGAATACTCCATCTTTAAATATTTTTTCTAACAAACTTTATAACTTGTCGATTAAGAGTGACTGGAATAGCTATAGTTAGGTTATCAAAACTATATTTCAAATCCTCTAAATGACAACCAAAAAATAGGTAGCATACGATCATCTTATTGCATTTGGATCCCAGGAAGTAAGCTAATTATAGTTGTATTAATAAATTAGTACAACATGGTCATTAAAGACATCCTCTAGAATGGGATGGCCCACAAAGGTTGCAACTAATCCATTCATTTTGCATATTTATTCTTCAAAAGGAAGAATGCATAATATGTGATCAACTATGTTTCTTAATCCCTTTAATCACTTTTCACCTCCTTTTCATGCCTAAAATGAAGGTGCAATATAATGGACACACAAAGGGTAAACTAGTCCCTTCTCAGCACATCTAGCACATATATACTTCAATAATAAAAAAGAGAACCCTTTGGAGTCAATTGTGATAATAACATGTTGTTGAAAATCTAAAGTAAACTATGTTTCTTTCTTTAATATCACCCATAATTTTTTGATATGAGGAACAAATTCCAAAATGCCCATTAATATAAGGTCCTCCATTGGAAATTGTGATAGCAATCCTTCTCTAATCATCAAGGACCCTCCAACTCTATCAAATTTGAAATTTATGGGAGATAGGAGCTTGAGATAATTCATGAGTCTATTTCCAATGATGTCTTCAAAAACTTCACCAGCCACTATAAAAGCCCTAAATTCTTCATTAGTGTCTATTAGGTTTCTTATTACTATAGTTGATAAAAATTTGCTATGCAAATTCCATTCATTGGTTGATTTTTATTTTATAGTGGATGTTTAAATCTTGGAATTGAAAATATGCAAGGTTATCTTCATTGAAATTTTAAGGGACAACCAGAGCTAATAAAATTTGCATGAATTTGTGGATACAAGGAAACATAATTTGAAGAAATTAAATTTTTGTGTTTGGCATAAATGAGGGAAAACATAGATCTCCTCATTCTTAAGGGAGAGTTATTAAGATTCCTACATTTTAAATTTACCACTTGGTAAGTACAAACATTGATTGATGTATTCCTTTTGTTGATATGTAACTCCTCACACTCACACACACACACACACACACACACACACACACACATTGGTGTATTAAGGTAAATCACTTATATTACATGGCTTTCCATATGACTGTTGTATTTTTTTTTATAACTCTAAAATGACTATAATTAAAATACAATGCAATGATTAAGTTTTATTACAATAATAATAGGATGCAACGATCTAGATATATGAAATCTGTACATATATATTGCCTGTTCCAGAGTGTTTCCCAAAACCCACAGATGAGTAAATTTAATAAATTGCATACATAATAAGAGTAAAATATTTTCTCCAAAATCAAAAACTATATTCCTGTCCTTGAATTTAAAACATTACTAACTTACTTACAGTGTTCATACACCATCAACCGGTCCACCACTTTCTTTCTTTAGCTTGTCTTCATTATCCCTCCTTGACATTCATCCTTTCTTCTTTCTATTTATGTCTCTTGTGCCCTCTTTTTCCTTCCCTTTTTTTTTCTAATTGGCTCCCTTTAATGACTTGCCCCCTTCTTCTTTAAAGGCATTTTTAATATATTTTTAACATTCTTTTAATAAAGTATGATTTTCTTTTTTTGTTTTATTCCATATATTTCCTTTATTTATTTTTTATTTTTATTTACTTATTATTTTTATATTTTATAAATAATTCAATAATAACAATTATCTAGTTTATTTAATTAATTACCACATAATTAAACTATAGTACTATGCATTTAACCTTACGCATAATGTTCATGAAGCAACCACACATGATTTATTCCAAATACAAGCTATAAATTAAGCTAACACTCAATTAACCATGTGTAACCACTATCTAAATGCAAAAAAAATCAAAACACATTATGCTAACCATTTATTATGCATCTAATATGTGCTAGCTACTATGGTGTGTGTAAGGTTCCAATCGGTTTGTCTATCGCTCTTTGATATCTCCATCTATGTCACCCTCTCTAATGATGCTCTCCCTCTGTTATGCTCTAAGGGATGATTTCTCCTATGTCAACCTCAAAACAAGCAGGTATGTAGACCATCTCAACATGATATACATATATCACAAAATATAGCTGAAATGACAAATCAACATGTTTGTAATGTAAATACATACACTATAACTAATTCAAAACAATGCAAACATATATCCTAAGAAATATCTTACTATTACATAGTATCATATATTTTTAAGCTTAGTTAAAATAGAAAAATTGAAAATTTTCAACTGTAAATATCTACAGATAATCAAATAGTTTGCTTAGTGAGGAATCAAGATGTAACACTATAGGTCTGTATTTAGGAATTTTGACTACAAATTTGAATTTGATTTTCTCATCACTAGAACTCTAGTGTTTTGGGTGATATAATATATGTTCCAAACCCTTATTTTATCCTTCTAGAATTCTCAAGATTTATTTCTCATTATAGACATTCTTCTAGTCCTCATTTTCCTATGATAGGCTTGTGTGTGTTGATCAAGATTGCTTGACTGCATCTTTTGGTCTTCAAAGTTATTAGACACTATTACATCAAAGAGTTGGATATACTCTAATACATTTATAACAAGGTCCTATTATCACTCACACTTTTGATCCAATCCTTTATCACCTCTCTTAGACTCTCACTTTTAGGTCTCAAACACAAACTGCCCCTATCTAGTTCTTTTTTAATCCATATCTTGACACATGCCTATAAGTATTCTTTGACATGATCTAACCCTATGATTTTTTACCTAAGAGTGATTGTATACCTTAAAAATTATCTTGCATACACAAGCATGTGACTATCCTGAGTTACATTTGGAGTATGTTACCTTTCCAAACATGATGCCTAATTACTTTCATAGCTGAGTATCTCTCATTTTAAAGTCCATGTGTTATATTTTCATAAGATAACCATTTTTGGAGGAAATGGAAAGCATTAATATTTTGATATATGGAGTATAGAGTTGATAAATACCATTTGAGGAACACTTAGAATGAGTAGACCTCCACAACCAACAAGAACCCTGCCTGAGCCTTTGTATAGGCCTACAACTTTGAGGTCATAGAAGTTTTAAGTTCAAAAATTTCCTACACATGCCAAATGAAATAATAAGAGAGTGTATAAAGTTTTTTAGACCCATGATATAATCCAAAAGTTATACTCCTACTCCAATGAGCTCATTCATGCAAGAAAAATGCACAAGACTGAGCCATTGGGATTTTACAAGGGTTCTAGACTACTAAACTTGTTAACCTTTGTTCATAGAGTATAACCCCTTCAAACCCTATCTAATGGATGGGAATTTGAGGGAATTATGGCCCCCATATACCCCTAAGAGTATCTGATCCAACTCATTCTCTCTTGTATGGAATTAACACTTGATAATAACCTTTCCTAGTCTACCAAGGAGCTCGATTAAGGTTTTGGTGCATTTATTGACTTGAAAAGATCTACACAAGCTTGATTTAAACCATGTTGGCATTTAATATGTTGTATGAGTAAGGTGTGATCATTTTTTACCACCTTACATCTATTATTTATGTTTATTTCTTAGATTTCTCTACATATAACTCAGTTTTCATGAAAAAACTATCTCTACTACAAGGTTGTCATACCAAACCTTAGAACCAAAGGATGATGGATATCTCACTGACTTGAGTGATGGATTTGTAATGTATAACAAGATTTTATTCTCTTTATTTTTCCTTCCAAGACTGCATGCAGGAAAAATACCCATTTGTATAAGTGGACTTCAACGCACTCACTATCTATTTGAATCTCATGTTGGCTTCACAAGCTCAAAAATACGTTAGCTTTTAAATATATCTTTAAAAACCCCTATTTCAATGTGAATCACAATATATACCTTCTTCAAAGGCTTCTATAATGAAAGTTAACCTATATGACATGTTTATAAGGCATTTGATGACCTTAGAGACTCATTAGAGTTTGAAACATTCTTGATAAATAAACTACCAGAGATGACCTTAGATATATCACTACACCTCATGTCAAGAATCAAAATATTATTTGAACATCCCCTACACGTTGCCAACAATGACTCCTATAAGAAGTGGCTAAGACAACCAAAAATACAATGAGAACAAGAAACCTTAGTTTTTCCAAATATGTTAACATCTGCTAAAAAGACCTTACAAAGACCATTTAGAGACTGTTGGCCATTTTTGGCCCAAATACCAATTTTTTTCTAGTTTGAATGAAATGGACATAACTCAAGTAGAAAAATGGCAAAGTATTCAGACTTTAGGTTTCTAAGGGCATAGTCAAATTGGATTCTCCAAGGTGAATGACTTTGGGTTATCTTAAGTGGACAACTTTGGGTTTTTGAAGTCAAAAGACTTAAATTGCTTTATAAGTAGTCGGCAGTGAGAACTCCAAAGTAAGTAAGTAGTAGGGCTTGGAAAACCTGATTCAATCTTGGATAGTGTAATTTGGGTTCTCTTTCATAGAAGGCTTTGGGTTCGCCAAGGTGAATAGCTTACAATGCTTTATAAGTAATGAACAATGAGTAGTCTAAAGTAAGTTGTGAGTAAAATGGAAAGTTCCAAAAAGAAAATTATGGAAAATAGTCTAAAAAAAGCAAATGACCATGGAAAATTAAGGTCAATGGTCAGCAAATCAAAAGGTCCCATCCATCAAAGATAAGTGGCACAAGGGCATCCAGCTAGTAGGTAGATTGATGACTTGTAGGCATCCATGTTAGAAAGATCTACGATGCGAGTCAAGGATCCAAGGTAAATTTCAATGATCAATTAGAGCAAAAAAGAGCCCAAGTGATTGATGAGAACTGGTACATGCAAATATATAATGGTTTAATCCTTAGACATGGCTCTCTCTCTCTCACTCACATGATCAAAAGCATCATAGTTTAGCCATGAGTTTAAAAGTATGGAGACCTCATCCTTTTCAGGTAGAACATGCAAAGGGGAAGGTTTCCATGATGTTTTAATATAGGGATCAACTCAGTCATGCCAAGCAAAGACATCCAGCTACCTGCGACATGGTTCTCTCAAAATCCACCCAAGGGTAACTTGAATGAAGGATGGGCTTGAAGAGATTAGTGATGACCTTGAATGACTCACTCTATGGTCAAATAAGGATGACAATGGTGGTTGTAGGAATTTATGGCTCCCCTCTTTCGATTGTCTCATGTAGTCCCTCTTCTCTTTTGTTTTCTCTTCTATATATATATGAGATTTTAAGCCATTTTAAGGGTTCCTAGTTTTTTAGATTTTATTTTATCTTTATGGGAGATGAGACATTATTTGAGATATTAAAAAATATGCTCAACTTGATTAGGCTTGACCCTATCAAGCACTTGTAAGAACTACCTCTTGATGTAATAAAAGGACTTTCTTTGCCTATCTCTTGCCTTGGATTTATGTCTATTCAGTTGTGAACTATGGTATGTGTGAAGGATAATCTTCCTCATCCATGGTCCTATTTAGGGTGTTTTCAAGGCTATTCAAAGTTCTGGTTTAGTGTTCTTTCTACCATTGATGTGAGATTTTAGTAAGTCATATAACTCCTCTCTATTTTCATTTATTACTTGTGAAACCTTTTCCATGAAATACTAATGCAACCAACTCAATCTTGAGATTGTGCAAGTCGATATTGTCCTTTGTAGACTCAGTGTGGGTCTAAGATGGTGAGATTTTCCCATTTTACTTTGGTGCATCACCTGGTTATCTTTATTAGGATCCCTTATCCCATTTATAACCCTTTACCTTGTGAATAATTAGCTTAGCATTAGTTTAGGTGAGCATCAAAGAGAAACCATCCTACTCTAGAGGTTCAACCTCACTACAGGATACCCACAGCCTGAAGTTGTTCCCATGCTTGTAGATAAAAGTGAGAGAGCTTGAAAAACTCTCCCATGAAGGATGTAATTCCATTCTACAATAGTTTTTGGCTTGCCTAATGGGACTAAGGTCCAAAATAGTAAAAATACTTTTGGTGTTGTTCTTTTGCATATCAACCTTTAGAAGCATTCAACAAACATCAATGGTGACTCCAAACATTTATCAGCTAGTTTAAGTAGTCCAAGTGCCTAATTATCATTATCTGGTATGTATAATCAACCATCTTTTGATCAACATGCTTATTATCTACCTCAGCATCACACTTTTCAAGATAATAATGTTTATGTGTTCCCCCTTGTCTCCCTCAAATAACCTACCATCCCCATCATGATCTTTACCCTTCTCCCACCCCTACAAATGACTAAGATTAGCCTCTTATGCATTCAAATCAATCTGCTAATTCCCCTTGTCAAGATTCAAGAAAACATTATTAGATTATAACAAATTGATAAGGGATATTGGGAGGGGTTTAGAACTTTATCCAGTCGTCCCTACTCATGTTCTATAAGAAGCAAGGAGTTATCTTTAGATGGTCAAGAATAGGTGATCAGTTTGTAAGGATAAACTATGGGTAGTTTATGAGGGGGAGAATAAGGTGTGGTTGAGAAGCATGGTCTAAAATTTAGAAAGTGTGTTGATGTCTTATGAAGATCAACAGACTCAGTGCGATTAGTCATATGTTTCAAATCAACCCCCTACACCCATTCCTAATTTTTAGACTTTTTCATCTTTTTGGGAGATGATCATTCATTGAGATACTACAAAGTATGCTCTACTTGATTAGGCTCAACCCTGTCAAGTCTATTATAAGAAATACCTCTTGATGTAATAAGATGATTTCTTTGCCTATCTCTTGTCATTGATCAGTGCCTTAGTATGTTTGATCTTGGTGAACTCATGAAGGAGATTTTTCTTAGTCTATCAACTTTCTACTTGCCTCTTTAATGTATTTTCTAGCTCTTGTAGGTCTAGATTAGTGTTCTACGTGAACCTCTTCTAGTTTATTACCTTGATCTTGAGATTGTGTAAGCCATAGTTATCTTATGACTGATCTAGTGTGTGTTCAAGCATAGATGAGTCTTCATTTTAATTTGGTACATCACCTGGTTAGCCTTCTTAGAGGCCCTTATCCCCCTTCTAACCCTTTTCCCTGTGAATCATTAGTTTAGCATTAGTTTAGGTGAGCATCAAAGAGGAACTAGCCTACTCTAGAGGTTCAACCTCACTACAAGATACCCATAGCTTGAGGTTGTTCCCATGCTTGTAGATAGAAGTGAGAGAGCCTAAAAAACTCTCCCATGAAGGGTGAAATTCCATGCTATAATAGTTTTTGGCACACCCAATGGGACTAAGGTCCAAAATAGCAGAAATATATTTGGTGTTGTTCTTTTGCATATCAACCTTTAGAGGCATTCAACAAACATCAATGGTGACTCCAAACATCTATCAGTTGGTTTAAGTAGTCCAAGTGCCTAATTATCATTATCTGGTATATATAATCAACCATCTCTTGATCAACATGCTTATTCTCTACCTCAACATCACACTTATCAAGATAATAATGTTTATGTGTTCCCACCAAGTGGCCCTCAAACAACCTATCATACCCATCATGGTCTTTACCCTCCTCCCACCCTTGTGTATGACCAAGATCAACCTCCTATGTATTCAAATCAATTTGTTAATTCCCATTGTCAAGAATATGTTTATCCTATTACATCCTTGTCAAGATTCAATCAAGCACTATCAGATTATATAAAATTGATAAGGTAGATTGGGAGGGGTTTAGAAATTTCTCTAGTCATCCCTACTCGTGTTATACAAGAGGCAAGGAGTTCTCTTCAGATGGTTAAGAATAGGTTGTTAGTTTGTGAGGATGAACAATGGGTAGTTTATGAGGGGGAGAACAAGGTGTGGTTGAGAAGTGTGGTCCAAAATTTAGAAAGTGTGTTTATGTCTTATGAAGATCAATAGACCCCCTACACCCATTCCCACTCAAGAGTTTGAAATCATCCCATCATGGATATTCTCCTACACCTTTGACCTTGATTATGTCATGCCCTCTCTTGTGAAACCATCCTCTCCTATACTAGTTCAAAAGGAATAAAAAATGGCTATTCCCTGCACATTTCCATCTTAGAAATTGGTTCAGCCAGTTCAAGAGATGGAGGACTTGGTGGTTGAAGAATATAAAAAAGAGGTGTTAGGTCAACTCAATGATCTTGAACTATAAGAGTTTTAAGACTCTTTTTCCCTCCCTCAAGATCCATCAAAGAGACCATTCAAAGTACCTAGCTAGAAAGACACTCTCTCCAGTTGCAAGCAAGGTGAAAATTTTCACCCTCCCACCATCTCCCTCTTAGAGGAAGACCCTATTTTTCAAGGAATAGAGGAGGAGATTATAGTCAAGTTTAAGCCTAAATAAGACAATTTAAGTGTCTATGATGAGGAGATCATGATAGATAGTCCACTCCAAAAAAGGGAGGAGAAATTAGGTTTGGACCAACTATTGTGGCATGGCTTTGACATTGATGAATTAGAACCTAAAGGCAGTACTGATGCCTTCACACTTAAATAGGTGTGTATTCAAGATGAAACTAATAGAAAGAAGGATTTTATTTGGTTCCAAGATCTTTCATTTAGTGTGGCTACAGATGAAGATGACCAAGGTGTAGAGATTGATGTAGTTAATAAGTTAACTGACCATGTTAGAGAGGTCATGAATGGGTAAGAGGATCAACATGAAGTATGGAAATAGTTGTACAATGACTTTATGGATCAAGTAGAGGTTATAAACCAACCTATTCCTCATCCATAGTATGAGGATGAACTCACCAATTAGGTTGAATAAGTTGACCAATCCCAAGATGAATTATCCATTGAGGGCAGTACTAATGTATTCAAGAATGAAGGGGAATGGTTAGATCTAGAGCCACAAAAATATGACATGTTGGGCCTTAGATGGATTGAACTACCTTATGGATCCTTTCAAAGAAAATAAAATAAATGTGGAGTTGAATTTGGTACTGTCTCAGATGACCATGAGGAAGCTACCTTTTGGGATGACTTGGAGCTTTTCTGCTTAAGTCTAGATAGCAAACCAAACACCAATTCAAAGGAAATATCACATGCTGTGCTTAATTCAAAGCACAAAATTGAGCCATCAAATGAGAATATTGTAAAATCCCCTACAGTCCAACATGAACCAAGTTTGGAGGACATGAATTAGTATGTCTACATTGGAGACATGTTTATTCCATTCCATCTATTAGAGAGCATACCAAAAGGATTGACCATAAAGATGCTTGGCTCACCAATTTTGGTACCTCCAAAGCAAGGTATTTTTCATCTTGGATTACTAAAGGTTAATGATACTCAGTTTACCATTTGATCCAGGAGGGATATACTTGTAAATTGTAACCTTGTATATATTAGGATAGATTATATGCTTTCCTTCAAGTGCCATGTGCACATTTCCTTTCTATTCTATTTTTCCTTTCCCTAAGTGCCTTGGGAACTTTGTTTTATGATGTTTATTTTACTCTTGTTTTCCTTGTTGATTCAAGAGGAGGTTCCATAAAGGGTCAACCTTGTTGAACCAAAGTAGAGACTCCATGCCCAATAGACTAGACAAGGCAACATGAGCTGGGTTCTCAAGCATAACAAGCATACTTCCCTATGAGTCACCAAAAATGTTGGCCATTTTTATCCCACATACAATTTTTTTCTAGTTTGAAGAAAATGGACATAACTCAAGAAGAAAAATGGCAAGTATTCAAACTTTAGGTTTCTAAGGGCATAGTGCAGATTGGATTCTTCAAGGTGAATGACTTCGGGTTCTCTTAAGTCCATGACTTCGGGTTTTTGAAGTCAAAGGACTTATATTACTTTATAAGTAGTCGGCAGTGAGAACTCTAAAGTAAGTAGTGGGGCTTGGAAAACTTGATTTGGTCTTGGATAGTGTATTAAGGGTTCTCTTTCATAAAAGTCTTTAGGTTCTCTAAGGTGAATTTCTTAAAATGCTTTATAAGTAATGAGAAATGAGAAGTTCGAAGTAAGTTGTGATTAAAATGGAAAGTTCTAAAAGGAAAATTAATGAAAATATTCCATAAAAAGCCAACAACCATGGAACATTAAGGTCAATGGTCAACAAATCCAAAGGGCCAATCAATCAAAGACAAGTGGCACAAGGGCATCTAGCTGGCCGAAAGATTGATGACTCACATGCATCCATGTTAGGGAGATCTAAGACATGAGTCAAGGATTTGAGGTAAATTCTAATGATAAATCAAAGAAAAGGACAACCCAAGTGACTAGTCAGAGCTAGTAGGTGCAAATTTATGAAGCTTTTATCCTTTGACATGGCTTTCTCTCAGCTGCACGATCAGAAGCAACATGGTTCGACCATGAGTTTAAAAGTATGGAGACCTCATCCTTTTTAGATAGGACACATGAAGGGGAAGGTTTCCATGAAATTTATAATGTAAGGATCAACTTAGTCATGCCAAGTGGAGACATCCAACTACCCATAACATGTCTCCCTCAAAATCCACCCAATGGTGACTTGAATGCAGGATGGGCTCGAAGAGATTGGTGATGACCTTGAATGACTCACTCCATGGTTAAAGAAGGAAAATAGTGGTGGTTGTAGGAATTTATGGCTCCCATCTTTTTATTTTCTCATGTAGTCCCTCTTCTCTTTTGTGCCATCTTCTATATATACAGGCTTTTAAGCCATTGTAAGGGTTCCCAATTTTTTAGATTTTATTTTATCTTTCTGGGAGATGGGACATTCTTTGAGATATTGCAAAATATTCTTATCTTGATTAGGATTGACCCTATCAATAACTTGTAAGAACTACCTCTTGATGAAATAAAATGACTTTCTTTGCCTATCTCTTGCCTTGGATTTGTGTTTGTTGAGTTGTGCACTATGGTAATGTGTGAAGGATAATATTCCTCATCCATGGTCCTCCTTTCTAGCCTTGTTTAGGGTGTTTTCAAGGCTATTCATATGTTTAGTTTAGTGTTCTTTATACCATTGATGTGAGCTTTCAATGAATCATACAACTCTTCTTTGTTTGCATTCATTACTTTCAAAACCTTCTCCATGAAATACTAATGCAACCAACTCGATCTTAAGATTGTATAAGTTGGTATTGTCCTCTATAGAATCAGTGTGGGTTTGATCTAGTGAGATTTTCCCATTTTAATTTGGTGTATCACTTGGTTAGCTTTTTAAAGATCCCTTATCCCCTTTCTAGCCCTTTTCCCTATGAATCATCAGTTTAGCATTAGTTTAGGTGAGCATCAAAGAGGAACTAGCCTACTCCAAAGGTTCAACCTTGCTACAGGATACCCATAGCTTGAGGTTGTTCCCATGCTTGTAGCTAAAAGTGAGAGAGCTTGAAAAACTCTCCCATAAAGGGTGAAATTTTATATTATAATAGATACCTCACAAGGCATGGAATGGGCTATGAAAAAGGTTAGAAGGATGACAATCAAGTGTTTTGTTATAGAGGTTGACCCTTTGACCTAGGGATCAAAAATGGTCAATAAATTGGTGATTCACAGGGGTAATATGCCTATAATGCTCACTAGACTAGTAGTCTTATCCTTCCATTGGGGAATGGAGTCACTTGCACTTACACTCAAACCTAGTCTGACCTTGACTAGGATAAGATAGCTGACTTGACCTCTAAACACATACAAAATAGGAAAACACAAATAGAAAAGGAAATAATACAATACACATGTGCTAGCTAAGTGATTAGGGAAAATAAGACACAACATAAGTAGCTAGTATATACAACTAACCTGAACATTTTCATCCTAGATCAAATGTAAAATATCTACAAATTCTCCCTCCATGATATAGGTAATGATATGGAGTAAGTTGTTTCTTAGACATGATGTTTGGTAGAGTAGTCTTCTTGCTTACCAACTCATTTGTCATGCTTTCAAGTGAACTATCAAAAACAAAAATGTTTCCAATGAAGATGAAATCATATTGGGATCCAATATTTACCTCAGGTTAGTCTTTAGTTTTGAAAATAGTCTCCCAAGTGATCACATATTGACTTTTAGGGGAAGGAACAACTTGAATTCCTAGTGGCTCCTTGAGAAGGCATGTTTGGCTTTGAAATGCTTCTTAAGAAATTTCACTTTGCTTTATAGGAAGGGAAACAACCTTACCAACATATTCATTCCATCCTATTTGAGAAGTAGGTTACTTAATGGCTTCAATCTCATTGTAAATGTCTAAATACTAATACCATAATTCATCATCATATTCATGATTGGTTTTGTGAAGTGGTACCAATTGAGCACCTTCATCATCTCCCTTAGGAGTCGTAGGACTGCAAAGAACCTCAAACTTTTCCATGTGATCATATTGTAGCTACAACTTTCACTCTCAAGCTCTACTTCTTGCTCATTGGAATCCATTTCAAATTCATGTAAGACCTCAACATCAAGACCAACTACAACCTCAATAAGATTAGATGTAATTGGACCTCCCTCTTGAAGAATGTTACCAAGGCCATCTCCAGAACCTCATCTCTGAAAATTGATTTTCTCTTTTCTTTCCCAAGAGGATAACCAATGAAAACTTCTTTCTGATACACAATTGAATTATCTTCATCATCTACAACTACAACATGATCTTCTCCATTTACCTCCCATAAGATGGGTTCCTCTTCAATAAGGGATATGGTGGGAGAGTAAGGGATATGCTCATGAGTTGGCTTGGGAATAGAGGGAGATTTATTAAAACTTCAATTCTTGGGAATGGATGATTTTTCTATGAATTATTGAAGAGAGATCAAATTCAGTTGTGTTATGACAGTCTCATTCCTCTCAATAATCACTTCATTCTTCTTATAGCCTTATTGAGGTTCCTGAATAGTTGCAACTTGATTTTCAAACTTATCAACTAGGACCTTTTTCTTGTCTTAAATACCTTATTGGATAGACTTCCAAAATGGAAAATCTTTAGGTTCTTGAGGAGGGGGAAATGGGGCTTGAATAAGCACAAGGTCTTATTTGGCTTCAATTTATAAATCTTGGCTTGATTCAAGATCTATGATGTTTAATTTAAAGGCTTCAATTTGCTTGTATATACTCTCTTGGGACCACTCTTCTTGAGGATGGTCAATGACTTCATGAGGATATGGAGCATAAGCAAGCTGATAAGGAATATAATAGGGATCATGAAACATCTGATCCAATTCACTTTATTACCTCTCCCAATTCCCTATATTATCCAATAAAAATGTACACAAATCATTCCTCTCTAGTGGATCACTAGAGGATATAGATGAAACTTGAAAAATCCCAATCTTTTCCTCATATTGAGAAATTGAACAAACCCTTTTTGCACATGCTAGTATCTTGTTCTCCATTTTTTTTAGGAACCTGTGTGACCCCTTCTCCTTACTTTTTTATTATATTAGTTGCTTTGGATGCATATGATTTTTAAGTCATCCCATGAGCATTTTGTTTTATCCCACGTTCATGGGAAGTAATAGTCACTTAGATTAGACTTAGTATATAAGTAAGTGTTGAGGCCAATAAAAGAATCCATGAATTTATTGTATTGAGGTTGCTCAAAGGAGGTTGCCCCCTCGAAGTGGCCTATAATCAATATAATCATTTTGGTGCTTTTGTTAATTATATAAATCTATTATTTCATGCATTGTCATTAATTTTTTGTAGGAGGATCCTCACATTTGGTATTAGACCGCTTTCCAAGGCTAATTTTTTTCTCCTTCAAAAAGTCTTAACTTTGTTCTACTGCATAATTCATTTAAGTAATTTTTTAGAAATTATTAACTCTATTCTACTACATAATTCATTTAAGTATTTTTTTGTATCACAATAATCTATTTTGGATCAGGGTAAAAACCTGACTGTATAACTATGGGAAGCGCTTGGGTGAAATCACTAAAACTCATTGTGAGTATCGCAGGAACCCCAAAGTAGCTGGACCATTGAGAGGACATTCCATTGAAATGGGAAATGACCCCTATTGGAGTTCATAATGAATTTATAACCAATAGGATCTCTTCTACAAACCAAGACCATAGCTTCTGTAACATAGACGTTTTACATAGAGAATACAATATGCACAAAAGAGTCTCTTTAATGTATTCATAATTATCCGTGAGGGTCTCCACAATGACCAAATCAAAAATACATGGGAGTTCCTATTTAATACGAAAGGTAGGTTGTTGCATGCAACAAAATATTGTTGCATAAACAACTTATAAAATAAGAGTATCTAATACTATTATGCACTCAACACATACATGCATAAAATAGAATAGTATCTCCAACAATAAAATAACTAACTCCCAAATCAAGATTACATGATTTACTTCAAACCCTCCCTTAAGCACAAAATAAAGAGCAAAAAAAAAAGAAAGAAAAGAGATTAATGGGTCTCAACAACTAGGCTTGACCAGGTACCCATGTAAAATCATAGTGAAATATAAAGTGTCCCTATGATAACCAATCCATCTTACCTGACTACATGGATGATGAATCGCTATAACCACCACATCAAATAAGAGCTAGTAATCTGTACAAGGCTAAATCTATAAAAAAACACTAATCTCAAAACACTGGGAAAAAGAGTCACCAAGGATGAAATGTATCACCGTAAGATACCCAAAAACTAGTAACAATAATTAAATTTGAGAGAGAAAAAACATATGCTAAAAGGTGTCCCAATAAATAAAATAACTCAATACTTGAACATAATGTTGAAGAGGTGCATTGGATGAAATGAAGACCATTAAATACAAATACACTTAGTGGACTCAAAGGTCTCAATGGAACTAAAATCTGCATGAGTGGTTTGGATCCACTGTTTGATCATAAAATACATTTGACACTAGAATGCACCATAATAGCTCTTACAAAAAGAGATTGTCAGAGATGTTGATAGTGAAAAATGGCTCACCAACTTAATTTTATCTACTACCAGAAGATACGGTAGACCAAAGGTTAACAAGGAACACGATAACTAAAGAAGCAGGATCTGTACCATACCCCCCATACTACCAATTGGGTAGAGTGATGCAAAAAAGGTATATATGAGTGGACTCAATCCACTACTCAGAAACTAACACATTGACACTATTTTCACCATAATAGCTACTCTTTAGAAGGAAATCAATCTCCATAATAAATTTGAAAGAGACTATCAATTGTCAAAAAAGTGTTGAAGATATAGAACAAATATCTCTCAATAAAATAACCTTGATGGTGATGGGATAGTCAACAATTGAAGAGCAAGTACTCAACATGGAGCATAAAAACATGAAGAAAAAGACTACATGACTCTCAATGTGACCACAAATAAAGATCCCATACAAAAAACACCAAATGATGCATAAAACCCAAAATATAATAAATTTGTAGAAAATGTGATTAAGAATAATAGAGTTACTCCTAAAACAGGGAACAATGTGTGACACAAAATTGTACTCAATAATGTAGGATATCGAGCTCTACCAAAAATGCATCTATGAGTACATAAGTGGCAAAAAAACTAATGCAAACTCAAAAAATAGGTTGTCAAACTCTACAAAAAATGTGTTCGTGAGTGAAAGTAGAGTGTGATGACAAGTGAGCCAAGAGGATACAAGTGAAATAATAAATACCTCTAAAAATGAAGGTAAGGAGGAGCAAGAACAAGTTTATTTTATCTGTGAGGGGGTCTAACCTCCTGCTAGATTGGACCTCACCCTCCATCTTCAACAAATGATATAGAAGGTATATGTAAAAAACTAAATGCTCCTTTCTTTACAAAGTGCTATCAATAATAACAAAGCCTTCCCATTTTTAAATAATGTGACCCATTTTACAATTTAGTGCCCTCTCTCAAAAAATATTCACCCCCACTTAAAATGATGTCCACCACTAAACAAAAGTGTGCCATTATAAATGTGCCTCCTAAAAATGGCTCCTTTTGTATTTAGTATTTTCCCACTAAAAAAGGTTTTATCCCAGTGAAATAAATATGACCCCCACTATATGAAAGATACATCACATCTAATCCTCCAAAATATTTGTCATTTTAATAGTCTTTTAAAAATAAAAAGCAAACCTCTATTATTAGCTCGATGGGTGGCAAAGTTGATCAACTCCTCACCATTATCTATGAACAATGAGCAAATAGAGAGAAGAAAGGAGGTCGATGCTAGATGGTGGATGATAGTGAATGATTAATAGGTTGTGGATGGAGGTAAAATTGGCATGAAGCTCGATGTGGAGAGATATTCAACTCTAAAAATCATAAGAACAATGAATAGCTTCCTTATTTTAAGGTATTATTTGTGCAATTGCCAAGGTAGACAACAAGTTGAGAATAAATCCACACCACACTATGAAATATCAGGGGCTCAATGAATAGATAGGAGAAGATAGAAAATAAGTGTCAAAAGGAGATGGCTGAGTGGTGATGGATCATTGAAGGTAATATTAAAAAAATGCCAAGTCTAATAAAAAACACCAACTGGTCTAAAAATGCAGTGAAGATGTTATGAACCAAATGCCAATAGGTCTTCAACATAAGAGTATCTTAGGCCCATTAAGAGTGGTAGAGTTTCATTTGATGAATGTAATAAAGGTGCAATTTTGGATCGGTGTAATGAAATATGAGAGAGGTTGTTATGATCAATGCAGCCAAAGGCCAAAGGATTATAAATTGGTATAGTTGGAGATAAATGGTGAAATCTTATTGATAAGACCAAAACTAGAAAATTTGAGCTTATATACCCTATCATTATTGTAGGTCACTCCCTCCAATTCTAAAAATATTCTATTGAAGGGCATTTATAATTTTTACTTCATCCACTGTGTGATTTTCATGGCAGGGTCTTGGATCAAACCCTTGACCCCAAAGAGGCAAGCTATATCTTCTGGATCTACAGACATATGACACCAACATAAGCATGTACACAAAACCCAAAACATTTGGGTTCTTCCCATTATGTGAATAGAACTCTAGATCAGGTTGGTTCTCAAAGCATCCACATCAAAAATGAAGACACAATTGTGTAGGGTGGACTATTTGATATCCTCATTGGAAGATTCAAATCCTACTCAGTTATGCATTCTAAAAGTATCTATAACATTTGACATGTTTACAAATAATGATCATTCTATTAGGTGTAAATATATTAGCACACTTAATGACCACTAGTGCTACATTAATGCCATCAAAACTCTATCTGCCATCACAATGAAGTGTGTATAGCTCAAGCTAAGTACTGGCTACAAAAGTTGATTTGATACCATATTTGAGTTCATAATGAACTCATAACTAGTATGATCTCTCCTGCAAACCATTACCATAGATTTTGTAGCATAGACATTGTATACAAAGAATAAAATATGCACAAAAGAGTCTATGTAATGTACTCATAATTATTTGTGTGGGTCTCCACAATGGCCAAATCAAAAACACATGGGAGTGCCTATTTAATAGGCAAAGTAGGTTGTTATGTGCAACAAAATATTATTGCATGAACAACCTATAAAATAGAAGTATCTATTACTATTATGCACTCAACAAATACATGCAAAAAATAGAATAGTATCTCTAACTTTTAAATAACTAACTCCCAAATCAAGCTTACAAGCTTTACTCTAACAACCCCTTCTCGATTGAGTAGTTTCCATCCATGAGGAAAACCAAGAGGGGTCGTTGAGAGGTAAATCCATGGCCAATAACTTTCTGGAGAGTGGTAGTCACTTAGATGACATTAGTGGCTAGAGTGATATCTTTAAACCCTTAAATAACCATTAAAACTTGGGGCCCATTTCTATCAATTTTAGAATATTACCCTTAGAGTATCAAAAAACTTACCAGAGTATCAACAGACTTTCCATACTAGTTTTAACATATTACCAATAGAGTATCAAAAAACTACCATATCATATCTTTAGCATAGTATCAACAAACTTGCCATACCAATTTTAGCATATTACTAGCAGAGTGTCAAAAAATACCATATTAGATCTATAGACTTATCATATCAGTTTTAGCATATTCCTAGACTTGTCTTACAGAACATAGTAACCAAAAACCATAAAAAAATATTTTTTTTCATTTTTTTCCATCCGTATCCCCATTGATCCTCAAAATTTATCCAGACATCTAAAATTCCATTCTCCATATCTTCTTCTTTGAGGTCCCATATCCTAATTCCACTTCTAATTCCCACAAATCTCAATTTATCCATTTTTGGGGTTTTGCCATAACTTCTATTTTTGTCCATTTGCCTAATTTTTTTTCCATAGTGTCCATCTCCCTTTTCTACTCCTTTGACCCTCTTTGATAATTTTTTTAGTTTTTCCATTTTCACTCTTGAAATTATCCTTGCCTTCATCAATCATACTCCTACTATGTAAAAAAATTAGTAAAAGTACCTATACCCATTCCATTTTCCCAAATTAAAAAATTCCCTTACTAAACGTGTCCTAACTCTAGTTTTCCTACCCATTCCAAAAAAAAATTCTCTGATTTTAGTCATGGTAGTAACCCAAATAGGAGTAAAAAACATGGAGGATGAAATTGAAACCCTCAAGACCCATATCAAATATATTGATGAAAAAAATCGCAGCCTCAGTCTTCAACATACCACCATGAACAATAGATGGCATCTAGAGTCCTCTTCAGGCACCGAGTTAACTTCTTCTAACAATTTTCATGAGCTAAAGCTTAATTTTCCTCAATTCAATGGTGTTGATCCAACTGGATGGATCTATCAGTCAAAATAATATTTTAGTCTGCATAATACTTTTGATGCCAACAAGATCTTGCTTGCATCCCTTCACTTAGAACATGAATCCCTTCAATGGTATCGTTGGTATACTAAGGCTCATGATGAGCCCATATGGACCAATTTTTGCACCCTCATTTTGCAACGATTTGGCCTTAGTGCTTTTGATGACTTCACTAGAGCACTCACTAAACTTCACCAAACAAGGACCATGAGAGAATATCAAACAAAATTTAAAAAACTGGCCAATCAAATAGAGGGATTGTCTGATGAATTATTTAAGAGTTGCTTTGTCAGTGGACTAAAGGATGTGATTCGATCGGAGGTCAAAATATTTCATCCCAATATAATGATAGAAGCCCTAGGATTGGCTAAGATTTTAGAGGACAATATCACAACTTAACATCAATTTAAATCCAATTTTGCTCCATTTAGAAATACAAATCCACAATGATCTCAAACAATGACAGCCCCCATAATCACTCCTATCAAGCATTTTATTGAAGTAGAGATTTGAACCCATAGAGAAAAAGGACTATGTTATAATTGTGATGACAAATTCACTTGAGAACATTGATGTGTAGAGCAAAAAATCTACCTACTGGATGTGGATTATTCACTTGAAACTTAAGTTTTTGAATATTCTTAGGATATAGTAGGTGATCCGAAAGAAGCTCCACCCATTGTGGAACCTACTTCTCAGGAAGACCAACCAAAGATCTCTCTCCATGTCTTAGTAGGAGTCACCACCCCATAAACCATGTGAGTCAGGGATTACTTCAAGAATCTCCCTCTCACAATAATCATTGATTTGGGTAGTACCCATAACTTCATTAACCCTTAGATCACCAAACAAGATGATTATTTTATCTATCCTTTCTCTAATTTTGAAGTCATGATTGCCAATATGGGCATATTACCATATAAAGGGAGGTGTCTTAATGTGCATATCTCTATTAGAGATTATAAGTTGCACTCTAACATGTTTACCTTACCCTTAGGTGGATGTGATGTTGTTTTAGGATCCCAATGGTTATGCACACTTGGACCCATCTTATGGGATTTTGCTAAACTTTGGATGCAATTTTTAGACAATGGGAAAAAACACACATTGAAAGGCTTACAATTGGGGTATCTCAACATCATAAGTTTACATCACATGGAAAATCTTCTTAAGAAGAATTCACATGGTGTCATTTCCCAACTCCATTCCATTCAAATGCAACCATAAATAGTCTCCACTAATCCTTCTAATATACAAACCATTCTACAAAAGTATGCAGGTGTCTTTACCGAACTAGTGACATTGCCACCTTCATGGCTAAAGGAACACCGTATTTAGATTTTTCTTGGAAGAGTTTCTCCTAACATCAGGGCTTATCACTACTCATTTTATTAAAAGATCGAGATAGAGATTCTCATTCAAGACTTAATAAAGCAAGGCATTATTTAACCCAGTACC
The DNA here is from genome assembly GCA_037957365.1 of Torreya grandis. NCBI lineage: Eukaryota > Viridiplantae > Streptophyta > Pinopsida > Cupressales > Taxaceae > Torreya > Torreya grandis. The sequence continues at coordinate 3,126,606 of JARHVA010001327.1, forward strand.
AACCCATATTCTTCCCTAGTTCTCCTTGTCTAAAAAAAGATGGGTCATAGTGCCTCTGCATTGAATTTTGTGCACTTCATCACATCATAATCAAGGATAAGTTCCTAATCCTTGTTATTTATGAGCTTCATGGTGCTCATTTTCTTCCAAGTTGGATCTCTACTTTGGATATCACCAAATCTAGCTTTATGAGGATGATATCCCTAAGATAATTTTTTGCATGCATGATGGCCACTATGAATTTTTGGTCATGCATTTTGGACTCATTAATTCTCCTTTAACATTCAAGGCATTTATGAATAAAATATTCTATCCCTACCTATGAAAATGCATTATGGTCTTCTTTGATGATATCTTCATCTATAGTAAAACATGGTCTAAACATCTCCAACATCTAGAGATTACACTACAACTTCTCTCTGATCATCATCTTTGTGCAAAATAGTCCAAATATGCTTTTGGCTAGAATGAAGTGGATTATCTTGGGCATATTATTTCATCCCAAGGGGTTTGGGTAGATCCCAAAAAAATAGCTACCATGCCAAATTAGCCTCATCCTCAAACACTCAAGAACCTCCATGGTTTTTTGTGGTTGATTGGATACTATCGTAAGTTTGTCAAGGATTATGGGAAGATTGTAGCTTTATTGATAGATATGTTGAAAAAGGATGTTTTACATGGACACAAGCTACTGAGTGTGCATTTAAATAATTAAAAAGGTTATGTGTACTACCTTTATTCTAGCTATGCCAAATTTTGCGAAGACCTTCACTATCAAGAGTGATGCTTACGGTAATGGACTTGGTGTTATTATCTTTTAAGAAGGATGCCCCATTATGTTTACTAGTATAGCCCTTTTTAGCAAGAATTTAGTACTCTCTACTTATGAGAAAGAAATGATGACCATTTTGCATGCAGTAAAAAAGTGGTGGCCATACCTACTGAGGAATCATTTTTGCATCAAAACTAATCACCAAAGTCTAAAATATTTCCTGGGTTAGCAAATTCAGGGGTTAACAAATAGAAATGGGTTATCAAATTCAGGGGTTATGATCATGAGATCACTTATAATAAGGGTAAGGATAATATTATGGTTGATGCTATGTCTTGCACATTTGTAGACCAAGCTTCTCTTTCAACTATTTCCATGCCTATTCTAAATTGGTTGGACACTATACAACAAACATATGTTAATGACTCATCATTATCTCAAATAATTCAACATTTGGCCACTAACCCCTCTATAATACCACATTATTCTTGGGATGGTGCTTCTCTATGATACAAGGGTTATCTGGTGCTTCCCCAGAGCATAGATCTTTAGTAGGATGTATTATATGAATTCCATGCTTTTACATCCATAGGGAACTCAGGGTTTCTCAAAAATTATGAGTGAAAACACCATAAATTATTTTGGAAGGGAATAAAAAAGGTAATTCAATAGATGGTGGCTAAATGTGATACTTGCTAATATAATAAGGGTGAAACAACACTCATTCCTGGGTTGCTCAAACCCTTACCCATCCCTCCCAGGATTTGGATACATGTTTCTATGGATTTCATTAAAGGGCTCCCTAAATATGGAGGGAAAATAGTGATCTTGGTTTTGGTTGATCGTATCTCCAAATATAGTCATTTTTGTGCCCTCAGTCATCCTTATACTGCCTTCATAGTCATATAATTTTTTTTGGACCAAATTTTCCATCTTCATTGCATTCCTTCTTCCATTGTATTAGATCATGATGCAACCTTCACCAGCAATTTTTTGATAGAACTATTTCGATACACTAACACCCAACTGAAGATGAGTTCTGGGTATCATCCATAAATGGATGGCCAAATTAAAATTGTCAATAAATGCTTGGAAACTTTCCTTCATTGCTTCACCTCAGAATGACAACACTAGTGGGAAAAGTGGTTCCCTCTTACTTAATGGTGGTATAATACCTCCTACCATACTTCAACTAAAATGACTCCATATGAAGTAGTCTATGGTCAAGCGCCACCAGTGCTCCTTCCATACACCCCCATTAGTTCACTAGTTCAAGTAGTTGATACGCTTCTTCAAACATGGGAAGATATCCTCAGCACCCTATGGGACAATCTTCATATGACACAAAATAGAATGAAATAATAGGCTGATGATCATCATTCTGAGTGCACCTTTCAAGTAGGTGATATGGTTTTTCTTCACCTCTAACCATACAAGCAATCCTCCTTAAAACTCAAAAGGCATCATAAGCTAGCTCCCAAGTTCTATGGGCCATATAAAGTTATCCAAAATATTGGGTCAATTTCTCATAAGTTGGAGCTCCCACCTTCTTCCCAAGTTCATCTAGTATTTCATGTCTCTTATCTAAAGAAAGTTCTTGGCACAAAGATTAGAGTATAGACTATTTTACCAAAACTTGATAATGAAGTATCCATCTTTCTTGAGCCAGAGGCAATCTTGGATAAGCACACATTCTAACTTTGCTTCCAATCCATTGCAGAGGTATTAATTTAGTGGTATAGATTACAACTAGAGGATGGAACATGGGAACCACTCTTTCAAATTCAATACTAATTCCCACATTTCAAGCTTTGAGGATAAGGCATTTTTGAAGAGGGAGGGGATGTTAGGAACTCATGTGACCCCTTCTCTTTACTTTGTTAGTATATTAGTTGATTTAGATGCATATACTTTGTAAGTCATCCCATGAGCATTTTGTTTTATCCCACATTCATGGGAGTAGTAGTTTCTTAGATTAGACTTAGTATATAAGTAAGTGTTGAGGCCAATAAAGGCATCCACGAATTTATTGTATTGATTTTTGTCAAAAGAGGTTGCCCCCTCAAAGTGGCATGCGATCAATATAATCATTTTGGTGCTTTTGTTAATTATATAAATCTATTATTTCATGCATTGTCATTAATTTATTATAGGAGGATATTCACAATTTCATTCATTTCATCTTGATAAACTTGGAAGGTTAGTGGAGGAGGGGAAGGAGTATATCATCGTTGAATACAAGGTTGTTCATATGCATCACCACAACCATGTGGGGGGAGTGCAGGATGATCATAAGATTGATATGGCTCATAAGGAGGATAAGAAAGATAGTCTTGATATTAAGGAGGGTAAAAAACTTGATAAGTCTACTGAGGTGTATAGTTGGGGTCATATGAGGGGAAGTGGGAAAATTATAGCACTGATATGGATCATCATATTATTGGTAAGGCTCATTATAAGACTCATATGGATCATCATATTGTTGGTAAGGCTCATTATAGGACTGATAAGGTTCATTATAGGTATGATAGGGAATACCATAGGTTCGAGATGCCTCATCACTTAGAATGGAGTTAAAATTTACTTCAAACTCAACCATAAAAACCTTATAAAGAGAGCTAATTGAAGATACAACCTAATTTCAACTAGTGCCTAGGTGAGTAGAACCAACTTATTAAGCTAAGAGTCATCATTAATGTTTTTGAAAGCCTCAGAAGGTTGATATGTATAAGAACAACACCAATAATCCTTCAACCATTTTGGAACATGTCCCACCGGTGTGCCAAAACTATTATCACCCAAATTTACACCCTTGGAAAATTGTTCAAGCCTTCCAAATTTGGGGTAACATGGAGACAATCATAGGTTTTGGGTGGCCTAATAGGTGGATTGAATATCTAGGTTATAGGGTTAGCTCCCCTTAATGTAACACTTAGGCTCATTCATTAATCTATCAAATTAAAATGAAAAGGGAGAGAAACCTACTCTAATAGAGGTGATGCACCAAAACAATTGACCACTACCAACTAGTTGTATGTGCACATTAACCATGAGACTAACCTAAACACACACTACTCATAATCTACGTCTCTACATAAACACTTCATTATGGAGGTTATGGTAGATGTTTGGGCTAGGAGGACTATTCAAGAGGTCATAGAATGATGCTAAAGAGTAGACAACTCACTCAACCTTCACACTTCACTTGGACACTTCACACGACCTCTAAAAAAGCTTTAAAACTACATATGAGTGTTAAAAAGGACAAAAGCCAAGGAAGACTAAGAAAAACACTTGACAAGATCAAATAATCATACACACACTAACTAAAACTAGTCAAAGGAGGAGGTAAAACTAGTGGTTTCTCATTGTTCGAAGGCATAAAAAAGAATAAGGATTCACCATACCTAGGTGGGGGATGTTTTAAATGCCAAAATAGGCAATACATATAGAGAAAATGATAAAGGAGAGAGAGAGAGAGAGAGAGAGAGAGAGAGAGAGAGAGAGAGAGAGAGAGAGAGAGAGAGAGAGAGAGAGAGAGAGAGAGAGAGAGAGAGGAGAGAGAGAGAGAGAGAGAGAGAGAGAGAGAGAGAGAGACTCCTACCAAGTGTCATCTCAAAAGGAGTAAGTTACAAGCAAGAGGAATTTGCAAGTAGATAGTTATGAACTCTCCTCAACATGTGTGCACATACCATAATCTATTCCTTCATCAATGTGGCATAGAGTAACTCCTAGTTTCTTCTTGAATAGATCATCATCCTCATTCATTAAAATACCAATTATTTTATAAAAGGATTTACAAGCTCATACTCTAGCACATGATGTATCCACTCACTTCATAGTTGACACCTTAAGCAAAGTAGTGTCCTTCTTGATTAGATCCAACTCCACTTATTCTTGATGAAACCTAGTTCATACCTTGAGAAGCCCAAAAAACTGATCTTGGAGGCATGTCACTTGCTCTTAGTCCTTGAATTTATTTCCTATTTAGAGAAAATGGGAAAGGAGAGAGAGAGAGGATGTTGGAGAGAGAAAATGAGGATGTTTTTAATGCTAAAATAGGTAGTAAATATAGAGAAAATGAGAAAGGATAGAGAGAGAGGATGTTGGAGAGACTCATGCCAAGTGTCATATCAAAATGAACAATTTACAAGCAATATGAATATGAAATTAGATATTTATGAACTCTTCTCAACATGTGTGCACATACCATGATCCATTCCTTCATCAATATGCCATAGAGTAACTCCTTGTTTCTTCTTGAATGGCTCATCATACTCAATTATTGAACAACCAATTATTATGTAAAAGGAGTTATAATATCATAATCTAGCACATAATACATCTAATCTCTTCATATTTGGCACCTTAAGTTACATAATACCCTTCCTCTTGATTACATCTAACTCCCCTTGTTCTTGATGACACATATTTCATACCTTAAGAAGCCCAAAAACTAATCTTGAAGGCATGTAACTTACTCCTAGTCCTTGAGTTCATTTCTTATTTATGACCCGTAATTTTATAATCCTTGTTAAAGGTGAATTGAGATACATCATCACTCTATATAGCTCACCATTGTCTTCTAACATAGCCCATGTGGCCTCAAACAGATCTATAGTCTCACTTCTAGTATACAAAGAAAGTGACAGTCTCATTCAAGTTTAGATCCTAATTTGAAAACGCCTCTTGTTATGATATAAGTAATTAAATTATCTTTAAATGGAGAATCAAAATTCTTCCCATGCTTACAAGGTCTTCACAATTGATTAATATGTGTACACATAGCCCAAACACTTGTAAATGAGCCTAAAATTAGTATTTCTAGGCAAATTTTGTACTATTTTGCCCTCACTCATGCCAAATAATGGCCTAATTAGGTTTCGATGATACCTATTAAGTATATTTTAATTATTTTAAATCCAAACCAATCCATTTGGATCCATTTAGTTAACCTTCTCTTTCATCAGTTCATTATAGGGTTTAAGCAGGGTTTAGAGGAGATGGTTTTCTTAGCAATGGTTCGTAAAGTTGAGGGCCTCAAATTATGAACCAATTATAAATTTTTGGAGTATGGGGACCCTAATAACATCCATAAAGATAATGTGGTCCCATGCACAACCTCATTCACGTTCTAAGCAAAATACTTCCACTTTAATCTCCTCTTGAGGTTAACACAAGGTTTTGAGATGTCTGTCATCTTAATGATTGTTCATATAGGACTTTGATCCCTAAAATAATGGAATATAACTAGAGTATAATATTATTATTCACTACTATAACATTTATTCCCTTCGTGCATATCCTTTATGGATTTATGCATTTCACAAAATGACCTCTCAGGTTTGAAGGACTGTGCATATAGGTCGAGAGAGAGGTTTTAGGCTTAAAAGCCTCCCAAATGCTCACCATTTATTAGAATTAACTTGAATATGTATAATACAATTTTTAACATGTCTCTCAAAGGTTTTCAATGGGTAATGATCTTCAAAAATATTTTTAAACCTACTTTGTTCACCATGAGGGTTTATTGGTTGCCTAAGCTTCTTGACCCTAGAGGTCTATTTCTTGGGATCCCTCTTCATAATACTAAATATAAATATCAATAAAATATCTACCTAGGTCTTATTAACATATAAAAATAAATCAATCCTAATATTCACCCCAAAATATTCTTGTTTCCCTCATACTTAATGTATTCAACTGTAAGTGCATAAACTAGGCTTCTTGATTGCAACATGAGAATATGCCTTTATTAACTATGTATTAGCACTTTGGTGGTCTAGGATAATGATATAATGTTATCTTCATACTCTTTATAATTTATCTATAAACCCTTTACTCTCACATAACAATCACAAACCTTCCTTCTACTTTCATATACAAGCATGTGAATGAGCATTTAGGCCTATTAACCCTGATTAGACCTATTGTTATCTTTAATGCCATCAACCATTTTATGATTTATTTGGGGAGTGTTTATAAATATATTCATTTTCCTCATAACCTTTATACAAAATTCTTTATCCTTGTTTAACTTTTCACATGTGCCTTTTTTAGATCCTAGATTAACACAAACATGTAGATCTATATTTAGTACTTCTGACTGCAAATTTGAATTGGATTTTCTCATCATCAACACTCTAGTGTTTTTTATTCTATCACATAGGTTATATACCCTTATTTTATAATTTTATACTTATCAATATTTGTTTCCCATCATACATGTTGTTTTACTCCTCATTTCCTCATGATAGGCCTATATGTGTTGGTCAAGACTACCTAACCATATATTTTGGTCTTCAAAGGTATTAGACACTCTTAAATAAAAGAGGTGGATATAATCTGAGAAATCATTGAAAAAGGTCATCTCATCACTCACACTCTTGACCCAATCCTTTAACACCTCTCCTAAACTCTCACTTTTAGGTCTCAAACATAAACTACCCCTATTTAGTTCATTTTCCATCCATCTCTTGACATAGTCTTGTAGGTATTCTTTGACATGATCTGACCCTCTATTTTTTTGTCTAAGTGATCAAAGACCTTATAGAGGATCTTGCATACACCTGCATGTGACTATCTTTATTTGAATTTGGAGTACGTTACATTTCTAAACATGATGCCTGCTTACTTTGATGGTTGAGTCTCTCTCATTAGGAAGTCTTTGTATTAGATTTTCACAAGATAACCTTTTTTTGAGGTGAGGCAAAGAATGAAGATGTTTATAAATGGAGTATAGAGTTTCTAAATACCATATAAGGAACACTTATAATGATTAGACCTCCACAACCAACAATAACCCTACCTGAGCCTTTGTATAGGCTTGCAAATTTGAGGTCATGGAAGTTTTAAGTTCAAAAAATGATTACACATGCCAAATGAAAGAATAAGAGAGTGTGTAAGGCTGTTCAGACCCATGAGATACTCTATAAGTGTCATTCTTACTTTAATGAGATCAAGAAACCTTAGTTTTTCCAAATACCTTAACATCTGCTAAAAATTCCTTAGAAAGACGATTTAGAGACCTCACAAGGCATGAAATGGGATATGAAAAAGGTTTGAAGCATTATGAACAAGTTTTTTGTTATAGAGGTTGGCCTTTTAACCTGGGGGTAAAAAATGGTCAACATGTACCATACTAGTTTTGGCCGTGCTGGACTTCACCAAAACTTTCACCATCAAAATTGATGCTTATGACAACAACTTGAGTGTTGTTTTTCTCCAAGAGGGTCATCCCATTAATTTCAATAGTAAAGCCATATTTTAAAAATAATTGGCTTTGTCTACATATGGAAAGGAATTGATGTCAATTCTGCATACATTACAAAAATGGTAGCCATACTTGGGAATCATTTTTGCATCAAAACTGATCACCTAAGTTTGAAATATTTCCTAAAACATGTCTCATCACCAACACAACAAAAATGGGTTAATAAACTCATTAGATATGATTATGAGGTCACTTACAAGAATGGTAAAGGCAATGTCATGGAAGATTCTCTCTCATAGACATTCAAGGACCAGACTTCCCTTTCTACCATATCCATGCCCATTTTGAATTGGTTGGAATATGTACACCAAGGGTATGCAAATGATCCATCCTTACACCACATAATTCAACAATTGGCCACTAACCCCTCTATAGTACCACATTATTCATGGAAAGGTGCTTTTATATGATACAAATGACATCTAGTGCTTATTCATAGCACAAACCTTCATTAGGTCATATTCTATGAAATTCATGCTTCATCAGTAGGGCACTCAAGATTATGAGCAAACATGTCAAAAATTCTTTTAGAAGGGGATGAAATGGGAAGTTAAATAGATGGTGGTGCGATACCTACCAATGCAACAAAGATAAAACAATAATGATTCGTGATTTGCTCTAGCCCTTGCCCATTCCTACTAGGATCTAGATAGATATTTTTATGGATTTAATTGAGGGGATCCTTAAATATGGAGGAAAAATAGTGATCCTGGTTGTGGTAGGCCACCTCTCTAAATATAATCATTTTTGTGCCCTTAACTATCCTTATACAACCTCCACAATTACACAAGTTTTCTTAGATTATATCTTCTATCTTTATGGTATCCCTTCTTCAATCATCTCTGATCGTGATGCAAATTTCACCAACCATTTTTGGATGAAGATATTTATATTTATAGGCACAAAATTGAAGATGATCTTTGGGTATCACCCCTAAATATATGTCAAAATAGAAATTGTCAACAAATGTTTGGAAACATTTATTTATTGCTTTGCTTTGGAACAACAATAATAGTGGGCAAAGTGGCTTCCCATTTCAAAATGGTGGTATAATACCTCCTATCATACTTTTACTAAAATGACTCCATATGAAATGATTTATAGTCAAGTTCCCCCAACACTTTTCCTATATACCCTTGGTAGTTCACTAGTTCAGGCAGTCATCAATACTCTCTAACATCAGGATCATATTTTTAGCACCCTAAGGGGAAATCTCCATCTAACACAAAACCAAATAAAGTAGTAGGCTGAAAAACATCACTCTAAGTTCACCTTTCAACTCGATGATATAGTTTTTCTTCATCTGCAACCATACAAGCAATCATCCCTAAAACTAAAAGGGTGTCATAAGATTGCTCTAAAGTTTTATGGGTCATATAAGGTTCTTTGATAGATTAGGTCTGTTGATTACAAGTTGGATCTTCCACCTTCCTCCCAAGTTCACCTAGTCTTTTATGTCTCTTATTTGAAGAAAGTTCTTGGAACCACCATCGGAGTGTAAATAATTTTACTAGAACTTAATAATGAAGGCTCCATCCTTGTTGAATAGAAAATAGTCTTTGATAGGCACACCTGCTAACTTCACTCTCTTTTCATTATTATGTATCAGTCACTATGGATGCATATGCTTTATAAGTCTTCCCTTGAGCATATTTGAATTATCCCACATAAATGGGAAGTAGTAATTATTAGAATATGTTTAGTATTTAAGTGTTGAGGCCCAATGAAGGCATCCATGAATATTATTGTATTGAGCTTGCGCAAAGGAGGTTGTCCCCTTGAAGTGGCCTGTGATTTAAAGGTTATTTTGGGTCATTTTCCAAAGTTCATTTAATTATTCATTTTGTTTTTTGTAGTTCATAAATCTCTGTAGAAGGATCCTCACATCAATATTCCTTCTCCAGTTTAGTTCTTTTATTATTGTAACAAAATACTTAACATTTAAAATATTATTTTTATTATTGGAACATCTTTATATAGTTTTGGATAGTAGTTGATCTTTAGTTGTAACCACTAGATCTTAGGAATATTTTAAATAAGTAATTACCTCTCCTATAGAAGGAGTAAAGGCATAGTTTTTAAGGGAGTGAATGAGTGAACAAGAAATAGAAAATAAGTAAGAAGTTAGTAAGGGAGATAAGTTAGAGTTTTGATTATTTTATATATAGTTATAATTATGTTGTAGCAGAACCATTATGAAATAAAGATAAATTTGAAGAAGTATTCAACCTATAAAAAAGTAGGGAAGCCAATCTCTAGTCTACATGAGGTTGGGCTCACTCGCATGGATATGGTAGACCGATTTCTCATCTATTAGTATTAGTTATATTTTTATATTTGTTTATGCATGTATTTATTATTTTGTGATGAGTATGACATGCATATAATTTCATATGTGTATAAACATTCTTCAATTCTATACATTTAAATCATTTAGTTTGGGAAGCTTCCAAAACAATTCTTATTTCCCTTTCAAACAAGCGTTATTTCAATTCATGTCACTTCCTTCTACAAGTGTGTTTCAATTATGTAATGATTAGGACCCCAACCTTCAAGAGATACTAGTGTTGTACATACAGTTCTAACATCTTACCAAATTATATACACCCCACGTTGACAATTTAATGAACAACATTATCAATAAACCAAGTGGTTGCCCCATTGGAGCACATTTTGTCGGTTGTATATAGTGATTGGAGGGAATCAATTTTGCTCATTGTCTACAACATATGTTCATAATTTCATATATATTATGATATATTGGCATAGGTTATATGACTCAGGTTACTCTAAAATATTTATTACTAGATTATCTATTAGTTATGTACTTTTCTTATTTTTTCTTCTTTTTTAAAACAACACAAACTAGGGCCTTTTATAATTGAGGTGTTTTAATAAATTATGGTTCTAATCCGATCACCATCATCTTCTTTTCTCTTCCCTTTGTCTTACTCAACTCGGATATATCCTTCGACCTCTATCATATAAAGTACACTTCCACACTAACCCATTTAATTTTTAAAGTGGTTTTCCACCATGACTCCTCCTAAGCCTTAAATCAAGAGGTAAATAAATAAAGTAAATAAGATTACAAAACAAGGAAAGATAAATCACATCTAGTTATAGGTATAATAAATTGATAAGAAAAGCTAACCAATAATAGAGTCATAGTCTAAAGAAACATAATAATAATCAAAACTAATGTAAGACAAATCATTAGAAAAATTATATGAAAGTATACGGTGTTGAAGAATCCAACAATCAAGCCATACTAATCCACCTCTTGAAATATTACTTCTAGGGTTTATGCCACTGCTCCTACTCTTCATTTTTCTATCTCCAGATCTTGTGGTGTACCTCCTTTATACTTTTAAAATAGAATTTAATTATTTTTCTTATAATAGCTCCAATCTACATGTGATATCTGAACACCAAAGAAAACAAAGTGACTTTAGGGGCATGTGTTAGAATTGGTGAGTAGTATAACTATATTATTTGTTGTCAAGGCCCTAAAGGGTTGGAAGTGCAATATAAAAAAATGTAATTTATGTGCTAAAAATGTTTCATATGAAAATACTAGCTTTAAATAATGATAAATGCTCTAACTATTGCTCGATCTCTCATGTTCACTATGATTAATCTAGGAATGGTTAGTATTATTATTCATGTGAATATATAATGCTTGTGTATTTATAGATAATTAAATTCAAACTAAGACCCTAATGGTGCATGAACTGATATCAAACAATTATAAGTGAAAAATTAGAACAAAAGTGAAAATTGCATCATGACTGAGGGAAGACCAAAAATAAAAGGGTTCAAAAGCATTAATGCTTATAATAGGTGAAAGGAGTGCCTACACTTGTAATAGTTGTAAGGAGCATTGGTGCTTTTGATAGTTGTAAGGAATGTCGATGCTTGTAACAAGTCCAACAAATATCAACATTCTTTAATTAGAGCCTAAGAGACACATAAAGAGAGAGAAATCTAACAAATAAAAAGAAAGAGGGAATACATCTAAAGTTGACAAACACACCAATAACACCAATTTGAACCAATAATTGACAAATAGACAAGTATAATAAAAGCATATAATTAACACTTAATAAATAATTTGGTATCATTTGTGGGTGTCTTTGAAACATTTTCCATATAAATAGATGCAACATGAATGAACAAAATTTTAGGTGAGTTGGTTTAGAGAGAATTTTTAGTGGCTATTTTTCACTAGTCAACTATTTTTTAACAAATTTACCAATTTTAAATTTGTCAAAATCATTTTTTTTAAAATATTGGGTAAATATTCCCATAAAATTATTAGATTAATCACAATACACATTAAAAATAAATTATATATTTTTCTTTAAAAATTATCTATCATATATATATGTCTCTTAATTTTTAAAATCAAAAAAATATTTAACTAAAATTAAACATTTCTAATAATAAATTAAAGTGATTGCCACCTCATAAATATATCAAAAATCTATAAAAACTAATGTCGAAGGAATCAATTTGTCTACCAATTTAATTTCTTATTAGGAATGTTTAATTTTAGTTAAATATTTTTTATTTTAAAAATTAAGAGACACATATATAATTTATTTTTAATACGTGTATTGTGATTAAACTAATAATTTTATGGACATGTTATGGGAATATTTAACCAATATTTAAAAAAACAAATTTGACAAATTTAAAATTTGTTAAAAAATACTCCACTAGGGAAAAATAGCCACTAAAAATTCCCTCATGACTAACACATCTAAAAGTTTGTTCATTTATATATATATATATATATATATATATATATATATATATATATATATATATATATATATATATATATGTATGTATGTATGTATGTATGTATGTATGTATGTATGTATGTATGTATGTATGTATGTATGTATGTATGTATGTATGGCACCTAAAAATGGCCCCAAAATATTTATTAAGTATTAGTCATATGTTTCTATTGTATTTGTCTATTTTCCAATTATTATTTCAAATTAGGTGAAATTATTGTGTTTGTCAAATTTAGATGTGCTCTATATTTCTTTTCATTTGTTATATTTCTCTCTCTTTATGTGTAATTTGGAATTTATTAAAGGAACATTGATATTCCTTACACTTGTAATAAGCACTGACATTCCTTACAACTATCAAAATCACTGATACTCCTTACAACTATCAAAAGTGTGGGTGTTCTTTTCACTTGTAAGAATCACCGACACTTTTGAACCCTTTACTTTTAGTCTTCCCTAAGTCACAATGAACTTGTTCATTTTATTCTAATTTTTTACTTGTAGTCATTAGATATCAGTTCGTGTATCAATAGTTTCCTAATTTGAATTTAACTATCTAAAAATACACAAGCATTATAGTTAATTTGACCTTAATATTCACATGAATTAACACACTAACCATTCATATATAAATCATAGCGAACATGAGAGATTGAGCAATCTTTAAAAAAAATATCATTTTTTGAAGCTAGCATTTTCCTAAGGAACATTTTTAGCACATGAACTACATTATTCTATATCACAGTTCCTACCCTTAAGGGTCCTGAAAATAAATAATATATTTATGATGCTCACCAATTCTAACACATGTCCTTAAAGTCACTTTATTTTACTTGGTCTTTGTATATCATAGGTAAATTGGAGCTATTATAAGGAAAGAATAAAATTCTATTTTTTTAGTTTTAAGGGGGTGCAATGCAAAATATGGAGATACAAAAATGAAGGGCATGAGTAGGGGCACAAAACCTAGAATTCATATTTCAAAAATGTGGATTAGTATTGCTTGATTCTTGGATTCCCCAACACCCTATACTTGTATCATATTCTTATAATGATTTGTCTTAATTTTATTTTGATGATTATTATGTGTCTTTAGATTATGACTCTATTACTGGTCAATTTTTATTATTAATTGATTATGCTTGAAGTTGAATATGGTTTATCTTTCCTTATTTTGTATTCTTATTTACTTTACTTATTTACCTATTGATCTAATGCCTAAGATGAGACATGGTGGAAAAACACATTGAACAAATTGAATGGGTCAGTGTGTAAGTGCATTTTATATGATAGAGGCTAAAGTATATATCAGATTTGAGTAAGACAAAGGGAAGAAAAAAGAAGATGATGGAGACCATGTTAGAACTGTAATTACAAAGTTATATTATGCAAAGTTCTATAAAATATGAGGGATTGAATGTATGATGTCTACATACTCCCTAACTTCATTCTAATGACAAATAATAAAATTTTACATAAATATACAAAGAATAAATGTGAAGCATAAATTGAACCATTATAGGAGTTGAAAAGAACCATTTCATAACCAATTGTTAGTTTTTCATCATTTGGTAACACCACTATAGTGTTTCATGGTATAATATTGACAATGTAGGAGTTGTATAGTATCACAAAAGAGGAGGTAGTATTTTTTTTTTGTGCACATGTTTTATTGGGATGATTAAGTTTTAAGCTACATGGATATTCCACACTAAGCTTCCCCAACATAAATACTAAATAACCAGTTGATTAACAATTGGATTTATGACTATCTATGTTCCTAAACATGCTAAAACAAATATGAATAAGTATAGAAAATGAAATATAAAACTTGATAAAAATGAATAGGAAGTAAAGGAATGAATGATAACAAACACATAAGAGACACAAATTTATCTTAGAGAACCTAAGGTGGGGAAAACTCTAGTAGGTGAGGTAACTTGCACTCCCCTTCCACTATGTTCCAAAACAAGTATACAAGCTTACTACCAACGATGACATTTATGGACATAATATGTAGTAATACTCTATCCAACACTCATATACAAATGATCTACACTTCTAAGACACTTCTTTATACTCTCAACACCTAAACCAATAATCTACAACTGACAACAAGGAGAAAATGAGAACCAAGACTCAAACTCATAGAAGAAACATTATGAATCCAAATTAACTTCATTTCCCTTGTCTTCCTTTTGGTTTTTATGGCATGTATTTATGCTATTTCATCTTTATAATCCCACAAGAAACTAAAATTAATGACCAAGATGATGAAACATCAAAAAATGATTCAAATTCATGTGTTACAGTCAAAATCTAGAGCTCAATAGTCAGGTTCCAAAGGTCACCATTCAAAAGGTAAACATTTATCTCCTATGATAAGTAGTAGCAAAGACAACTATCTTCTAAAATCCATAACTTTTTCATACAATCTCAAAAATTATGTGCCATATTTTTAACTTGTTTAATTTTTAGAGGAATTCAAATATGAAATTAGTATATACTTTTAACAACAATTTTTTTTTTGTTGTTACCAATTAAAAATAATTTGTAACTTTATTTAAGTTTCAAGAGCTTGCATCTTATTGGCTCATCATTATGAATATGTATATATCACCCTCATAATTTTTTTTCGAAAGAAGCATGTTCGGTCTAATACATTGAGTGTATGAAATGTCTTATAAAAGTGTCTTACAAGAAATATTTACATATAATTGGGCATAGTGGAAATTTAGTACACATGAATAGTAGACTAGGATCCAAATTTGAATCATGCCTCCCCAATTTGAGGATTTTAAGTCCCTAAAAGCTTAAGAATTCCTAAAGTGGGGAAATTTCTTTGCCAACTTCTTAACCCTCTCTTGTACTTGGAGGTGAATATGTTAAGTAAAATTATTAGCTTTGTGAATTGTTGAGTCCATCTTTTCATGCCCCTCGTGTGGCTTACTTCTTTACTGAGGAAGACCCATATCTAAAAGTGGACATTCCATTAATAATTACATCTCATGATTTTCATTATTTGACTAGCTATGAGTATCCTTACATGATTGCTTATCTTTCAAAATGTTTTATGGTTTTAGGGGATTTTCATAGAAAATACATAAACTGTTAAATTGTTTGAAAGGAATGATAATATTTAGATTTACACTAAATTACAATCAATAATACATATTTTTATAATTTGGCACGTTTAATAAATACAAAAAGTACAATGTAGCCAAGGGGTAAAAGAGAGAATATATTGTTTGATGTTCTATTCTAAGGTATGATAGTGATTAGGAGTCATCACAAGGATGCATTATAGGTTTTGAATTTACTTGTTATACATTTTAATTATTTTTGCCCATTAAATAGTTGCATTGAATAGGGACAACAACATTGACATAGGTATCTAGTAAAAGATATGCATAAGAATAGATCCACTAGGCTTGCATTATCACCTATATAATTTCCCTATGACTAAAATTATACCAGTCTGTGTGACAAATTCATCCAATGAACAAAACCCTAGTTTTTTTTACATTGGACCTCTTGTAACTTGGTAAAAAGGGGTCAACATGTGAGTTGAGCTAACCATAGAAACCATGTTTATTTTTTAGTGTTGCCTATATAGCCAATACTATAAAGAGGGCCTCAGACTTGCATGAAGTTCTCTCTCATATTTATGTGTGTGTAATTATAACTATGTAACTATATGATCTTTCTCCTAGAAACCCTTGGTACAAGTGATGTAATAGTATATTTTACCTTTTGAATGCTTTAGATGTTTAATTCACTATTGTAAGGTAGTTTGATATCTTGAAATATATATTAATTTATAATTTGGTAATTGACAAATCAAATTGCCAGGTAGTATAATTAGACTATATCCTTGTATATCTAAAGACCTCTTGATTTTGAATTATGATCTAGTGACACATGAAAATCCAAAAATTGGATGGGAAAAGAGGGTTAGATAAATGACCACAAAATTGAAAGATACATAAAAGGATAAAAATATAAGCCTAGACACTTGTGTCACAGTTGGACACTAGCATGGATGTTAGTGTCCAAAACAAACACAAATGTCTAGGGGATTAAAACATATAGAAAATAGGAAACAATAGGTAGGGATACCTATCATACTTTGGATGAAGAGTAATAAAATAACATACATGCCCAAGGGGCAGGTAAATTAAGCAAAATTAGGTGGAACCAAAGAGGTCCATAAGAGGCCGTGTCACTAGATATATGATCCTCAATCAATACATGTATACATATAAAGAGGCTATAAAAATATTCTACAGAATTGTGCTTATACCAAATATGAGTGTCTAGATTTATCCCTCCTTTAATATAGTAATGCATCAAAAACTGAAATTACTCTTTTAAAGGAAAATAAAAATGTATATCATGGTGTGGACAACACACCTTATCTTTACGTAAGCTTATGTTGAATCTTTCATTTGAAAATTACTTGGAACCAAGAGCATGCCACAAAGTAATCAACATATATAATTTTTATGTAAGGAATAGTAAAAAGTAGTAAAAATAAAGAACATGGATAGAATAAACTAGTATATATGTCATGTAGTAATGGTTTTGGTGTACTAGAAATTAGAGAAGTAGATAGGGGACTTGCAACCTCATCCATCTTTTGGATAGGAAGATGAATTAACTTAAAATTGGTCAATTGGGTTGCATTGTGGTGGTGTTTTACCTAGAATAGGGAGAGTTGAGAGGTGATCATGCTCCAGCCTAGAATAGGAAGAGTGGTGCTTCAGTTGTCGAGAGTATCATTTCCCAACTAGCATAACTCGAGTGCAAAAGATATGTATATATATAAATTAATATAATATAAGTGATTTAATCAATCTCACCAAAAAAATTATTGAGATAAGACAATTTAATCACTCTAATCTAACCAAAAAGAGCCAACTATTATAGATGGGTAAGGCCCAATACAATCTGTAACAGTCCGACCTGGGTATTAGTGCATAAAAGTCCTTGATATAATAAAAATCCATAAAAGAGTTTTAAAATCTGAAAGTGATTTATATTTTACAATACTAGGCACATATTACATAGCATATGCACCTTAGGTATGTCTCATGCTAACAATGTGTATAATAATGGTACCAATGTATAGGTTTTTGCCACAACTATGAATCGGAATCATATAACTATGTGTTTTTTCCAATTTTGAATTTTGCACAAGTGTGGGTAGCATGATAACATAACATGGCCCCATTATATATGGATAAATATGAAAATTTATATAAGTACCAATTTGGAGGACATGTTCTTGAAACCTACCTCCACTGAATCTACATATGCAAAATATTGAACAAGTGTGGAGAGCATGCTTCCAAAGCATGCCCCCATTGAATTTGGAGAATGTACAAATTATAGTTGACTGTGAAGAACATGTTTTTAAATATTACCCTAATAATATGCCTCTCTTTGGGGAGGAGGAGAGATATCACCTACTAGTCATCTCCTCTCAAAAGTAAAAGGTGATAATTTACTTGATGTAGGGACCAAGTTGTATGTTGGTAGTATTAATTTATAACATTATTTTTTTAAAACCCAAAATCTAGTATAATTATGTGTGAAGGAATTTTTTAACAATTTTTAGTAATGTTTTAAAGTTTACAAATTTGGTATAATGTAGAAGAGCTCATTGTCTAGATTCTAATACAACTTGCAATTTTAAATTGGACAACTGGTGCTCAAGATATGCATGTTTGAAGTTTGTGAAAAAGTTATGTATCAGGTACTTTGAATAGAAATTTAAAGTCATTCACATTTTTAACTTTCAAAAATTTTAGCTCTGAGTAGAAGAGAATGATGCCATGCAGTATATCCCCTTGACTAGTGTGATGTGATGTGCTCTGAATAGTTCTAGAAAACTAGTATTTCACTGAGTTAGTAATAGATTTAGTTGTCAATTACAAGTAGTTTTTAATTTTTGAAAGTTTTCATTTTGGGCATATTTTTTTATTTTTGAGTTGATCGATAGACACCTGCATTGAGGTCTAGGACACTTGCATCGATAATATGATGCTAGTGTCCAAGCTTAGACATAAGCATCTGATATTACTATCCTATAATGACATTCATGTCCAACACTACCATCCTGTAGTGACATTAGTGTTTGATGCTACAATCCTTTTATATTCTGAATATTTTATTTTAAAATCTATATTTTGGGACTAAAATGTGATTGCTAATGAGTATTTATTATTGTGTTTTTGGTTTTAGAATGATATACATATTCGATAGTTTTGGTATATTAGACATTTGTCTACCCTAACAAAGTTGGGTCTAGATACCACTGACTAGGCC
The DNA here is from genome assembly GCA_037957365.1 of Torreya grandis. Classification (NCBI taxonomy): domain Eukaryota; kingdom Viridiplantae; phylum Streptophyta; class Pinopsida; order Cupressales; family Taxaceae; genus Torreya; species Torreya grandis. Next base: position 3,145,789 of record JARHVA010001327.1, read on the forward strand.
ATTTTAGATCAAGTAAGGTTGGGTCGTGTGACCTATTTGGGATAGATTCCATATGATACCTCCTCATATGCCTAGATGAGACATGGAACATAGACATATACACTTTTTGACTCCCTATGGGGGACATAACTATCACATTGGAGGATTTAGATCAAATTTTTTAGCTTCTTATTAGCTATGAGATGGTTCAGGTTGCTGGACATGGTAGCCCTAGTTATATTCAATATTCACACATATATTTTAATGGATGGAGGGGTCCAGATATAGATTTGAGTAGTGTGATTCATTTAGACAACATTATCTGAGGCGATGTTCCACGATTATAGAAGTTTATTTGTGTTTTATTGGCATCATTCATAGCAATAGAGGGTTATATAGTGGGTATCTCATATTGTATATACCAAGTAGTTTGACATATTAAGCTTGATCATACAATATATTCCTAGGGTTGCACTATATTAACCCACTTATATAGAGATATTTATATATTTGCATTAGAGAGCCATAGTGGAGGGATTAGAGTAGGGACTCTTTTACATGTTTGGGCATATAAGAACATTGTAGTGGTATGGCTAGTTGGTGAACCCATACCTATATGGGCCCACCCATAAATATTTTTAGAGCAATGGATATTTCCATGTGGTAAGATACATACCATGATGGAGTACCATGTTATTTTTGACAGTTTGATCTCAAATCATATTATATGGCATCTATATAGGACATTTATTGGATGGCCCAAGGATGGGTATGAACTGTAAAGGGTCCATATCAGCATGTGGTTAGTTGATTAATTTCCTAGTGTGTGCAAGTTGTTTCATTATGACTGTGTTTTATGACAGATCACTATAAATCAAGGAGTGCCATCAAAACCCTAATTTTAACATTAGATAACACGGAGTGGGTATAGGCCCCATGATAGGCCAGCATCCACAACTATAGATCTATCTCAGTGTCTTATTGATGATAGATATCTTATGGTTCCCCTAGCTATAAGGGATGATGCGGGATGCACAAATGGTTATATGTAGTGGTGGTTGGGAGCCCAAAGGCCATTATTTTTCCATATTATAGTTGTTCCCCTAGGTGCCATTCCTGTAGCACAAGGGGATGTAGGAAGAGAGATAGGTGGAGATGTAGGTGATAATGACCCTATAAGACCAATGCCAATAGATGAAGTGACTATTAAAGCCATATGTAAGTATAAATTTGGAATTTTATTTATGTAAAATAGTAGATAATATATTTGATTCCATAGATGTAGCTAACTACTATTATATATCTTGTGTCTACAGGTAATCAAGAGTGGGTGATGATGATAGACCATGCAATATAAGTCCTCACATGTAGCATAACCATGGATATAAATGTAAATGGTTTTATTGAGAGGGCATTTGATATTTCAAGTTCCCATTTACCTTTATTTGATATTATAGTGAGATTTGGGGTAGCATATCATACTATGATAGTTAAGTGCAATGAGGTGTGTGTTGATTTAGATAGATAGGACATCCAACAATATAATGCCATAGAGATCATGTAGGTTATGATTTATTGATATGACACCCTAAGATGCAATCATGAGGATGTAATGTGATGTTTAGGGGCCTTTGAGGAGAGAATACATCATCTATCCCATGCATGTGGGCCCCAATTGGATCCCGATACCTTGACATTGAGAGATGTGAGGTTCATGGAAATAGATAGTGACTATGAGTATACACCTAGGGTATGCCTTCAATATACAATTGATGTTTTTATTTTTATAAACACACACACACACACACACACACACACACACACACACACACACACACACACACACACACACACACAACATGCTTCACATGGTTTCAAATGGATGTGCAATGTTTATTTTTTGTTCCTTTTTACATGGTTTTAATTTAATTTATTTCCATAATTTATGTTTGAATATGGTAAATTGTATAAAAAATATTTATATTTATGAAATTCTTATATTATAATAGCAATAAATAAATCACCATATGTAATGAAATCTAGATGGAAATAAGAAAGATTGACTAGGAGTATACACATGGGGTATGCCTTCAATATACAATTGATGTTTTTATTTTTATAAACACACACACACACACACACACACACACACACACATGACATGTTTCACATGGTTTCAAATGGATGTGCAATGTTTATTTTTTGTTACTTTTACATGGTTTTAATTGAATTTATTTCCATAATGTATGTTTGAATATGGTAAATTGTATAAAAAATATTTATATTAATGAAATGCTTATATTATAATAGCAATAAATAAATCACCATATGTAATGAAATCTAGATGGAAATAAGAAAGATTGACTATAATGATCATGTGGTAATGGGACCATTGATTTTGTTTATGTAACTAACTCTATTATATCTGTAGATGTGACTTATGAGTCTATATAAATGCCCTATGAATTTGAAGGTACTAGTTTGGCACCTAAGTGTGTTATGTATTTACATCCCCTCTTCATATCCCTTGATTTAAGACATGATAAACCAATTATTCCTTAATAGGATTATTGTGGGAGTGATCAGTCATGGTAGAGGTACACTAGGAGAAGTACTTATAATAGTGGTCATCTTTTGAGAAGATTGATAGACCATGCATTCCTCAAACGGAGTAGCATGCGATGGGTCAACCCTCTTAGACAAGCCTCTAGGATAAATATGTGAAATAGTTCTAGATATGTCTTTATGATATACAATAACTCTATGATTGGCTAATTATGTAAGCTTTTGCTCAAGAGGAAAACACTCATTATATCTATGTCCATTAATACCATGGTAAGTACAAAAGTGTTGTCCTCTTGAATTTTTAGATTAGTGTGGTGGATAATGTGAATTAGGAAGAAGTGTTATCATTCATTTATCTAACAAAGTTCTCAATATATCATGTAGTCTATCTCGGTGCCAATCAAATTGAAGAGGCTCTCATTTTATAGAGGTATATGGTCTAACTTTGTGAGAAACTCTTTAAGCATGTTCCTTTCCTTTAATCAACACCTTTATCATTTGTTCCTTGACATATATATTATTGGCTCTCCTGAAGGTGTTTTAATTAGTTCATGATATTTTGTAACTTGTTTATTTTCCTTGAAAACATGATTCGTGTCATGTGTAGTTTTTTGTGAAGATATATACAAATCTGTTCGAGAATGCATTAGAGCACATGCAAATTGATGCACATCCCAATATAAGGTATATAATGAAGCAAAAGGCTTATGTAATGTTATTTATCTAAGTGGAGAAAGGAGAACGCTACTAATTATAAATCATACTTCCAAATATGAGGGTGTATAATTAAAAGAATAGAAAACATCTTTAAATGGAATAACATAGTCTTGTATAGACTCAAGTTCTATTTGTGTCAATGATTGAAAATGTTCCAATTTTAACTTAGGTAAGGTATAACAATGAAAATGCAATAGAAATACATATTAAATATTTTTAAAGTTGTTAATAAACCATTTGGAAGACTATAATATCAATCAAAATCCCCTTGGGTTAAGCTGCAATGAAAAGACTTTAAGAGCAAGCTTCCATTTTGGGCCTAATGTTCAAAGGAGTGTATATATTATTGTAAATGAATAATAGGATCCCCTTGACCATCATAGGAGGAGAATTTAGGAATAAAAAAGTTTGAAGGGTAAGGATGCTCAAATACATCCTTATCATTAGGTTGCTCTGTAAATATATTCTCTTCAAAAATAGCATCATGAGAATAAATTTGCATCTTAAGAGTGCTAACTTGTTTTTTAAAATCTCCCATGATAGTCATAGTAGATAGCATATCACAAGAAGAGTTTGAAACTTTTGATAGTGGATGTAAATTACCATGCACATGGAACATAAGAATAATTGAATCTCTTCCAATATCAAGGGGAGGATCATCACATGGATTGAATTCATTTTATAAAGGGGTATCCATTTTTAAAGAGGTTATTATATCATGTTGGATATCATGCATGTTAGTAATATTGTCATTAAAAGGTGATATTTTATTTTAAATATCATTACATTCAATAGAGGTATAAGAAAAAAATTCAAAAAAAAACACTTATAATTATTTTCTCTTTTGTATCAAAAAGTGCAAAGGAGGGAAGAACATAAAAATTTTCTATTTCATTTACAACATCATGATAGGGAATAATGCAATGTTCATTTTTTGTTTTTCTCTTGAAAGGAGGGAGTGAAGATGCAATGCTAATTTTGATTTACTTTGATTTACATGACTTGGTCTTTGAAAATGAAAGATGAAATATACTTGGGACTTTACTTGTTTCCCCAAACAATGCATGTTGTGTAGGCACTTCCTTATGATTTTCACATGCCCTCTTTTTTTAATTCAAGAAAGACATTAGGAGACATAGGACATGCATTTTTATCATCACAAACTAGAGGGGAATAACATACTTGACTATTTGCATTTTAATCATCCAAAGAGGAAATTGAATTTTCAACATGAGTATTACTTGGGGAAGAATGCTCATGCTTGATTTCATCAATATTTTCATCATGAGATACATAGGAGGAAAAATTGATTTTTTTGACATTTGCATCATTGGAAATGGAAGGTGTACACTCACTTTTTGAAGTAACTAAAAGATGTACGCATGCAATATTTTTATTTTAAATATTATGAAGCCTATCACTTTGTATATCTAGTAACTCTTCATCATCATAAAAGAGATGAATGGAAGAAGTGTCATATCCAAGATGGATATTATAACACTCATAAGCATAAGAAAAAATGCCACCACCTTGCTCATTTATATTTGTGCATTTACATCACAGGTCCTTTCATTATCATAGTTATAATAAAAAGAGGTTTTATACTATTTTTGAGGTTCCATAAGATCTTCATATGCAATATATTGATCATGAAGTGGATTAAAGAAATGATCATAATGAAGCTTCCATGTATGGCTTTATATTAGTGAGTCCATAAGGGTTTTAACATTTAATAAATTTTAAAGCACACAACCGCTAAGGCTGAAGCAATAATATATCTAAGCATTCCTAAGGTATGCCCACATAAGTAGGAGAGAATTTAGATCTAAACATAAAATTAAAAAATCTGAAATGAAAAAAATCTGAAGAAGGAAAAAAACCTACATGAAAACTAGGGTTTTGGTTCAATAATAGAGGATGGGTTCACCAAATGTTTTATGGTTTTAGGGGATTTTCATAGAAAATACACAAACTGATAAAATGTTTAAAAGGAATGATAATAATTAGATTTACACTAAAGTATAATCAATAATACATATTTTCCTAATTTATCATGTGTAATAAATACAAGTATAAGGTAGCCAAGGGGTAAAAGAGAGCATACATTGTTTGATGTTATGTTCTGAGGTATGACAATGATCAAGAGTCATGACAGGGCTACATTATAGGTTTTGACTTTGTTTATTTTATGTTTTAACTAATTTTTCCCATTGGCAGGTTGTGTCTAATAGGGACAATAGTGTTGATGTAGGTGTCCACCTCTGATATAGGTGTCCAGTCAAAGATATACATAGGAATGGATCCAAATTTACACTAGGCTCACTTTGTCACCTATATAACTTCCCTATGCCTTAAATTATATGTGTTTATACACCAAATTCATCCAATGAGATAAACCCTAGTTATTTTGCATTGGACCTCTTTTAACTTGGTAAAAAAAGGGTTACCACCGTAGTCAAGCTAACCCTATCAAACCTATTTGTTGTTAAGTGCTACCTATATAACCAATACTCCAAAGAGGGCCTCAGACTCAAATGTAGTTATCCCTCCTAGGTATGTGTGTGGATTTGCAATTGTGCAACTATATGCTCTTTTTCCTAGTAACCCTTGGTACAGGTGATTCAATAGTATATTTAACCTTTTGAATGCCTCAAATGTTCAATTCAGTATTGTAATGTAGTTTGATAGATTGAAATATATAGTACTTTCTTATTTGGTAATTTTTAAATCAAATTTCTTGGTAGTATAATTAGACTATAGCCTTCGTATATATAGGGACCTCTTGATTTTGAATTAGGATCTAGTGACATGTGAAAATCCAACAATAGAATGGGCAAAGAGGGTTAAACAAATGATCACAAAAGCAAAATATATGAAAAAAGATAAGCCTAGACATTTGCATTGTAATGGGACACTAACATCAATGCTAGTGTCTAAAATAAATGCAAGTGTTTAGAGGATAAAAATCTATAGAAAATAGGAAACAACATGTATGGATCTTTGGCATAAATTGGATGAATTGTAGTAAAATAAAATATAGGCCCAAGAGGTAGGTAAATTAAGTAAAATAATATGGAACTGAAGAGGTCCACAAGAGGCTCCATCACTAGATTTCTAATCCTCAATAAAGATATGTATACATGAAAAGAGGCTATAAAAACATGTTGAAAAATTATTTTTGTATCAAATATGGGTGTTTACACAAAATGAGGAATGAAAAATTCCCACTAGCATTAAATAGTAAGTTACCTTAAGTGGAACTTACTAAGGAGATCTTAGATTTGCCTTCATAGGAGTTTATGGTGTAGTTTTTCCCTTCCTTAACCAAATGGTATTAATTAGACCTCATCCTAAAAATAACATCTATAACATACATAGATGGGATACCAAAAACTATCCCACAAATGTCAATAAATGCAATATCTACAACAAATTCATCAATAAAATGTTTATTTATTACGAACTTGAATCTGTATTATTTAGAGGCCCTTATGTCTACTTGTTCACCCATCCTAGAGCATAAGGATTATGATGATCATGCATTTATGACCCAAGTGTTTCTACCAATTCTTTTCTAATAAAATTTGATTGAGAGTAATAATAAAAAAGAGCATTAAATTTTACCATATTAATATGAACTTTGATATGGAAATATTTAGAAGGTTTGAATTTGCCTTGAATAGGATAATTATCCAAGCATACCTTTTTATTCATGGAGGTAAAACACAACATCTCATCCACATATGAATTGTAATCAATCACCTATCCTTGAATTGACATCATAGCCTTATTCTTATTTTTCTTGTTTTTGAATGGATGCAATTCTTGATGTGACTTCCAACATTTCTTTTTAGAATGGATAACAACATCACAATGCCAAAAATGTTTTTATGTATCCTTATTAAAAACTTTATAAGTAACATTGACCACACCTTTACTCTTTGGAACATTAGAATATTTTGAAGAAGAAGATGGACACTTATTCTCACCAATCTCAAGTTAGTGGGCTTGAGAACAAGCCTCATCTATGTCCTTTGGCTTGGAAAGTAAAATGGGCCTCCTTAAGTGACTATGCATCCCTTCAACATGATTCATGAATATATCATGATCAAATGTATATTTTATCATTTGAACTGCCTTCTTTTGAAACTCACTTGTAGAGCCTACACACTTTGTCCTTATTTTTGCCTTAAATATTTCCATTCAATAGACCTTTCCTATTCATAAAAATAGTATAAAATTGATTCTTAATAAAAGTTTAAAATTCATATCACTTAATAATTGGTGGTAGATTCTTAACAACCAAATAATTAAGATAAATCTCAAACCAAGTTAGAGCATGACTTGCTAGTTTCAATCTTGCAAAAGAAATTTATTTGTCTTCACTAAATCAATGAAAATTAAAGTATACTTCCAATTAGTCTAACCAGTGATCAAACTTATCCACATTCACCTCACCTTTATATGGTTTAATGTCAATCTTCACTCTAGTTTTAATGGAGGTGGAGCTTATCTGGATTCGGGGTTCTTATTCTCATGGTTAGAGGTGTTAAGCTCATCACTTGCTTTAAAATTATTTATAGAAATTCCCAAATTTGCTATGACAACCTTAATAATATTCCCAAGATCATTCATGGATTGAGATATGCTTGAAACATCCTCTTTCAATTTGTGTAATATTCTTTCACCATCTTTAGGTATCCTCTCATCTTTGGAAGCTATATTCAAAATCCATACTTCTCACTCCTCTTTTCCACTTTCTTGTGGATCTCTTATTGTAAAAAGACCAAATCACCTTTTCCACTAGAAATTTGTCCTCTTGTAATGGGCATATATATGAAAAATTATCACAAAAAAATGACACACTATGGAACACTAACATGCTTTAATACACATCTAATCCATAAATTAGGTGGATATTTCACACTAAGCTTCACCAACACATATACTAAATAGTTAGATGATTAACAATTGGATTTGTGATTATCTATGTTCTTAAGCATGCCAAAAAATATATCAACAAGTACATAAAATGAAACATGAAACTTTCTAAACATTAACATGAATTAAAGGAATGAATGAGAAAAAACTCACAAGAGACACAAATTTATCCTAGAGAATCCAAGGTGGGAAAAACTCCAGTGGTAGCTTACACTCCCCTTACACTATCTTCTACAATAAATATACAAGAAAAACTACTAATAATGACCTTTATGGATAGAATATGCACTATCACTCTATCTAATACTCATATACAAATGATCTACACTTACAAACACTTATTTTTACTCTTAACACATGAACCAATCATCTAAAATTGACAAGAAGGAGAAACTAAGAACTATAACTCAACTTGCCAAAGAAACAATGTGATTATGACTTCCCTTCTTTTCCCTTCTTCCTATCCTCTTTATAGTTTCTAGGGCATGTATTTATGCTCTTCCATCCTTATAATCCCCAAAGAAACTAAAATGAACCATCAAGAAGCTAAAACATCAAAAATGCTTCCAATTCATGTGGTTAGGGATGAGATCAAGAGGTCAACAGTTGGGCTCTAGTTGGAAGGTAAATAGTTAGCTCCCGATACAAGTAGTAGCCAAGATAACTAACTTCCAAAGCCCATAAAGTTTGCTTATCACCTCAAAATTGAGTGCCAATTTTTAACTTGTTTAATTTTTCAAGAGGAATTTAAAAATGAAATAATAAATACTTTTGACAAAAAAATGTTGTTTTTCCCCAAACAATAGAAATTGGTACCTTTTCTTAAGTTTCAAGAGCTTACAACTTATCAGATCATCACTATGAAGATATTTATATCACCATCATATGAATTTGCCTAAGAAGCATGTCTATTATGATATTATGAGTGTATTAAATGTCTTACAAAAGTGTCTTACAAGAAATATTTTAAAATAATTGGGTATAATGAAACTTAGTACACATGACTAGTATACTAGGATCTAAATCTGTATCAATGATGTTGAATATATTGGTGAAGAGAAACATGTTACATAGAAACCACCAAGTGTTGTGAGTTAATTGAAAGCTTAAATCTTCCTAGATCAGTCACCCCTCCTTGAATAGAAATGGTCCCCATTGCATGTTGTTGTAATACAAGATATAAAAAGACTAGTTAGAAACTTGTGTAGATGATATTCATGGCTTATATAGCATCTCAGTCTTGTACAGTTGGAAAAATTAGACCGTGGTTGTTCTTCTCAATTTTAGAATTTTCCTACTTCCATAAGTCTCATATATGCTCTATCTTGTGCCCCTTGGCCTATCTCTTTAGTTCAACTAGTCTTATGTTGATGACCTAAGACTTTTATCTTATATAAAATGCTTAAAATGTATTTATCTTCCACCTCTACAAGTTTTAAGCCTATACCTATTTTCCTACTCCCTAGACAACAATGTCCAAGATAGGCACTATCATTGATGCTAGTGTCTTAACCCGATGTAAGTGTCCATTTCCCTAAAGTCATCCAATTTGTAAATGAAATGTGTCTTATTGGTCGGCCTAAGTGATTTAATGTGAGTTACTTCTCCAAAGGGATTGATATAAATACAATATCAACCCTCATTCATTCTTCACCTAAAAAATACCAAAAGAGACCATGACAAATAATCAAAAGCAATCCATCCAGAATTCAATTAAGAAAAGATTCCCTATTTTATTCTATTTCAATATCAATCATAGGGATAACACATATATAGGTCTGAAGTACTAAAGGAGGAGGCCAAGAGCTTGATTTTACAAGTTACAAGCTAGGTCATTGTTGTAATTGCTTTCCACATATTTCATGATTCACACACAATCCAACACATAACGGAGAACTACATAAGTCGAAGGCCCAGTTCAGAGTATTTTATATGTAGACAGTACCCACTAATAATGGGGTATTTGGGGTAGTTCGACACCAAGTGCCCACTAACCCATTTTCCTCAAGATAATCATAATGATGAAGAACCAAGGTTTTACAATTTCATGAAGAACAATAGTCCATGAACCAGATTTGAATGCACCAAAACAAAGGCAAAGACAAACCCAAAAGCATCCAGGTGGTCGCATTCTATTCTAGTAGATATTTTACATAGGACACTTTCATCAAACCCAAATAATAATGTTGACATAATTGTCCCAAGATGACATTAATGTCTAAGTATTCAAAGGCACTTAATCTATAATCTAATGATTATTCTAAAATCCTCTTCTAGTTTGATTTCTACCTATTGTAGATCCAAAACTACATTAATATCATAACAAGCTAAGTACATTACTTATTTGTCATTTCCATAAAGAGCTTAGTTTTACTTTATATATTTAGCAAATTCTTAGTTTTATAAATTCAACATATGTTATATCCAAGTTTGTCACCCAATTAGCCTACTATAGATATGATTAAAACCCTTATGCATTGTCATTTATATATCCCATTTAATGTCTAGATAACCCTAATATAAACAACACTTTAGGATTAAACATTTGGTGAACCTGATGTGAATATCATTATGTAAATATCATCAATTCAGTAGCCATCATACTAATCAATGTGAGACATTGAATAACCAAATTGAAAAATATAAGAATGAAGGACACATGCACATTATGTTCGACATGAGGAAAAGGAAAAATCCTTCCTATCTTTTAGAAAATAAATATATCTCAAAATGATCAAAGTATGAAGATTTAACCAATACTACCAACATTGATTAGGTATATTTACACCATCTCTAATTTGATATTAACAAGTGGGATGCAAATTGTCATACCAAATTTTTCAAAAAATTAGGATATACTAAAAATGAACTAATATACTCTCCATTAATGCTAGAATATTTATGATACATTTGATTACCTATATCTTGTGGCTCAAGGGTGGAATCTTCTACAATATAGATATTAGACTATGAACCAAATTTGAAATAGAATATTGGATGAAATTGGCTAATCGAGTGGAATGCAAAGCTAGATACTACAAACATATATATTAATTGTATTGATATGGATATAAAGATCTACATAAAGCATGATGGAAATGAGGTTAGATAAATACCAGTTCATGTCTTTTCCTCATCTCAGAGGGGGCGGGGGTATATTAGTGGGGACATGTCATAGAGGTATATTCTCAACACTTGGTACAATTTTTAGATTCAGTGGGGGCTTATCATATAGGCATGGCTTCCACACATTCACAATTTTTAGATTCAGTGGGGGCATGTCATATAGGCATGGCTTCCACACATTCATAATTTTAGAGTTATTGGGATTACACTTTGGAAGCATGTTCTCCACACTTATTTAGTATTCAAAATCTTTTGTGGGGGCATGATTTAAAAACATGTTCTCTACCTTGGTACTTATATCAATTTTTAGATTTATCTATATATAGTGGGAGATACTTTAGAAGCATGTTATCCACACATAATTTTCAAATTGGCTAAAGCACACAATTACATGATTCAAAGTCAAAGTTATGTCAAAATTCTATAAAATAGTACCATTGTTATACACAATTTCAACATAAGACATATCTAAGGTTCATATGCTATGAAATTTGATCCTAGTATTGCAAAAATAAAAATTAGTTTCATATTCTAAAACTCTTTTATGGATTTTTATACATCATAGAATTTTACATTACTAATACCTCAATCAATTTTTTTAGAATTTATTGAGCTAATCTAATGCAGTAGTTGGTTCACATTTTTATATGGTTGAGGTGATTAAATCACCCAATCTTACCAAGTTTTCAATTTGAAATTGATTGTATCATCTAGCCTCACCAAGTTATAAGTGTCATTGGGTTGTATAGTTGAGCTAATCTCAACTTCCAGTGGTAACTCACCTTTGATCCAAGGTTGGGGGCATGTGCCTTTCAACTTATCTCTCTTTATACCTCTCTCTCTATCTATCTCATTGGATATATGCACTTGCAAGATTTATCTATATTTTTCCTATCTCAATTTCAAAGCCTTACAATGATACATATTTTTCAAATCAACTTGCCAATAGGCTAGGTGGTTATATCGATAAATAGGTGTACTCTTAAACCTTACTCTTTATATTTCAATAAATTTAAAATACTTTCAAATTCTATATTTTATGCATTGATTATATATTGTAACATGCTCTTGGTTTCAAGTTAGTCACTAGTAAAGCACTTAATTTGGGCACACATAAATATAAGGTGTGTTATACACACCCAGGTATGTATTCTTTTCATTTAAGCTAACAATTTCATTACTAGATTAAAGGGAAGTCAAATGTAGAAAATATTTATGGATTATATAGCACCTTAGTGTTGTACACTTTGAAAATTTAGACTTTGCTTATTATTGTCAATCAGAATCACACCCTTGTGAAGGTAGTTTTAGGCCTTTATAGTTTGATGAAACATGGAAATAATCCTAGGCTGTGGGTGGCCTAATAAACATATTAAATCTCTAGATTCTAAGGGCTAGCTCCATTTGGTGTATCAATAGGATCTCTACTCTATGCTACAAACTGCTATGGAAAAGGGAAGAAAGAAAATTGAAGAAAAAATCCTATCTAAAGATGGTGATACACCTATATTTTGGTTCATCCACTCAATTTAAGCTCCTAAAAACACTGATTAGATAAGAAAAATATTGAACTTTCAATTCCAATTGACTCTTATGCATCAATATTTCATGAAAAGGTTCTATCTAGTGATCAAAGCTTGATGGAAATAAGGGAATAGGCCTGATTCAAGGCACTAACTAGCCACTTACATCTGCTATAACTTCAGCCAAAAGACATCAAACACAGAACATGATCTACATAATCTGATCAACTAGTAACTAGGTAAGAATCAGGACTTGATAAGAAAGAAAAAGCTATCACATATGCAAATCATGACAGAAATACATTATACCAACATTCTAGAATCTAAAAAAAATAGTCCTATTTATCAGAGTCTAATCTTGTCAAAAGAGGGTTTATCAAAATGGCTAAAAAAGGTTACTTATATAGAAAAAGCATACAAAAACCAAGAGATTGTCACTAAAAATAGTAGAGGAGATCAACTCCCACATCTCAAAAGTCTAACTTTATCTATCAAAAGATAACTAAGCCTTAAAATAAAAACTTTTTGTCTTATGTATAGCATGAAAAAGCTCTTTGACATTGAAAATGATGGAGACCCATGTAGTAATCATTATTAAAATCTTCAAAATTCATCAACCCTACATAGATCTTCAAGGTTTGTATAGAATTATAGATGGTGGGTCCATCTTGGACTAATCTGATCCATGCATGGAAAGCTCTGCCAAATTTTCAAAGAGAAACTCCACTTGAAATGCCTGGAAGTTGAGTTAAAACAAAAGGAACGCTTTTTTGCATGGACATCAAGGAAGGTGCATGATAAGCCTTGTCTAGTCAACTCCAAGTAACTCCATGTTAACTCCTTAAATAACCATCAAATGCTAAAATACTTGAGCCCTTCATGCATTAAAGTTTCCCTTTTAGAACTAAGAGAGTCGTGCCTAAAATTATTTGCATGTTTTTGCTTTTTGAATGTTTATACTCTACCTAGATGTGTCTAATCTTATTTGGACCACTTTTCATGCTCTGAATGTGAGCTGTGAACCACATCATAGGAGTCAAAATGAGAAGTCCTCATTGTATTCTACTAATTGTCTATTGAAATCCCAATAAGATCCTTTTCAAAACCTGGCCTTTTCTCATCTATTAATCTCCTTACTAGATCTTGACAAGTGTCAAGCTCACGACAATCTTGGTAAACATTTTGAAATCTTGACCAAAGGATACTTGCAGGGGCTCAAACTTGAAATTTGTGAGCCCATCATTAATTCCTTTAGACTTACATTTTCAGCCACTTTTTCATGAAAAAGGTCTTCAGGTTTTCTGCCTTTGTCTATTTCATTCAGATAATTTGTCTGTGGCTTATCTTTATGCACTTTTCCTTGAGATAAATTGTTCGAAGGCTTATCTTGTAATAACACTTCATTCATATTTTCTTTCTTTTGGGAAATTTTCTCAAAATAATTGTTTTGGAATTTTCTTTCAGAACTTATCTTTCTTTCCGAAAATCCTCCTAGAAAAATTTCTTCCTTTCACTTTGAACAATTCCTTTGGACAATTTATTCGAAGGAATTAGGTCTTCAAGTTTTTTATAATGGATAATTCCTATAGAAAAATTATCCAAAGAAATTTATGTAAATTCCCCTCAGCATTTTGAAATGTTCCTTTAGAATTTTTTAAAAGCACCTTTCCCTTGGAAAATACCGTTCAAAATTGTTGAAATGGACTTTTCCCGAAGAAAAAGAGCCCTTCAGACTTCTTGAATGTGACCTTCAAACTTTTAAAAAAGTCCTTCAAGTTAATCTGAATGGACCGTCAGAAAAGTTGTAATGAACCTTTTACTGAAAGAAATGACCCTTCAGACTTTTGGAAAAGTCCCTTTGAAAAATTTGGAATGGTCCTTCAAAAAAGTTGAAAAGGGATTTTCCGAAGGGAAAGAGCCCTTTGGCAATTTTCCAAATGTCCCTTTGGATTTGAAAAAGACCCCTTCAAAATTTTGACAATGCCCTATGGAAAAGTGAAATGGTCCCTTTCAAAAAAAATTCCAAAGGTCTTCAAAACTTTTGTTATGGTCCTTATTCCTTTGAAAAAAAAAGAAAAAAAAATGAAATGATCCTCAAAAAAGTTGAAAAGGACCCTGCAAAAAAATTAAAAGTGCCCTTGCTTTTGACAATGCCCTTCAAATTTTTTGAAAATGGACTTTTCCTTTTGAAAATTTTCTCGAAAGACCAATTCCTCAAAAAAATTCTTCAAAGTCTTTTTTTTGGACCCAAATAACTTATTATAGGAAAACCTAAAGTCCTCTTTAAAACCTGCGCTTTTCAATTGCTCTGATCAACATCAACACTTTCTTATAAAGAATAAGACAAGTGAATAAAAGATCCTAAATCACTTAAACAACCTTAAGACCTATTAACCATAGATTCTTCAAGGACTTCTCAGGACCAAGTACTAACTCACAAGACAAAACATCATGGTATGCAAAGTTTTGAATGGTAGAGGTGACAATTTGACCTGCAGGGTAAAAATTTTCAACATTTTGGTGATTCAATTGGGAAATATGCCTGATATACTTGAGAACCAAACCATTTACATGACTCCTGGACTCACAAAGTAATGAAAAATTTGATCCATGATTGCAAACTCTCTTTTGACCTGGCATGAGATAAACTTCATCCTCCAAAATAAGAAGGGAAATAAACAAAACATGAAAACTAACTAAACAAAGCAAATATACAAACAAAGCAATTATTTGGGACAAAATTGAACTAAACTAATGTGCTTGAACAATACTTGGATGAAAATAAACAAACTATGTACAAGGAGCTTAGCTCCTTAGTAATAATGTTTTAAATGTATCCCAGTGATTGGGATTGGAAGCTCCTCACCATCCATCTTTGCAAGTTGGAAGGATTATGGAATTTGTAGCTAAATATTGTGTATGAACCACTCCAAAGAGAATCAAACTTTATGTGCCTTCTTGGTTTAGCTCTATCCTCATCCCACTTGAGGACCAAATCTCCTTATTTGAAACTTTGTGAAGAAGCTCCTTTGTCAAAAGCTCTCTTCACTTGTGCTTGATGAATTTCCATGGCTAGCATAAAATGATTTATTATCTCTTACAACTCTATAAGCTCAACATACATAATATCTAAAGCTCATTCTCCAACAATTCAAGTTGATGTATTAGTTCTAAAGAAAAAAATTTAAGAGAAATGGGTAACCTTGCTTCCTTACCATATACCAGCTTATATGGAGAGTTGGCTATTGATATTTTGTAGGTGATCCTATTAGCTCATAGAGATGACTTCAACTTGAGATGCCATGACCTTTAATTTTCTTTAATAGTCCTCCTTATGATCTTCAATAGGTTATTATTTGTAGATTCAACAAGGCCATTACCTTGTGGATAATAGTTTGATGAACTGTTAAGATAAATTCCATGTTGGATAGCCCATTGACTGATCCTAGTTCCCATAAAAGACATTGCATTACCAGAAATTATAGTTGAAGGAACTCTAAATCTAGTAATAAAACCTTTTTAGAAATCTAGAAAATTGGTTTCATTTGCTTCTTTCAATGCCACTACTTCTGTCCAACATGTGAAGTAATCTGTAGCAGTTAGAATTCACTTATGTCCTGAACTTGAAGGAAGATGTATAAGACCAATGAAGTCCAATTCTCATTGGATGAAAGGCTGATCCATCGTAATTGTTTAAAGAGGTAAGGCTGCAAGTTTCACTTTCCTACAAACATAACACACTGTTTGCACTTTCTAACCCATGCATGGCAATCACCAAACATACTAGGCCAATAGTACCCACCTCTCATGATCTTAAGGGATGTATTTCTTATGAAAAAATGTCCTTTACCATGTCCATCATGGAATTCTTCAAGCAATCTCTAAGTTTTGCCTGGCTCTATACATCTTAGCAACATGCCATTGATATATTTCTTAAACAAAACACCATCAATAAAAAAATGGAATTGATTGAAACCTGAAATATATTATTTTTGAATAACTTAGATGATATGGATAAATACCATCTTGGAGATAGCTTAAAAAGTAGTGAGACCAACTGGAAGGTGAGGTATGACTAGCTGCAACCTCTTCATCATTTAACACCAAAACAACCTCATTAGTCTCTTATAAGTCTTGAGCTAAATGCTCACAAAGTCCTTTGCCTCTAATCAACTTTGTGACCTTAATTTCCACATCATACTCCATTACCTTCGTTATCCAACCAACTCTCTTCTAATTTATATCTTTGTTTAAAAGGAACTCCTTGATGCTTGCATGGGAAACCATTAGGTGTATCTTATTGTTAGACAATAAGTATCTAAATTTTTTAAGAGACCTTATAATTGAAAGTACATGTTTTTCAACAAAAGAATAATTTGTTTCATACTCTTCCATGCCTTGACTAAAGAAGGATATTGGCTATTCTAAAGCCTCATGATTTTTTTGCATAAGAATACATGAAATGGTGTCCATATTAGCATATGTGTACAAAATGAAATTCTTTGTGAAATTTAGATTTATAAGTGTAAGAGAACTAGCTATGGCCTTCTTAATATCTTCAAAACTTTTAACTCCTTCTTTGTACTAGATGAAGATTTGATTATTTTTTATCATGGATGTAAGTGGCTTAACTAAAATGGAAAAATATGAAATATATCTCCTTATGAAGTTGATTTTCTAAGAGAAGCTTTGCATAACCTTCTTGTGCTTATGCAAAGAGATTGAAAGAATGGATTATACCCTTTCAGAATCTATACTTAAACCATGCTATTAAATAACATGTCCAAGAAGCTTACCTTCATGAACTAAGAAGACACACTTTTGGGGATTTAGAGATACCCCAAATTGCCTACACCTTTCGAACACTTTCTTGAGATGAACCATGTGATCCTATGTACTCTTTGAAAACACTATTATATCATCCAAATAAACAAGTACAAACTTGTTAAGAGCGCCTTGCAATGCCACATCCATGGCTCTCTGAAAGGTTGCTCCAACATTAGATAAACTGAATGGCATCTTTCTGTATGCAAAAGTCCACCACTTGGTTGTGAAGGCTATTTTAAATTGGTCCTCTTCCTTGACCAAAATATGATTGTATCCACTATATCCATCCAACAAAGAAAACCTTTTTGAACCCGTAACTAGATGTAAAATCTATTCCATTGATGGTAATGGATAGTGATCTTTAAGTGAAGCCCTGTTCAAATCATGAAAGTCGACATATAATCTAATATCACCTTTCTTATTCGATCAAGATTTGTCACACAAGTTGAGTGCTTGATTGGGAATATAATAGCTGACTCTATGAGTTTTTGAAGCTCATCTCTCATCAAAGGCTCAAGCTTAGAATTGATGGGCCTTTGTCTTGGTCTCACAGGTTTAGTTTCAGCCTCTAACTCAATGGTGTGTTGAGATAAACTTGGATCAAATCCCTTGAGATCACTATATTTATATGAAAATACATCAATGAAAATTTTACATAACTCAATGAAAGCTTCTTTTTATGAAAGAGTGCATACCTTATCCAACTTCAAAATCTTACCAGCTATAATCTCTACATTGGCATAGTGTTCTTCTTTTGTTCACAAGGATGAATTCTCCTTCCTTAACTCATCATCACAACTAAAAATGGTCTCAATCATGATCAATCCCTTAGGTAAATTATTTGTTTTTAGTTTCACAACTTGATCGCCATACTTTTGCAAATAATTTGACTGGTTTCTTGTAGAAAACTTAGCCTCCTCTTGCAAGAATTTCATATTTTTATTGTCATCTTCGAACACTTGTTAATTCTCATGATTATCTGGAACAGAAGGCCTTACAACCACATTTATATGTGACTAATTTTTTTCACTTTTTATATTAGATGGGATACTAAATTATGACCCAATGGTAGCCAACCTATCTGCATGTTTATTCTTGCCTGTTGGTATTGCTTGAATGTTAAAATCTTGAAAATATTCAAGTAAGTCCCATAATCTATGATTGTAAGATTTAAGAAATAAAATTTACATACATTCAAACCTCTTACTTGGTGAACTATAAGTTTTCTATCACCCAAAACTTGTAAGGTGTTGACTTTCATCTTCCCAGCCCACTACAAACCGTGAACTAGTGATTCATACTCATCAACATTATTTGAACAATTCAATTGAAATTTAATAAAAGATAAATACCATTTATTTGTCATAGAAACTAAAATCATTCTATATCTGGTACTATGTTTATTCCTTGATCTATAAAAGTACAATTTCCACAAACCTTCACTAGATTCATCATCTTTAACCTGGCTGGAATTGGTACATCATTCTCATGAAGGTAATACACACCAAGTCCTTCTTCAATCAACTTATAAGGATCATGCTCATGCAAATTAGAAGCCCAATCATGAATAAATAAATCTGAAACTCCATCCAAAGGTGATTCATTTTCTACTCCACTAATTTTTAATACATCATCTGAGATGATACAGTTAGTGTAAACAACACTTGGAATATATGGCTCCATATGGAAATATAAAATAGGTTAAAAATTAATTATTAAATCAGTATCATACCTAGTTATGAACAATAAATAAGTCCAATTAGATGATAAATATCCCCCAATATTTGAGGTGAAGTCCCCTGAAAGGCACATAACAAAGTAAGGAGGCAAGTCTACCACAAAAATATCCTGATGAATAGTAAAATTGGGACAAATATGTAATGTAAATTTTATAATTATGATGATGCATAACATCTTTGTTGGTGACCCATCCAATTGTAATACCCAATTATTATTTGGCTCATAAATAAGGTCGAGCCTGTCTAGAATCTATTTAGGCATGACTGTACTACTAGCTCCATTATTCACCATACAGTTATGAACCAAAGTATCACCAATATAAAATTAAGGTAGAAAGGAGTTTTATTTATTTTTAGCTCATTTATATCCATATTTTACATCTTATTTACTTGATGTATTTGTTGCTTAGTTGGCTGATCTAAATTAGCTAAGACAACACCTTCTTTCTCAACCGGTTTTGGAGACAATTTGAGAGTTGAAAGCTCTTCGATGAGCATATCTTTTTTTCATGAGATGGAAAGAGAATACCACATAATAATTTTGATATTATACTTCTTCATTTGATCCAATATACTAAATTGAGATCCACCAATCTTTGGTTACACTTTTTGAAGAATTGGCTGCTCACGAACTAGGAGTATTCAATGAACTTTACTAACCTCTATATTTTGATTTTTTTGTGTTGTAGGGGGATCAAGTTATTATTTTATACTATTATAAAAAAATTAGGAGTATTTGAATAGATTTTCACCTCCTAAAACTCATCAATGGCTCTTTTTTTAGCTCTAGTTATAGTTGTAACTTGACCACTTGTATTGTTAGTTTCAACACCTTGAGTAAAAGCAACATGATCATCCACTTGCCAATTTATATTAATGGCATTAGGCTGCCATTGAAATTGTTGAGTCTCTCCTCATTATGATAGACTTGTATCTTGGTACTGACCTCCTTGGAAAGAAAACTCTTCTTGTGTCATATGTGGCATAGCGATGTTTTGTGATACCAAGGCTTGGTTTTGAGCATCATTGAGATTTGAGGACTGTCAATCTGAATCCCACATCAAGTTATTTTTAGGTGGGGTGGGAATAATGGATTTTGAAGTGGAAGGAACATTAGGATCATGGGAAACATATGGATTAGTTGGAGTTATAGATCCTTGTGTTTGATAAGGTGGTCTATTCTCTTTGAAACCTTGATAAGGAGGCCTTTGATCTTTGAAGGGATGATAGGTGGTCTAATTTTGTTATTGATAGGGCCTATTAGAATGATATTTTTATCTCTTGAATTGTACTATTTCATTCCAAAAGGATTGTAACAATATTTTCAACTCTCTTATCTCACTAGCTTGACTAGTAGGGGCTATAATTTGAGCTTGAGGTGATGGAATAGGAGCTAAGGATGAAATTTGAGGAATTTGAGGGGTTTGTATAGAATTCAATTATAGGAATATAGGCATTGGAGGTCTTGGAGAAAGATTACCATCTTGTATCAATCTATTCTCTACCCTTATTGCAACCTCATAAGCATCTGACAAGGTAATACCACCCATTGATCGTATCATCACACTAATGTCAAAGTTAAGGGATTTCAAATAGTATAAGAATGAATTTTTATGGGATAGCCTAATCAACATAGGTATACTAGTCCATGTATTTTGGAATTTGAGGTTAAAATCAAACATGAACTCATGAGGAGCTCTATTTATGGTAGTTAATTGCTCAACTAAAGATAGGTGATCACATTTGTCCTCACATTACTTGACTAAGGCTGGATCCAATTCATCCCAGGTAGAAATGGAGTTTAGTGGGAGGTTTATATACCATTGCAATGCTTTTCATTTGAATGAAGTAATAAGCAATATAATATAAACATTATCCTCAATAACATTATAGACTAAACATAGATTATCTACATCTTGGATATGCTAAATAGGGGTTGTTTAATTTTTTATTTAGAAGAATGGGATACTTTTTAGATTAAACATAGGAATCTCATCAAACTATGATAGATTTAGTGGTATACCTCTATTGAATGGAACAAACACCTAGTTTCTAATAGCCATTTGGATAGTGGGGATTGTAGTGCCTAGAACAATAGGATAACCAAGAGATAAATATTTATTTTGAGGATATGGATTTTCCCTCCTAAACCTTGACCTTTTATATGATATAAATTAAAAAGGAATACCTTTACTAGCTAACCTTGTGGTAACCTTGGCATGAAAGCTGAATGGTGTTATGAACCTTGCAACCTGAAGAATCTATAGCTTGTGATGAAGAAGAATAATTTCATCTATTGCAACTGCTTCTCCTCAGCTTAAAACTTGAGATATGCCAAGGAGTAAAGGTCCCATCAAGCATGCCAAAAATTATTATGAATCAGACTCGCATCCTTATGAAGGTAGTTTTAGGCCTTCATAGTCTGCTGAAACATGGAAACAATCCTAGGTTGTGGGTGGCCTAATTAGAAAATGAAATCTATATATTATAAGGGCTAGCTCCTTTTAGTGTATCAATTAGGATCTCTAGTCTATGATACAAACTATCAAGGAAAAGGGAAAAAATAAAATTGAAAAAAAATCCTATCTAATGATGGTGATACACCTATATTTTGGTTCATTCACTCAATCTAAGCTCCTAAAAACACTGATTAGACAAGACAAAGACTAAAATTTCAATTCCAATTGATTCCTATGCATCAATATTTTATGAAATGGTTCTATCTAGTGATCAAAGCTTGAGGGAAATGAGGTAATAGGCCTAATTCAAGATACTAACCAAGTACTTATATTTGTTATAACTTTAGCCAAAAGACATCAAACACAGAACATGACCTACATAATCTAATCAACTAGTAATTACATAAGAATCAAGACTTGATAAGGAAGAAAAATCTATCACACATGCAAATCACTGACATAAATACACTGTACTAGCATTCTAAAATCTAAAAAAATAGTCCTTCTATTTATCTGAAAAAGGTTACAAAACTCAAATTTTGGTAGAGTTTGATCTTGCCAAAAGAGGGGTTATCAAAATGGCTAAAAAAGCCAACTTATATAGAAAAAGTATACAAAAGACAAGAAATTGGTGTTGAAAATAGAAGAGGAGATCAACTCCCACATCTCACAAGTCCAACTTTAGCTATCAAAAGATAACTAAGCCTTCAAATAATTTTCTTTTGTCTTATGTCTTGCATGAAAAAGCTCTTTGACATTGAAAATGATGGAGAGCCCATGCAATAATCATTATTAAAATCTTAAAAATTCATCAAGCTTGCATGGATCTTCAAGGTTGGTATAGAAGTCTAGATGGTGGGCCCATTTTGGACTAATTTTCTCCATGCATGGAAAGCTATGCCAAATCTTCAAAGAGAAACTCCACTTAATATGCCTGAAAGTTGAGTTGAAACCAAAGAAAGACCTTCTTTGTATAGAAATCAAGGAAGGTGCATGAGAAGCCTTGTCTAATCAAATCCAAGTAACTCCATGTTAACTCTTTAAACAACCATCCAATGCTACACTACTTGAGCCCTTCATGCATTCAAGTTTCCCTTTTGAAACTGAGAGCCATACTTGAAGGTATCTACACGTCTTTGATTTTTGCATGTTATGCTCTACTTGGATGAGTCTAATCTTGTTTGATCCACTTTGCATGATTTGAATGTGAGCTGTGAACCATGTCATAGGAGTCAAAAGGAGAAGTCCTCATTGTCTTTTGCTAATTAGCTATCAAAATCCCACAAAGATTCTTTTGAAAACCTGGCCTTTTCTCATCCGTTGATCTCCCTACTAGATATTGACAAGTGTCAATCTCACGACAATCTTGGTGGACCTTTTGAAATCTTGACCAATGGCTACTTGCAGGGGCTCAAACTTGACATTTGCAGGCCCATCATTAATTCCTTATGACTTATGTTTTTGGCCACTTTTCCATGAAAAAAGGTCTTCAGGTTTTTTGCCTCTATTTATTTCTTTTGGACAATTTGTCTGCAGTTTATACTTATGCACTTTTCCTTCAGACAAATTGTTTGAAGGCTTATCTCCCATAAGAACACTTCATTCAGATTTTCTTTCTTTTGATCATTTTTCTTGAAAGAATTGTTTCAGCATTTTCTTTTAGAACTTATCTTTCTTTTGGGATATACTCCTTAAAGAATTTTTTCCTTTCACTTTGAACAATTCCTTTGGATAATTTGTTTGAAGGAATTAGGTCTTCAGGTTTTTTGCAATGAAAAATTCCTATAGATAATTTGTTCAAAGTAATTTATGTAAATGACCCTCAGTCTTTTGAAATGTCCCTTCGAAACTTTTGAAAAGCACCTTTCCCTTCGAAAATAGCCTTCAAAATTGTTGAATGGAATTTTCTTGAAGAAAAAGAGCCCTTCGGACTTCTTGAATTTGACCTTCAGACTTCTTAAAAAGTCCTTTGGGTTAACTGGAATGGACCTTTAGAAAAGTTGAAAAGTTGTAATGAACCTTCGGCTAAAAGAAATGACCCTTCAGACTTTTGGAAAAGTCCCTTCAGAAAATTTGGAATGGTCCTTTAGAAAAGTTGAAAAGGGCTTTTCTGAAGGGAAAGATCCCTTCGGTAATTTTGCAAATGTCCCTTTGGCTTTGAAAAAGACCCCTTCGGAATTTTGACAATGCCCTATGGAAAAGTGAAATGGCCCCTTTCAAAAAAATTGCAAAGGTCTTTGAATCTTTTGTAATGGTCCTTATTCCTTTGAAAAAAAAGAAAAAAATAAATGAAATGATCCTCGAAAAAGTTGAAAAGAACCCTAAAAAAAATGAAAAGTGCCCTTGCTTTTGAAGATGCCCTTCGAAAATTTGAAAATGGACTTTTCCTTCTGAAAATTTTCCTGAAAGAGTAATTCTTTAGACTTTTTCTTCAAAGTCTTTTCTTTTGGACCCAAATAACTTATTATAGGAAAACCCAAAGTCCTCTTTAAATAATGTTCCTTTCAAATGCTTTGATCAACATCAACACTTTCCTACAAAGAACAAGACACGCGAAAGAAAAGACCCTAAATCACCTAAACAACATTAAGACCTATTAACCATGGATTCTTCAAGGACATCTCAGGACCAATTACTGATTCACAATACAAAACAACATGGTATGCAAAGTTTTGAAGCCAATTTGACCTGTAGGGTCAAAATTCTCAATAGTTATTCCTCTTAGGTTTTGGACCTTTCCCAATTTTTCAAGTCTCGCATCTATTATATCTTATTCCCCTTGGCCTATCTCTTATTCCAAAGAGTATTATCTTTATGACCCAAGCCTTCTACCTTGCCCAAAATGATTAAAATGTACTTTTTTTTTGCAAATTCTGAGCCTATATTTTCCTGCTCCCTAGACACTAACATCCAAAACATACATTAGCATTGATGTTATTGTCTTGACCCAAAAAAAGTATCCAGTGCCCTAAAGTCATCCAATTTTCAAATGATATGTATCCTAATGGTTGGATTATGTGATTTAATGTGGGTTACTTTTCCAAATGGATTGATATAAATACAAGATCAACCCTCTTTCATTCCTCACATAAAAAAACCAAAAGAGACCAAGGCAACTTATCAAAAGCACTCTATCAAGCATTCAATTAAGCAAAACTTCCCTATTTTCTCCTATTTCCATATTAGTCATAGGGACATCACATCTACAAGTCTGAAGTAATGAAGGAGCAACCCAAAAGCCTAATTTGCCAAGTTACAAGTTAGGTCACTATTGTACTTGTTTTCCACATATTACATGATTCACACACAAGATAACACATAGGGTAGAAATACATAAGTCTGACGCCCTTTTTGGAGTATTGGATATGTAGATAGTGCCCACTAATAGTGAGGTCTTTGAGGCAACTCAACATTGTATGGCCACTAACCCATTTTCCCCCAAGGTTACCATGATGATGAAGAATTAGGGTTTTACAATTATATGAGAAGCAACAATCCATAACCAAGATATAAAAGCACTAGAGTGATGGTGAAGAAAAATATAGAAGCATCCATATGTTTCATCATATTCTAGTAGGTATAATGTATAGGACACTTACGTTAAACATAGATAGTAGTGTTGATGCAATTATCCCATATTAATGTTAGTGTTTAGAGCTCTAGAGGTACTTAATCTATAATCTGATGACTATTCTAAAATCATCTTCCAGTATACTTTCTAATTTTTCTAGATCTAGAACTACATTAACATCAGAACAAGATAAGTACATTACTTCTTTGTCATTTCCATACATAGCTTAATTATACTTTCTATATTTAGCCTACTCTTAGTTTTATAAATCTAGCATATATTATATCTAAGTTTATCACCCAATTGGTTTGCTATAGATATGATTAATGCCTTTTTGCATTGTCATTTTTATATCCCCTTTAATTTTTAGATAACCCCAATCTAAATAAAATTTTAGGGTTAAATAACATGTACTTATGTAACCCATTTTCTATGGGAAGGTAATTGATCTACTTTAATGATCTAAAAGAGATATATATCTTGTTGACATGTTCATTTGACCCTAGCATCAATTAGTTGATATGATTCTATTGGTACACTATTGTCAAGATTGATTTTTACTTATTGAAGTGTCTTTGTAATATCTATAATTTCTAACAAAGGTGGAAAATAATGGAAAAAAGTATTGCATTAAAGATTAGATGCAACCCAACATAAAAAGGAAGATTTATCTTGAAATAGTTATCTCTTAATTTTTTGGTGATGCATTAAGGATGATACTAATGTGGATGAATATTTTGGTAGAGTTATGCTACTATTAACTTATGTGATTAGAACCATAATTAACCACTAACCTAGATTTGTGTATTGTTTAATGTTGATCATGCATTGCTTGTATATAACATTTGCCTACTACATAATGGTATAAAAATCCTGCTAAATGTGTTTAATGTGCTCAATGAACTTAAAATATTTATCAACTTCCTTTGAGTTGAAGGAGTTTTTAATGATGACAATAATATAAGATAACCAATGTCAATTAGTGTTAAAGGTTTGAAAACTTGAAGCAAACTTAAAAATGGATGTGTGTAGTATAATTGTGTACATTTCTATTGTATTTTTGGTGAATGAAAGGAAGGGTTTCATCCCATATGTGTTGTTTCTTTGAATTGTACATTTTCAAAAGATGCACTATCATCTTGTTTACCACTTTTGTACTCCCACCAATTTGAGGATGGAATGCATTAAACTTGTTCAACTTTATTATAAAATAGACCAAAGAAGTTTCCAAAAATTGCTCAAAAATATTATATCCCTATCATAAATGATATTTTGGGATTCCAAAGTAGATCAAGACATGTTAAAAATATCATTAATCTAATTCTATAACTTAGATTACTTTATTACAAGGTATAAGGATTTTCATCTTTGAGAACCTATCAATTACTAAATAAAAATAATAGTTATCATCCTTGGTTATAGTGTAGTCTAAGATAAAGTCCATGAAAATAGATTCCAATGGTCTCATTGGAGTTGAAAGAGGTGTATACATACCGTGCTTATTTTTAGAGATTTGAAAATTGCACATGTAGTACGAGACCTAACGTATTTGATAGCATCTGACCTAAGGTGTGGCCAAAAGAAGTACTTATGTAACACCAAAAGGGTATGTTCAACTACAAAGTGTCTTTCAACAAAACTTAAATTATATTTAAAAATAAATGTCTCTTTGTCTCATGAGGTACACACAAGTGTCCAACATGGTATAGGATCCCATTTTTCAAGTAAAAATTTAGAACTAAATTGCAACAAAGAAGCTTCTAATAGGTATCTACAGAATCATAGTCAAATATCTACAATTATAATAAAGTGTTTAATTCATGTCTACATGTGTCGAGCATAGTGAGGAGAGTTTGAATCGAAGGTCAAATCAGGCACTCTGCTACTAGATTAGAGCTTCCCTTCTAATGCTCAACATTTATATGGAACTACTTAAAATAAGAAGACTATTTCTAATGTTTATCTTATTCTAACTTGTTTTTGTTTCCTTATATTTAAGCCATCAATTGATTTTATCCATTGTTACACTTGTGAAGGAGCATGTATATTAAGCCTAAGAAGCATCATACTCACTTTAAGACCTATGTCATCATAACCTTGTACCAAAATAAGGTTTATACTAAAGTTCATGTAGTTGCATTGGATTTCATAGCAAGAAAATGTGAAGTCACTTCTATCAATTATACTTCGATCACATGCACAAGATAACTAAATTGACTCTAATTCCAAGTGTGTAGGATATGTAGATGCAACTCTTCAAGGAGTATCTTAAGTTAGCTAACTTTTACATATTTTTTATTTACTACATTTGAATTTTAGGTCAAAGAAAGACAGAGAGATAATCAAACACATTTGGCTTATCACTTCTACAAAGAGATCACATACCCTACTTGACATTAACCTATGCACTTTCCTATAAAAATAAAACCTAAAATTGGTCATAACAAACATTTGACAATACAGTACACATTCAAAAACAATAGGTGTAAACATTTGATGGCTTCCAATTTTGAACCCATGATATTTAAAAAGTGGTGCTAACAATGGTGAAAATATATTTGAGAGGGTCCATAGTTGGTGGGATTGAAGTGTTTAGTCATTTTTTAAGGAAACCCATGTACCCATTTATTGGAAATTGTGGCATGATAAAAAATAGAAAATAATGTATTAGCAAATCAATACTTTGATAAATAAGAGAGAACCTATGACTATCTCATAGGAAATCTCAACCTCCTATTAACAGTCTACGATCCAAACTATTTTGTTGGCCAAAACAACATTAAGATCAACATGTGTCCCATGGTCTTCATCTCTAGCTCATGTGACTAGGTCAAATTCAGTAAGGGATACTTCCAGGAACTCCATCAATTGGAAGTAGTCAAACCCTTCTTAAAATTATCAAGTAAGACTATAAAGAATTAAAAATTCTTATCCCTACTTTCTCAAGCTATTTTTTTTCTTGAAAAAGGTAGGCCTAGTGATTTCTACATAGATTTACTCACATATATAGTGCATGAGAATATAGATAAATGAGAGGAATATGTGAGAATTGGACATGCACAAGTTGTATGCACAGGTGATCAAATAGACATACCTTGCTTCTTTTTATTGGTTTGGAAACTGCATTTGTAGTACAAGACCTAATGTATTTGATTATATCTAACCTAAGGTGTGGACAAAATAAGTACTTATGTAACACCACATGGGTATTTTCAACTCCAAAGTGTCTTTCAACATTAATAAAAAGAGATTCTATTTATTTTTGTCCCATGAGGTACACAAAAGTGTCTAATATGGTATAGGAGCCCATCTTATAAGTATAAATTTAGAACTAAATTGCCACAAAGAAACTTTTGATAGTTATATGCAAAGTTGTAATCAAATAAATACAATTATCATAGTGTTTACTTCATGTCTACATGTGTCAAGCACATTGAGGAGAGTTTGAATCAGAGGTTAGATCTTAGGAACCCTGCTACTAGATTAAATATTCCCTTCTAATGATCAAAATTTATATGGAAATGCTTGAAATAAATGACTATTTCTAACATTCCTCTTGTTGTAACTTATTTTCCTTTCCTTACATTTAAGCCTTGAATTAATTTTATCCATTACTACACTTGATAAAGAGAGTGCATATTAAGTCTACAAATCATCATACTCACTTTAAAGCCTATGTCATCATAGCCTTGTACCAAAAGAAGGTTTATATGAAATTTCAATAGAAAGTAAAGTCACTTCTCTCAATTATACTAGAATCACATGCACAAGTGAACTAAATTAACTCCAATTTCAAGTGTATAAGATATGTAGATGAAAATCTTCAAGGAGTATACCAAGTTACCTAACTTTTACAGTTTTTTTGTTACTACATTTGAATTTATGTTAAGGAGAAAAAGAGAGACATTTAAACACATTTGTATGATCACTTCTGCACAGCGATCACAAACCCTACTTGGCATGTCAACCTACACACTTTCCTCTAAAAATAAAATCTAAAATTGGTTAGAGGAAACATTTGAAAATAGGGTACACATTCATCAAAAATAAGGGTAAATATTTGATGAAATTCCAATTCTCAACCCATGATCTTTATAAAGTGGTGCCACCAATGGTGAAAAGAGCATTGAGAGGGTCCATAATTGGTGGGCTTGAAGTGTTTGGTCATTTTTTTAGGCAAACCATGTATCCATTTGTTGGAAGTCATGGCATTCTAGAAAGTAGAAAATGATGTATTAGAAAATCAAGCCTTTGCCAAAGAAGAGAGAACCTATAACTATCTCAAAGGAAATCTCAACCTCCTATTAATAGTCTACAATCTAGACTATGTTGCTAGCCAAAACAACACTAAGATCAACACGTGGCCCATGGTCTTCATTTTCAGCTCATGTGACTAGGTCAAATTTGACAAGGGATAATTTAAGAATCTCCATCATTTGGATGTAGACAAACCCTTGTTAAAATTATCAAGGAAGACTTCAAAGGATTAAAAATTCACAACCCTACTTTCTCGAGCTGTTTGTTTTTTTGTAAAGGGTAGGCCTGGTGAGTGATACATAGATTTAATCACATATATAGTACATGAGAATATAGATAAATGAGAGGAATATGTGATTTTGGTAACACTTGATTTCTTTGTGGGAATTTGGACATGCACAAGTTTTATGCTCAGGTGATCAAACAGATAATTGAACTATAATTTGGATGCTTAACATGCATTGAGACCCTTGATTTTCATGGACAAGGGGGTTACTTATTAAAGAGTTGAGGACCCTTTAGAAAACTTGTTTTGGATGCTTGGGATCCCTTAAATCTTACTCCAATATTTTGTCTGTCATTGCGACCATGTCTCTTATAATTGGGAAATGTGATGTGGAATTGATCTTCGGTGTTGTGCTCATTTTTATCTCAAGATTATATGTCAACATTAGCTAATTTAAGAAACTTGTTTACGATGATTGGGATCCCTTAAATCCTGCTCCAATAATTTGTCTCTCACTACAACCATGTCTCTTATAATTAGAAAATGTGATGTGACATTGATCATGGGTACTATGCTCATTTTTATCTCAAGAATATTTGTCAGCATAAGCTAATTTAAGAAACATTAATTTCTATATTTGGTGCTTGTGGTATTTTTTTATTTCTTTTACATAGCTCCAATCTACAAGTGACATAGAATTTGTGTTGTACCTCCTATATACTTGAAAAATAGAATTTTATTATTTCCTTATAATAGCTCCAATCTACATGTGATATATTAACACCAAAGAAAACAAAGTGACTTTAAGGGCATGTGTTAGAATTGGTGAGTAGTATAATTATATTATTTATTATTAGGGATAGGGTAAATTTTAGTGGCCCAAATAGAAATCAACTTAGATTTTTTTGGTGAATATTTAAGTATGTGTTTTTAAAGTCTTGTAAAATTTAACAGATGGTATTTAGGTAAGAAGATGAATGGATAGATGAATCATAATGGAGCATTAAAACTAGATGGGCATGTGACTGTATAGAAAACCCATATACGAACAACACCTTTTTTTATATGAATCACACCTCTTCTCCACCTAATGATAGAGTTGATGGTAAAAAACATCAATGCTATCGAATGACAATTATGTTGTTATTTGATAGTAATGTTGTCGTTTGACAATAATATTATCAAGAAATAATAATGATGTCATTTGATATTAATTTGTCTAATGATAATAATGATGTCATTTCATAGAAATGCTATTAAACGATAACAATGTTATCACTTGATAGCAATACCTTCATTCGAAAACATTATTGTCAAATGATAGAGATTATTGTTAAATGATATCATTATTATCATTTGATAGTGTTTCTGTTATTTTGTAGTGTTGTCATTATTCGATTGCATTACTATTGAGAGATAACATTGTTTTCATTTAGTAGCATTTCTATCGATCGACAACTTTGGTGTTACTTGGTAGAATGTTGTCATTCAGAACTATCACTTGACACTTCCTTCATTCCTTTCTTGCTACTAAAAGTTGTCATTATGAGTATATGGGTAAACGTCTGTTTACATATAATGGTGAATAAACATATATTGACTTTTGATGAAGTGGCAAACTATATTTATATGTATGAAATTAATTTTAAACAGTAGGTGAGCTGACCTAAAAAACTAACTTACATCCAGATAATTTAGGCAACCCACATTGTTCACCATCCCCTAAAAATAGCCAAATGTCAATTTATAAAACCAAAATATTCATAAATTAATGAAGAATAACCACTAACATTTACCCTAGTTAAGGTCGTAAAGGGCTGAAAGTGTGATATAAAAAAATCTAGTTCATGTGCTAAAAATCAAACAATGACAAATGTTCTAATTATTGCTTGATATCTCATGTTCACTATGGTTTATCTATGAATGGTTAGTGTGCTTATTCATATGAATACTTGGTAAAAAATTAACTATAATACTTATATATTTATAGATAATTAAATTCAAATTAGGACCCTATTAGTGCATGAAAGGATATCAAATGATTATAAGTGAAAAACTAGGACAAAAGGGACAATTGCATTGTGATTGAGGGAAAACCAAAAATAAAAGAGGTCAAAAGTGTTGGTGTTTATAAAAGGTGAAAAGAGTGCCCATACTACTAATAGTTGTAATGAGCATTGGTGTTTTTGATAGTTTGAAGGAATGCTGGTGCATCTAACAAGTATAAGGAATATCAATGTTCCTCGAATATAGCCCAAGAGACACATAAAGAGAGAGAAATATAACAAATGAAAAGAAAGAGGGATCGCATCTAAAGTCGATAAGCACACCAATAACACCTAATATGAACCAATAATTGACAAATAGAGAAGTACAATAAAAACATATAATTAACACTTAATAAATACCTTGGGAGCATTTATGGGTGCCTTTGAAAACATAATCTATATAGATATATGCAACATGATTGAATAAAATTTTAGGTGAGTTGGTTTAGAGGGAATTTTTAGTGGCTATTTTTCACCAATTGACTTTTTTTTAACATATTTACAAATTTAAAATTTGTCAAAATTGGTTTTTTTAAATATTGGTTAAATATTCCTATAAAATGTCAATAAAATTATTAAATTAATCATAATACATAGATATTAAAATAAATTGTATATTTTTATTAAAAATTCATCTATCATATATATGTCTCTTAATTTTTAAATTACAAATATTTAACTACAATTAAACATTCCTAATAAAAATTCTAATTTGTAGGCAAATTGATTCCTTCAACTTTAGTTTCTAGGTAAATCCATGACAACGTACGAGATCATATTCTATATGTTTATGTTTTAAAGGCTCCATCCTCCACCACTTAAAGTGATTGCCACCCAATAAATATATCACAAATGTATAGAAACTAATGTTGAAGGAATTAATTTGCCTACCAATTTAATTTTTATTAGGAATGTTTAATTATAGTTAAATATTTTTTTAAAATTTAAAAAATTAAGAGATGTTAATATGATGAATTTAATAATATTATGGATATTTTACATGAGTATTTATCCATAATCAAAAATAATTTGACAAATTTAAAATTTGTAAAATTTGTTCAAAAATAGTTCATTGGTGAAAAATAGACACTAAAAATTCCCTCATGACAAACAAAACTAAAATTTTGTTCATTCATGTTGCATATATTTATATAAATTATGTATTAAAGGCACCTAAAAATGGCCCTAAAGCATTTATTAAGCATTAATCATATGTTTTTATTGTACTTGTTTATTTGTCAATTATTGTTTCAAATTAGGTGTTATTTTGTGTTTGTCAACTTTAGATGTATTCCATCTTTCTTTTCATTTATAAGATTTATCTCTCTTTATGTGTATTTCGGGCTCTATTAAAGGAACATAGATATTCCTTAGACTTGTAAGAAGCACTGAGATTTTTTAGAACTATCAAAAACACTGATATTCCTTCCTGTCAGGCTTAGGAGCACAATTGATTACCTTTTATAAGCAACTAAACACGAAATTAAACCAGAAGTAATAAGTAACTAGAAATAAAAAACAACACATAATTTGAGAGACAATACAATCTTGTATTCAACTCTTCCAGAAGGAAATACAATGAAAAAATCACACTTTCTTCTCACACCTCTCAGATGTACAGATCTCTTTCCCTCAAGAGTTCTTTCTCTCACAATCAATTACAACCATAACTCAAACACAGAGTTGTACCCTCCACCAGTCAGTGACAAACTACCTTGCCCTGCTAGTCCACCAAGTACTCAAAGTACTCCAAGTAGATCTCCCTAATCTTGCACACCTGCAAATCAACTGATCTTACTTACCATGTAGATCTTCAACTTGATCTTGCAACAACCTGCAGATCAACTTGGTCCTGCACAACCTGCAAACTTAGATCTTACAATTGGAAGGACCTCTTCCTTGTCCTTGATTAAAATACAGCCCCATGGGTCTCTTAAATAGATCCCATGCA
Source organism: Torreya grandis (assembly GCA_037957365.1). NCBI lineage: Eukaryota > Viridiplantae > Streptophyta > Pinopsida > Cupressales > Taxaceae > Torreya > Torreya grandis. The sequence continues at coordinate 3,179,718 of JARHVA010001327.1, forward strand.
AACAATAATTAGACTTCCTAATTACAATAATTAGAAACGCAACTCAAGACTAAAATTAGTCTTTACATGCAAATTGGTCATTCAACAAACTAACTATTCGTGTAACTAACAGTTCTGGAACACACAAGCGACTGATGTCGGTCCTTGTCTGTCTGGAGATGACCGACATTCACTGACTCTTGACCGATGTCGAAAGCTTTGCACTCTAAATATGACTGACGTCGATTGATCATGCCAACGCCAGTTGTTTTAGCACTCAGCAACCTTCTCCATGTTTGCATTAGTGAAGCTTTTAGCTCCACAACTTAATAATCTCCCACTTGGAGATAAATAGCTACACCTGTACCTATACATGTACATCGTCTAATTTTGTTTCCTAGCTTGTATCCCTCTTCAAGTTCAATTTTGATGACCAACCACCACATATCCTATGGTGCTACTCTTGTCATCCAAGTAACCTGCCATATCCAAATCTACATACCCATGTAGAGAAGTGCCTGACCCTGCATAGCATGTATACCTATTGCTGGTCCCTCTCAGATACTTGAGAATCCAATGAACTACTTTCTAGTGCTTCTTTCTCGAATTGGCCACAAACTTCTTGACAACTCCCACTGCTTGGGCAATCTCAGGTCTAGTACACATGCACTCAACCTCATCATGTGAATTGGGACACTATTCTATAAACTGTCCATCCATAGGTGTGCTAAACGGTTCTGCATCCTGCATATTGAACCTTGCCACTACCTTATTCACATAATCATCCTGAGACAACATCAACTTGTGATCTTCCCTGTCTCTAGGAATACTCATGCCAAAGAATTTCTTTGTTGCTTCCAAATCCTTCATGGCACACCACTGAACTAACTTTACCTTTAGCTCAACACTCTCCTACATGTGTGACCCTACAACAAGCATATACACTATATATAGTAACAGGATAATGTAGCTAATATTATCCAACCTGGTAAAGGAAACACAATGGTCACATTGACATCAACTAAAGCCATGTTTTGTCATACACCTGTCAAACCTCAAACACCATTGTCCTACAGCCTGCTCAAGACCATATAACCTGGCCTTCTGTCTCATGTGTCCATTCTCTCCTTTCTTTAACCTAAGAATCCATTCATCTTTTAGTGCTTTCTTTCCAGCTGGTAACTCTACTAAATCTCCCGTTTGGTTCTCTTCCAAAGAATTCATGCCATGCTCCCACTGTTTCCTAGATTCTACCTACTCTGCTTCTTCAAAACTTCCTGGTTCTTGACCATTAGTGAGCAACAAGTAGTGTAAAGAAGGGGAATAATGAATTTGAGGCTTACTTACCCTTTCAGTCCTCCACATGGGCATTTGAGACTCCTTGACAGCTTGCTATCTGCCCAAAATCTGTTATGACAGTGACCGATCTCGGTCACCTCCCAGTCTGCACCTGATCGACATCGATTCCATGCGACTGACCTGACTGCTGATGTCGGCTACCTAGCCGACATCAGTGTCTACCTGATCACTGATGTTGGTTACCTGACTGACGTCAGTGTCCACCCACTCGACACCACCAACTCTGGTCTGCACATGACTGATGTTGATACCTACTTGTTTGACATCGGTTCCACCTAACCGATGTCGCTACATGTGTTTTTCTGTGAGTGATGAATTTTTACCCATGAGCTCACTTTGAATCATTCCCTTGTCCAAACTACCCTGCTCAAAATTATTTAGCCCCTTAAGCTGATCTCTATCCATCATCTTCTCCTTGAAAACCAAGGCTTCCCTGTTCTTGTCAAAAACATCAAATTTCCTCTTTATGCAATAAACCTGATCCTTTCTTGTAGCATGAGTTTCAAGAAACCTCACTTTCTTCTGTTGCTTACAGAAATCTTGATCTATGCTTTCTAAAACTGAACTCTTACCTTTTGACTCAAGAACATGCATCCCCTTGTTACTCATGTGACCAAGCCTAGAGAGCCACATCTTTGCATTTACATCTGAAGTAGATAAACCAAAAGGAGAATCAGTAATACAAGTAGATAGGTAAAGAGTACCTACTTTCTTACCTCTTGCTAAAACAAGTGCACCCTTGGAAACTTTCTAAGATTCTAATGTGAGAGTTATTGTGCATCCCTCATCACCCAACTTTCCTACAGAAATGAAATTCCACTTCAGGACTGGGACATGCATGACCTCCTTCAACACCCATGTGTTTCCCGTCTGCAATTTCAGCTGCACTTTCCCTTTGCCAACTATTTGACAACGCTTACCATCCCCTAAATAAATCTTTCCAAAGTCTCCCTGGACATAATCATGTAAAAATTCTCTATTTGGGGTTGCATGGAAAGAGGCATCAAAATCTAAAACCCAAGATTTCACTTTATCCAAGGAACATACCAGAGCATCATGTGCAACGATACCTGCAACATCTGCTTCTTCATTTCTTTCATATTGATCTTCTACCAACCAACAATCTTTCTTTACATGCCCTTTCTTTCCACAATTCCAGCAGATTATACTGCCATGCCTGGATCTAGATCCCCTGCCTATCTTTGACCTTGATCTCCTTTGCTCGACCTTCTCTCTTTACTTTTCCCTGCTTTTAACACTTAAAGCATTACCTGATGATTCTCCTGTGCTTTTCCTGTGAATTTCTTCATTCAAGATTACACTAACAACATCATCAACTTTTAAGATATTTGAAGCAGACACATTATTACTAACTACCATTACCAAACTATCCCAACTTTTAGGTAAGGAGCATAAGATTAAGAGAGCCTTAATTTCATCATCAAAATCTATATTGACTGAAACTAACTGATTTACAAATCCATGGAAATCACTAAGATGACTATGTACCGATCCACCTTCTTGCATTTGCAAATGAAATAATTGATTTATAAGAAATACCTTATTTGAAGCTGAGGGTTTTTCATATAAATTTGCCAAAGATTCCATTAACTCTACCGTTGTCTTGTCCTGTGATAAGTTGGAAATCACAGACGATGCCAGGCTCAACCTTATAGCTCCCAAAGCCTTCCGATCAAGAACCTTTCATTCTTCATCTTTCATATCTATGGGCTTACATGCAACCCCACCCAATGGTAAGTACAGATCTTTCTGATACAAATAATCTTCTATATGCATCCTCCATAATTGATAATTCTTGCCATTGAATTTCTCCATTCTTAGCTTACTTTCTTCTGTCATTGCTTTACTCCCACTCGAACAGAAACCCCTGTGAGTGACCTGTAATCAACAAATACTAACTTGCTCCGAACCAGGCTCTGATACCACTTTGTCAAGATTAGGAGCATAATTGATTACCTTTTATAAGTAACTAAACACGAAATTAAACCAAAAGTAATAAGTAACTAGAAATCAAAAATAACACAAAATTTGAGAGACAATACAATCTTGTATTCAACTCTTCCAGAAGGAAATACAATGAAGAAATCACACTTTCTTCTCACATCTCTCAGATGTATAGATCTCTTTCCCTCAAGAGTTCTCTCTCTCACAACCAATTACAACCACAACTCAAACACAGAGTTGTACCCTCCACCAGTCAGTGACAAACTACCTTGCCCTGCTAGTCCACCAAGTACTCAAAGTACTCCAAGTAGATCTCCCTAATCTTGCACACCTACAAATCAACTGATCTTACTTACCATGTAGATCTTCAACCTGATCTTGCAACAACCTGCAGATCAACCTGGTCTTGCACAACCTGCAAACTTAGATCTTACAATTGGAAGGATCTCTTCCTTGTCCTTGATTACAATACAGCCCCATGGGTCTCTTAAATAGATCCCATGCAAACAATAATTAGACTTCCTAATTACAATAATTAGAAACGCAACTCAAGACTAAAATTAGTCTTTACATGCAAACTGGTCGTTCAACAAACTAACTATTCATGTAACTAATAGTTCTGGAACGCACAAGCGACCAACATCGGTCCTTGTCTATCTGGAGATGACCAACATAGGCTGACTCCTGACCAATGTCAACAGCTTTGCACTCTGAATATAACCGACGTCGGTTGATCATGCCGACGTTAGTTGCTTTAGCACTCAGCAACCTCTTCCATGTTTGCATCAGTGAAGCTTTTAGCTCCACAACTTAACACTTCTAATTATTAGAAGTGTGGGTGCTCCTTTCACTTTTTAGAAGCATTGACACTTTTGAACCTTTCAATTTTAGTCTTCCCTAAGTCATGACGCACTTGTCATTTTTATGTTATTTTTTTACTTATAGTCATTTGATATCGTTTCAGTGTCAATTGTAGACATTTAGTTTTGGCCACTTTTGTGATTAAATTGGGATTTAATTCAATTTCTAAGAAAATGACACATCTAAGCTTAGAAATCACCTGAATTGCTAATTTCATTTGTACAAGAGATTTAATTGCCAAGAAACATAACAAGGCTAGCTTATATGGTGCATTACCCTGTATGCACCACTAACCTAGTTTAGTTCTAACCCTAGTCAAATTACGCCCTAGTAATTTGACACTTTTGTCCTACCAAGATATTAATTCATAACATTTGCAATAATTTCTAAATACCAAAAAACACTAAGCATGACATATTACACTGCAAATCCTAATTAACTTGCCTAAATAAAAATTTCAAGTCAAATTAGTGAATTTCATTTGCCAAAAAAAGGAATTTTTAGCCAAATATGGAGTTAAAGGTCAAATGAGCTAATAAAGTGATTTATTATCTCCTAAATATTCAAAAAAATGAGTCACACCTCACACATATTTAAAAGTGAGTTGTTATGGCTCATAAATATCTGAAACTGAGGTGATAAGATTTCATGAGTGTCTTGACCTAAACTAGAGTTATACTGACTCAACCTAGGTTAATTTAGACTCAACCCAAGTTAGAATTTAACCTAATCTCCCTAGGGTTAGAGTTAGTTCTTTGAGCTATAAATACAAGTGCCCACAACATATGCCAAGAAGATTTTGTGTGTAAGGTTATTCTACTGGAATACCTTCTTGAAGCCTTTGAGAGGAGTGTCATAATTCCCAATTTATGTCAAGCTTCACACCAAGCCACAAGTGACTATTGGAGAGATGCTATCACCATGGAAGAACATTGCGAGAAGACTCAAATTGTCATAAAATGAGCATGGACATCCTTATGCCAATAAGTAAGCATCAAATTTGATAAAGGAGGTAAACAATTTTTATGCCTTCATCTCTATTTTGTGATCTTATTATGTTATGCTCTCCATAGTTCTTTGGTAAGAGTGTTTAGTCTTAGTGTATTGGGATGCTTGATTTTTTATCATTTAGACTAACAAGGGACTAATCTACATATTTTTTACTCTTCAAACACCTAAGGTACATAATGGCACACTTGATGGGAACATGCATCCTGTATGGACAAAGAGAATGATATGATAACCTTAATTTTACTAAAAATGCATTTAATTCTTCAAGTTCATAGTTTTAGCCTCCAAATATACATAGTTCATAGTTAAAAATTCACCTACATTTTACTTGGTGCTTAAAAACTATTTAATCACACTTGTCTTTACCTACATTTTACTCGGTTCTTAAAAACTATTTAATCGCACTTGTCTTTTAGCTTTTGAAGTCTTTACAAGTACAAACAAGGCTAAGGTGCCAAAATTTCAAACACTCTTCAATTTAGTGCTATTAAAAAGAACACACATTTAGTTATTTCTTTTAAGAGCCTTTTCATTTTATGTTTATTTTTCATTATTAGCTAAATTTTAAAGTTTGTTAGGCTAGTTTCTTTGTTTGTGGTAAATTAGAAGCTATTGCATGTATGCTCTCACCCCATCCCCTTTAGGAAACTCAACTGACCAAAAGTGCTTAGTTTATTACCATTTTTTGAAAAGTTGTGGTAGAAAGAATGTCGCATATGCTCTCTCCAAGATCTGAGTGACTTAGGTGACTCAAAAATGATCTCTAAAGTCTTTCCATTTTTCATCTTTTTAATGCATTTGACTTGTGGATAGGAGTTCATTGCCTCGCCATGAATTTTTTAAGGGTGCATTGACTTGGGGTTTCATCTCCCAGCATCATCCCAACCCACTCCACTATGGGGTATACAAATTGGGCAAACCATTAGATGGGATAGTGGTGAGAGATTATCTTGACCATTCCAATGAGTACCTAGGCTAGGCAACATCTAGGCATCAGACTCCACTAAGTAGTACATGGTTGGAGTCACTATGCAAAGCAATAGACCCTTACATAATAAGCTAGGCAATTTGAATTCAATTGACATGATTGTGCCCTTATGTTAGCCACACTTGGGACTATTTAGTATGTTTGATATTTATAAATTTTAGTCAAAACCCCATGTGCAACATAATTTCTTACCAAATGCTGAGTTTTTCTCACTCTAAGTTTGTACCACACATCAATTCTTGAGAGATAGAGGGGGCATAAAAATTCTATCTACACCTGTACTTTACTTTTTGGATTAACACTTAATTCTTCACAAGCATTGGTATATCAATGGAAATTTTGGTAGAAGCTATGCATACCCTTGTTAGTTTTAGATATAGGATGAGCCATTAGTGCTACTTCTATTTTATTTGGTTTACATGTGTGTTTTTAGAGTAAAATTATTTGTTCCTCTTGTCGCATCAAAACAAGTCCAAAACTATCACATTGTTTTCACACCCCTTCAGCCTAAGAGGTGTTACTCTATCTGATTGTGTCACACTTGTTGCCTTAGGGCTTTGTTACAAAATCATTTGCATATCACTTGTTTAAACAAGGCATCGTTTATATCCATTTCATCCCAAGCTTTTTTCTTGGACATTCTAGTCCAAAAAGATTTGTCATATTGTTTATTTGAAGGAGCATTGTTACGCTACCCAAATCATTCTAAATCTCTTATTATTTTTGAAACCAAGTTCAAAGCCATTATTTTACCTCTGTTATTTTAAATGCATGGTTACATTGCCCTTTTTGGTCTAGATCTTTTGCCTTAGAACATTCTAGTCTTTTTGCATTAAATTTGAAACTCAACCTTTCAAAGTGAAAATCCTAAACTAATCAGGTTCATGACAAAGCAACATCTAATTTGGGCTTAGGTTATCCACCTTTTGTGTTTGGATTGTGTTACTTGGGTCAATTTTGTATTTGATCTAAAAGACCCCTTGCCTAAACCTAGTGATTGTTATTTATTTTATACCTCGTTTAGAGTGTCCTTTTGAGCCAATTTATTACACATACTTTGTTTGAAGTTGTTGTGCCAAATTTTGAGTGTCTTAGTTTCATTATTCCAAAGATTTCTCATGAATCAAATATTGAGTCTTAGTGAGCCAACTACCCAGGTTCATCCAAGCCAATTACCTTAGTTTAGTTTGTTTTTGAGTTCTTGTATAAATTCTTTGTTTCTGAGTCTAGCTTTATTTTGTGCTAACGATTATAACCACCTTTGAGCAAATCGTTGTTTTATTTTGATCCTAGTTCACAATTGTTTTACTTTATCTAAACATTTTTGTCACTGATTATTACTGCCTTTGGGCAAATAAATACTTTAGCCATATATGAGTTTGAGCCTTTGTATTATTTTTGCCACTGATTATAACCACCTTTGGGAAAATCAATATCATTTTGTTAGATCACTCTAGTGTTTGTTTAGTTCTACCTTTGCCTAGTTTAGTTGTTTATCTCTTTGTGCCTCTTTTACAAAGCCAAAGATCCTTTGTTTTAGACCTCCGTTATTTGTTACTTTTAGACCCTTTGTATTTCATGTGACTTATCCATTGATCTAAGCATGCCTGGTTACACACATAGTGAAATCATGTATAATCTAGGCTATGATAACTTTGTAACCAATGAGCATTTTGTTCAAGAGTTGTATGATGATGTAGCATATGAGATGGATCCCTATCAATCTTATACCATCCCATATATTGAACAAAGGCATGAGCTTTTAGCACATTTTTTAGTAATTATGCCTCCTTATCTAGGCCAAGAGCTAGAGCAAATGACACAATACCTTACTCAAACAATGCCTAGCATTAAACAAAACCAATAACAAGATCCCTAATATGTTACAACACCAATGAAAATAGGCTATTATTCATACTTGTTTGAATGTCATTTGTTAAAGAACAAAGATGAATTGCTTGTTAGAGCCATCAAGTAGGGGCCAAGTTTCCACCAGACTTGCCACATGTAATTCTGAGTAGTTTGATTATAACCCCTAGCAATGTGCCTTGAATTCAACCATTCGAATAAACATCAACTACTTATAGTCAAGCTCTAGTCCAAATGCCACAACAAGACTAAAATACACTTGTAAAAGGGAAAGGTATTATGGATGAACAAACTGAACATGTACAACAAGCATACCAAACCTATCTCAACCTATCTCATAACCTCAATGCAAGGGCTATTTATAACATGCTACTTATTGAGATAGCTCCATCAATAGGGTAATAAATAGATGTCTCAGGTTACAAAAGCCAAAACGTAGACCCATTTAGCCAAAGAACATTGATTGGTGATATGTATAATGTTTATATTTTGATGGAAGATAATGTTGCTCAAATGGAATATACCACTCAAAATATTATGGATAATGCACACGTGCATTCCAATTTAAACCAAAGTGGGTCTACTTTTTCACCAAGCAATACACAATAGATTCCTCTGAATAATGCCACAAGTGGATTGAAACAACAGGTAATAGTACACCTATTTCTAAAAATGAACAAGCAATCTCCACTCCTAATCCATCTAATTCCTTGAATGCGCAACAAGGGGAAACAAGCCAAAAACATACCAACTTACCACTGTAACAAGTGAAGAACACTACGCCACCTCAATAGGTGACAACGAACATAATACCATAGTAAACATAGACCCATATACCTTATCAATCGTAGATGTTGCCTAACCAACAACGTATTCCTATTGGTCATAAAGTTCCAGTTGATCAACAAAAACAAATTCCAAACCCCCAACACTTGGCAAACCAATAGTTGCCAAAACTCCATCAGTTGCCAAACTTCCAATAGTTGCAAAACCTCCAAAAAGTGTCGCTTCAAAAATAAATGCTATTTCAAATCAAGTGCCATTTTTTTAACTTTTTTAATTTTTCAATAGAAATTAAAAAATGAAATAAGAATATATTTTTGACAACAATTTTTTTTGTTTTTTCCAAAACAATGAAAACTGGTACCTTTCCATAAATTTTAAGAGTTTGCAACTTATTGGCTCATCACTATGAAGATGTTTGTATCACCCTCATATGAATTTGCCAAAAAAACATGTCTGGTCTAATATTATGAGTGTATTAAATTTATTACAAAAGTGGGCTTTCAATAAATATTTACATATAATTGGGCATAGTAAAAACTTAGTACACATGATTACTATACTAGGATCAAAATTTGTATCAATGATGTTGAATATATTGGTGAAGAGAAAACATGTTACATAGAAACCACCAAGTGTTGTGAGTTAATTGAAAATTTAGACCTTTCTGGATTAGTCACCCCTCCTTAAAGAGAAATGGACCCCATTGCATGTTGTTGTAGTATAAGATATGGAAATACTAGTTGGAAACATGTATATATGTACCCCATTTTTTATGGGAAGGTAATTGATCTACTTTAATGATTTAAAAGAGACATATCTCTTGTTGACATGTTAATTTGACCCTAGTGTCAATCAATTGATATGATTTCATGGGTGCACTACTGTCAAGATTGATCTTTGCTTGTTGAAGTGTCTTTACAATATCTATAATTTCCAGGAAAAGTGGAAAATAATGGCAAAAAAGTATTGCATTAAATATTAGAAGCAACCATGGTATTGGCTATGCGGTTATTTTCAATGTAAGAGACTGAAAGAGAAGTAGTAAAAGTGATTTTAGGGAGACTTGGAGGCGCGATGGATGAAGTCGAGCAGGAGGGCGCGACAGGGCAGGGTGCGATATGGCAGAAAGTAGGGCACAGCTATAGGGAAGCGCTTGGACTGCATCATGCATCCCAGGGAGTGCACAAAAGTGGGAAGGATCCACTTTTACAAGGTTTAGGTTCTTTTGCTACTCTTGAGCAACCAAGTATGCACATCCCCAAAGTCAACGACTATCTGGAAAGATAAAAGGAGAGGCCCAAGCTGGCCATACCAACAGAAATGATTGTTGAAGACATTGAATACTATTCCAATCACTCCCTGTACTACAATTTTTTGGGGCTTAAGACGTCACTGTTATTCCTGGAAGCATGGGCTCAGAGGACATGGGCACTAAAAGGAGATATGGATATTACATTACTGGTCAATAGCTATTTCATGGTCACTTTTACTTGTATAACAGATTGTCAACGAGTTTTTGATGGAGGTCCTTACTTCCATAATCAAGTGGGACTGTTTATCAAGCCCTAGCATGCCAGTTTCATACCTTCAGAGGAACTACCAAACTCATGTCCCAGATGTGGGTACGTCTACCCCACTTTCTGATGGAATGCTACCAAGAAGACACCCTCCAATTGCTTGCATCCTTACTGGGAAGGCCAATAGGTTCCTCAATGTCACTCTTGGGGAAAAAGGTAATGAATTATGCCCACATTTGTGTTGAAATTGATCTTAGTAAGCCATTACCAGATGCTATTGAAATGAGTGCGAACCCTTTTTCATGGGTATAATAACTGGATTATGAAACCCTCCCTTTCTGCTATCATCTATGTCATGCTTATGGGTATTTTCAGCGATGGTGTCCCACCTTGAAATCTACTACACCTCAGCCAACTCAATCTACTCACACTCCTTCTGGTACTGATAAGGAAAGGGGTCCGATTCCAGGTGAGATGCCTGAAACTAATGGTTTTATGCTGGTTAAAGGTCGATATAGAAATAGAGGCCAAAAGCATGGTCCTTGAAGGAAAGACAATTAGATGACTCACTCAATAGATTTGAAATATTGGATGACCTTAATCAGTAGGAGGTGAATCCTGGGTTGACAATTTTTGACCAGGGGATTGAGGGCCCAGCTCAAGAGACCAATGCTTCAAGGGCTTTAACTAAAACATAGGATGCTATAGATTATCATATGGATATGGACCAACAACTGATCATTTTGGAAGGAATGACTTCCTCAGTTGCTCCCCTTAAAGAAGACAAAAATATGCCCCTTACTAGGAAAATTGGGGACCCAGGGGCAGCAAGAAGCAGTAAATCTTTTCCTCATCTTGGACTTCTACAAAAAGACCTTAAAAAAGGAGGGGGAGAGAAATCTAGCAAGCTTGGTAGAAAAAAGGACCAGGAAAAGATCAAGCTAATGGGAGAGACTTTGGTGGAGTTAGGGTCAGTAAAGACTCTGGATGCACACTTTTTGAGCTCTCTAAAATGATTATAATAACTTGGAATGTAAGGGGTTTGAACAATCAAACCCTAGACAAAATGATGTTCACAACCTGATTAAAAGTCATAGGTTAGATGTCCTTTTCTTGTAGGAGACTAAGCTTTTAGTTGAAGACATGTCCAAACTTGCACCCAAGTTTTGGTAGCAAGGAAAATGTCAATGCATTGGTGCTACCAGAATACTTAGGAGGACTAGCTTGTCTATGGAACCCACGAAAGATTGGCCTCATAGGCTGGCTAACTTCTAAGTACTCCATGACTATGATTGCTTCTAGCTTTGAGATAGGGGAAGTTCATTCTCTTCTCCAATATCTATGTTCCCAATGATTGGTGGGGTAAAAACTCCTTATGGGGCCACATAAGTTTTATTCGTAACCTGGCCCCCTTCGACCCTTGGATAATGGCAGGTGAATTTTAACGCTATTCTTGATTTGACTAAAAAGAGTGGTGGCACGTCAAGGCTAGACCCATCTACTTTGCTAATGCGTAACTACATTGAAATTTTGAATTTAGTTGACGTCAGGCCCAATAATGGACAGTTTACTTAGAACAACTGCAGGAGTGGGAAACATTGCATTGCTGAGAGACTTGACCATTTTTTGGTCTCAGATTTTTGCGTTAGAGGTATGTGGTCTATGAGGTCTAAAATTTTAGACTGGAGAGGAACAGAACCATTGGCCCATCAAGCTTAATAGTGTCTCACAGTATCACCCATGCTCTCCTTCCTTCAGATTTCAACTCATGTGGCTGCAGGATCAATCTCTACGTGAGTGTGTTTCCAATTGGTGGCGTTGGGGTAGGCTTGCCCATGGTACGGTGATGTACATTTTTGCCAAAACACTAGCAATATGTGAAGTAAAAGCTCAAGTGGTGGAATCACCAAAGTTTTGGGAACATTTTCCATGCTAAGGATGCTGTACAAACTAAGCTTGATGGTATCATGAGAATAATAAGGGAAGAAGGACTGATTGAAGACTTACTGCAAGAAGAAATACAGGCTATGAAAGACCTGGAGGAATGTGGGCTATGGGAGGAAATTTTTTGGAAGCAGAAAGCTTGGGTCAAATGGCTCCAGGAGGGGGACAGAAATACATCCTTTTTCTTCAATTCATCCAAAGCTAGGAGACATGGCAATTCTATTTCAGCCCTGGTCAATGAAAGAGGTGAGCGACCTTAACTCCTTTTCGGCAATTTTAGAGGAGGTAGTGCAGTACTTCTCTACTCTCTTCAAGGAATATGCTAACAGGGAATCACTGGAAGAAGCTCAGGTTCTCTTCTACATTTCCATCATTGGTGATGCGTGAAATGAATGAAAATTTAATGAAACCAATCACACTTGGAGAGCTTGAGGAAACCATTATTCAGATGAAAAAAGGGAAAGCAGCTAGACCTGATGGCTTCCCAACTGAATTCTACCAATAATTTTGGGATATCATCAAACTTGACCTTTTAGCTATTGTCCAAGAATCTCAGTAGAATAAGCAAATTCTTAAGGCTACAAATGCGACCTATCTTGCTCTCATACCCAAATGTGAAGGTGCTGATAGGCTAAGTCAATTCCCGCCCTATATCCCTTTGCAATGTGGTTTACAAAATTATATATAAAATCATTACAGATAGGTTTAAAAGAGGGCTAAGTGCTATGATCTCAGAAGAGCAGAGTGGTTTTGTGGAAGGCAAGAAAATCCTAGATGGTATTGTTATTGCTATTGAGTCCATTCACTCCATGGCCAACTCAAAAGATAAGGTGATGTTCATTAAATTAGACATGGCCAAAGCCTTTGATAGGGTCAGATGGTCATTCTTGTGGAAGGTTCTTCATGCTTTTGGCTTTGTGGATGAATGGACTCAATGGGTCATGAGCTGCATTTCCTTAGCTTCCTTCTCAGTGCTTATCAATGGAGAACACACAAAGATTTTTGGTGCTATAAGAGGGCTACGGCAAGGTGATCCTCTGTCTCTGTGCCTTTTTATTCTCCTTGCTAAAGGTTTGGGGAGGTTGATCAGCAAGAATAGAGAGGAAGGACATATCCAAGGATGGTGATGGGGAGGGGAATTGCCAGCGTAATCACACTTGCAATTTGCTGATGACACTACCCTTATGGGCATGGCCACAATGACTAAAGCTAATAATTTACGCAGGGTGTTAGTTGTTTATCTAATGGCCTCGGGACAAAAGGTCAATGAAGATAAGTCATCCATATTCTTCTTCAATACTCTGGGCCCTATTCAGTAGTGGATCGTGAGGACTCTACATTTTCAGATTGGGACTTCCCCTTTGATTTACTTGGGTATCCCTATCTCAACTAGCCATACATCCAAAGAATCTTGGTAGACTATTTTGAAGAAATTTTGGCTGAAAGTGAATCATTGGATACACAGGTGGTTATCCTTTGCGGGCTGGGTTCAACTTATCCAATATGTGGTGCAGGCTTTACCCATTTACAGGTGTGTGCTCCAGGTTGCCTCGATGGGATTCATTAAGGAATTTGATTTGGTTACCAGATAATTCTTATGGGCTAGTAGTCTAAACTCCACTAAATGGAGCCTTATTAGATGGGAGATTTTCTATATCCCCAAATAATATGGCGAGCTCGATCTGAGGAAAATGAACTTAAGTGGTATTGCTTTGCCAGCCAAACTTTATTGGCGATGGTGCACTGAACAAGACAAATCTTGGGCCAGAATTCTCTCATAGAAGTACTACTTTGGAACCATTCAGAGGGACATTCCTCACTATCCACTTATTGGGAAAGGTTCGGTAATATGGGGTACTCTCAAAAAAGGGGCTGCTCTCATCAAGAACGGCTTATTTTGGATTTGTAAACAGGGATCCAAGGCTCTCTTTTGGTCTGAATCTTGGGATGGTTATCCTCCCATCATTTCTCAGTTTCCAAATTTGTTGAACCTTTGTCAGATATTCCTTGATGCTGGCTGGTCTCGGGTGAGTGACTTCAAAGTTTACATTACACAAGGACAGGTGGAGGTAGCTCGCTGGAAAGCTCCCAAAACTTGGCCTATTAATGGGATGTAGGAAGAGAATGAGGAGCTATTGAACATCCTTTCCATGCATTGCTATAGTCCTCTTCAAGAGGAGGATGAGCTAGCTTGGTCTCCCAATCCCAAGGGAGCTTACACAGTTTCATCTGGATATCAGGGTTTACTTCTTCAAAGATTGGGTAGGGGGGAAGTGCATTGGTGGAGATAGGTCTGGAATAATTTCACATGGCCTAAATGCAATTTTTTTTCTTGGATGCTGGCTTGGAATAGGTGCTTGACCTGGGACAATCTCTGGAAGAGAGGTTTCTAAGGCCCTTCAGTATGTGTTATGTGTGGAGCGGTCGAGGAGGATTCAACACACCTTTTTTTGTGATGTCCCTTTGCCTTGCAACTCTGGCATTATTGGTGGAATGTTTGGTAGCACTCATGTCTTCATGCTCAATCTATGGTCAATTTTGGAATGGATTGGGAGAACCCCCCTCAAGGATGCCCTTCTTGTAGGACATATGCTTGGGTGGCCCCATTTTTCTATTCTGGCAGATCTGGCTTGAGAGAAATAGGCAAATTTTTTAGGGGGTGAGGGTCATGGTGCAGCAAGTATGACAAAAAGTGGTAAGGATGATCTAGGAAACCATCCAAGCAAAGAGCACGATCTGCCTTCCTTTGACCAAATAAGATGCTCAGGTGGTGGCGCGACTTAGATTCCAACAGTTAACTGGTAAGTCTGCATGTTTCAAGAGGAGCAAGCAGGTCAAGGAGCAGATTCTCAGGACTAGTCAGTGGCAATGCCCCCTAGTGGGATTCTCAAGATCAATACAGATGGTTCATCCAGAGGTAATTTGGGACCCATAGGTACTAGAGGGATAGGAAGGGATTCTGAAGGTATGGCGATTTTTATTTTTGTAGTTCTTGAGGGGCTACAAACCATTAACATGATGGAAGGTTAGGCCATTCTTTATGCCCTTGAGAAGGCCCAGGTGTTAGGTTGGCATAGGATTATCTGTGAATTGGACTCTCAAGTCTTGATTAACTTGCTCATTAAGAGGAAAGTGGTGGACGTCAATTGGCAACTATCTCTGATTGTGTAACAGATTTTGAAGATTTGTTCGCTTATGGATAGCATTACTTTTGCTCATATTCAGCGAGAATGGAACAGGGTAGTTAGATTTTTTGGCTAAATGGGTGTCTAACCATTTGGATGGTCGAAACATTGAGGATTGGGGGTCTCTCTCCCTGATGTTGTGTTTTGATTTGGAAAGAATTTTGGAGGCTGATAACGAGGTTCATAATATTGTCTAGTTGGGCGTGTGCCTAGTTTTTTATTTTTATGTTGCTTTTTTTTGGGGGTTTATGCCCCTCGTTCTTCTTGTAATGCTCTTTTCTTATTAATATTATTTTTACCCCTTTTTATTTAAAAAAAAAGAAAAAAGATTAAAAGCAACCCAACATAATAAGGAAGATTCAGATTGAAAGAGTTATATCTTAATTTTTTGGTGATGCATTAGGGCCCATACTAATGTGGAGGAAGCTTTTGGTAAAGTCATTCTACTATTCCCTTCTGCAAATGGATCCATAATCAATCACCAATCTAGAGTTGTGTATTGTTTAATGTTGGTCATGTGTTGATTGTATCTAGCATTTGCCTAATGCACGATGATATCAAAAATACATTCAATATGCTGAATGTGTTCAATGAACTTAACATATTTATCAACTTCCTTTGAGTTGAAGTAGTTTTTAGTGTTGACAACAATATAAGATAAACTATGTCAATTGGGGTTAGAGTTGAAAAATTGAAGCAAACCTAAAAATGGATGTGTGTAGTATAATTTTGTAGATTTTTGTTGTATTTATGGTGAATTAAAGGAAGGATTTCATCCCAAGTGTGTTTTTTCATTGAATTGTACATTCTCAAAAGATGCACTATCATCTTGCTTACCACTTTTGTAATCCCATGAATCTGAGGATGGAATGTGGTAGACTTGTCAAACTTTATTATAAAATGGACAAAAGAGATTTCCAAAAAATGCTCAATAATATTAGATCCCTACCAAAAATTATATTTTGGGATTCTAAAGTAGATCGAGACATGCTAAAAATATCATCTATCTAATTCTAAGGATTAGATTACTTTCTTACAAAGTATAAGCATTTTTATCTTTGAGAACCTATCAATTACTACATAAAAACAATCATTGCCATCCTTGGTTGTAGTGTATCCTAAGATAAAGTTCTCGTTAGAACTGATAGAGGTGTATACATACCTTGCTTCTTTTCACTGGTTTGGAAATTGCACATGTAGTACAAGACCTAATGTATTTGATAGCATCTAACCTAAGGTGTGGATAAAAGAAGTACTTATGTAACACCACAAGGGTATTTTCAAATCCAAAGTGTCTTTCAACATTACTGAAATGAGCTTCAAAAATACTTTTTTCTCTTTGTCTTATGAGGTACACACAAGTGTCCAGGATGGTATAGAAGCCCATCTTGCAAGTAGAAATTTGGAGCTAAATTGTTGTAAATAAAATTATGATAGATATCTGCAAAGTCATAATCAAATAAATATAATTCTAATAAAGTGTTTACTTCATGTCTGCATGTGTCAATCATAATGAGAAGAGTTTGAATATGGAGGTCAAATCATGCACTCTACTACTAGATTAGAGTTTCACTTATAATACTCTTCATTTATATAGAAATGTTTAAAATAATAAGATTATTTCTAATGTTTCTCTTGTTGTAACTTGTTTTCCCTCCCTTATGTTTAAGCCATTAATTGATTTTATCCATTGCTACACTTGTGAAGGAGTATGCATATTAAGTCTATAAAGCATCATACTCACTTTAAGGCCTATTCCATCATAGCCTTGTACCAAAAGAAGGTTTATAAAAATGTTCAAGTAGTTCAATTATATTTCTTAGGGAGAGATGGTGAATTCACTTCTCTCAATTATACTTCAATCACATGCACAAGAGAACTCAATTGACTCTAATTCTAAGTGTGCCGGTTATGTAGATGCAACTTTTTAAGGAGTATCTTGAGTAAACTAAATTTTACATATTCATTTTGTCACTATATTTAAATTTTAGGTCAAGGAGTGAAGGAGAGACAATTAAATATATTTGTCTTATCACTTCTGTATATCGTAAAACCTACTTGGCATCAACCTATGCACTTTCCTAAAAAAATACAACCTAAAATTAGTTAGAGGAAACATTTAATAATAGGGTACACGTTAAAAAAAATAAGGGTTAACAATTGATGGTCTTCCAATTCTAAACCCATGATCTTTGCAAAGTGGTGCCACCAATGGTGAAAAGAGCATTGAGAGGGTCCATAATTGGTGGGCTTGAAGTAATTGGTCATTTTTAAAGGCAAACTATGTACCCATTTGTTGGAAGCTATGACATGCCATAAAATAGAAAATAATGTATTAGTAAATCAAGCCTTTGCCAAATAAGAAAGCACCCATGACTATCTCATATGAAATCTCAATCTCATATTCACATTATATGGCCTAGACTATGTTGCTAGCCACAACAACACTAATATCAACATGTGGCCCATGGTCTTCATCTCCAACTCATGTGACTAGGTCAAATTCAACAAGGGATATTCGAGAAGCTCCATTAGTTGGAGGTAGTCAAACCCTTCTTAAAATTATCAAGTAAGACTACAAAGGATTAAAAATTCCCATCCTACTTTCTTGAGTTGTTTTTTTTTTTGCAAAGGGTAGGCCTGGTGATTACTACATAGATTTACTCACATATGTAGTGCATGATAATATAGATGAATGAGAGGAATATGGGATTTTGGTAACACTTGATCTCTTTGTGGGAATTTGGACATGCCCAAGTTGATTGCTTAGGTGCTCAAATAGATATCTAAACTATAGTTTTGATGCTTAACAGGCATGAGATCCTTTATTTTCATGGCCAAAGGGGTTACTTTTCAAGAGTTGAGGACCCTTTAGAAAACTTGTTTAGGATGATTGGGATCCCTTAAAGCCTACTACAATAATTTGTCTGTCACTGCAACCATGTCTCTTATAATTGGGAAATGTGATGTGGCATTCATCGTGGGTGCTATCCTCATTTTTATCTTAGGATTACATGTCAGTATAAGCTAATTTAAGAAACATAAAATTGTTATATTTGGTGCTCATGAGATTTTTTTTAGCGATAATTGTTTGGGCAGAGCAATGGACCTCTAAATTTTTAAAGAAATTTGGAGACCATTACATGTGTCAAGGCCTTTCTTTTTCCTTTTTTATTATGTGTTTTCCCTTTCAAGATAAATTTTTCCTCTCCAAAGACAATAGCTCAAACAATAATGATGTAGATGATAATTGGTCTATATTAAAAAAGTATTAAGGCATGTGTTAGAATCAGTGAGCAATATAACTATACTGTTTATTGCTAGGACCCTAAAGGGTGGGTATTACAATATGGAAAAATGTAGTTCATGTGATTAATATGTTCCATAAGAAAATGCTAGCTTCAAACAATGATAAATTCTCTACATATTGGTCGATTTCTCATGTTTGCTATAATTCTTCTATGAATGGTTAGTGTTTTCATTCATGTGAATACTTGGTATCAAATTAACTATAATGCTTGTGTATTTATAAATAATTAAATTCAAATTAGGATCCTTTTGGTACATGAAGTGATATGAAATGACCATACATGAAAAATTAGGACAAAAGGGATAAGTGCATTATGACCTAGGGAAGACCAAAAATAAAGGGTTCAAAAGCGTCAATATTTATAACAACTGAAAGGATTGCCCATACTTCTAATAGTTGTAAGGAGCATCGGTGCTTCTGATAGTTATAAGAATTGTCAGTGCTTCTAACAAATGTAAGGAATATTAATGTTCCTTTAATATATCCCAAGAGACACATCAAGAGAGAGAAATCTAAAAAATGAAAATAAAGAGGAGGCATATCTAAAGTCGATAAACACACCAATAATACTTAATTTTAACCAATAATCTACTAATAGACAAGTACGATTAAAATATATGATTAACACTTAATAAATGCCTTGGGGGCATTTATAAATGTCTTTGATACATAATCTGTATAAATATATACAACTTGAATGAGCAAAATTTTAGATATGTTAGTTTGGAAAGAATTTTTAGGGGCTATTTTTCATCATAATAAATTACTAAATTCATCATAATACAAATATATTATAAATAAGTTATGTATTTTCTTAAAAATTCATCCATTGTATACATCTCTTAATTTTTAAAATAAAAACATTTATCTACAATTAAGCATTCTTAATAAAGATTCTAAAATGAAGACATTTTTATTTATTGGCCAAGTCTTCTGCTTACCACTAAACACTGAGGGGTTTAGTTCTATCAAAGTTCTTTGGCTCAGTAAAAAACTACCAAAAAATGGTAGGCAATAAAGAGTGGTAACTGTGATATAGAAAAATGGGGAGTAGTATAATTATATTATTTGTTGTTAGGGCTCTAAAGAGTGGTAAGTGTGATATAGAAAAATGTAGTTTATGTGCTAAAAATGCTAGATAAATGTTCTACAGATTAGTTGATGTCTCATGTTCTCTATAATTCCTCATGTGAATGATTAGTATATTTATTTGTGTGAATACTTAATGTTAATTTAATTATAATGCTTATGTGTTTATAGATAATTAAATTCAAATTAGGACCCTTTTGAAACACAAAGTGATATCAAATGACTATAAGTGAAAAATTAGGACAAAAAGGAAAAGTACATTGTGACTTATGGAAGACCAAAAATAAAGAGTTCAAAAGCGTCAGTACTTCTAACAGGTGAAAGGATCACGTACACTTGTACTAGTTGTAAGGAGCATTGATACTTTTGAACGTAAAGTGTTCATTGCATTGGAGTCTTCCAAAGCCTACGGTGAAGCAGATTAACACCCATTTCTAAAGACATCTCCTTATCATTTCAATGGATGTCATTGGGCTAAAAAAATTCTAAAATGGGTGGGAAAAATGGTAGGCAATTTATTGTTGCAGTTATTCCAAGACGATGAAGAAAAATGGTCGATGGTGGGAAGATGAACAATGAGATTTCCAAGTTGTTTGGCATCTGATGGCCTGCTTCTCCCTTCACCAACAAGGTCTTCTTTGTGCTATTCTTCACTTCATCATATTCTCTGATGAAGAGACGGAGGGAGAAAATTAGAGCTATTCTTCACTTCATATACTTGTTGGGATTCTTTGGCATTGTTTATGTCCAAAACTTCATCAGTAAGAGCAATGATGATTTTGTTCAGGATTTGAACACCCCTCCAACAATCTGTGTGGTACCAATACCAGCCAAAGAAGAAATTGTTGTTAAGAAATTTGAGGTCCAAATCAAGGGGATTTCCCTTGGTAACAATGAGGATGGAGACATTGTAGCTATTTTCTGCAATGACACATTAGCCTATTATTCTCTTGAATCCTCACTTGGGGACTGCAAGAGAGCTCCCTCTGTGAGGAGGACGGCCTTGAAGCTCATTACTGAGAGATCTCTTGATGGGTTGCCCTTGGAGGGATATGACTGTCAGACCATTCTTGGGCAGTGCTGTGAGATGCCTGTGGGATATGTTCAAATCCCTGTGGGAGTTTCAGGTCCACTCCTGTTCAATGGGTTTGAGTACAAGGTACCTATGGCAAACACATAAGGGTGCCTGGTGGCGAGAACCAACAGAAGTTGTAAGGCCATCCTCGTGTATGGTGGTGCTACAAGCGTTCTTCTTAGAGATGGCATAACGAGGGCTCCTGTGGTCAGGTTTCAGAGTGCCAAGAGGGTTGCAAATCTCAAATCCTGTATTGAGGATCCCACAAACTCTCAAAACTTATCTGACATCTTTTAACAGGTAGGTGTTTTTTTTCCATCTCCTCTTTTGCGTGCATCATTGATCATATAGCTTTATGTGTATTGGGTATTTGTAGTTAAGCTATACTTTCAAGATAGCTGATAATAATTTTGGTGGCTATTACCTCAACAGTAAAAGCAGATTTGCTACTCTACGGGGCATAAAATGTGCAATTGTAGGCAGGAATTTGTACATGAGATTCTCCTGCTTCACCGGAGATGCAATAGGGATGAACATGGTGTCCAAGGGGGTTCAAAATGTATTATAATGTTTTTAGATCGTGTTCAGAATGTCCTAGATTATATTGAGGATCCCACAAACTCTCAACTTATCTGACATCTGCAATAATGGGTAAGTTTACTAACAAAGAGCTGCTTCTCCTCTCTTGCTAATTTTTGTCTGCTTCTCCTCGCCTCTGCTGATTTTTGTCTGCTTCTCCTCTCCTTTGCTGATTTTTGTACAGTTACTATTTGTACAGACAATAATTTTTTTAATAATTAGAAAAATGCTTTAAGGAACTTAATGATACTTTTATTCTTATTTGAACGGTGTTTTCTAATCATTTGGTTACCATTTTCATGATTAAAGAATTTAGAGTTTCTAATCATAGGTGCTGCTGTGAAAATTAAGGCTTTTCTTATAAGCAGCTATAATCAATTGCATAAATAGAGTAAACACTAAAGTCTTCATTGCATTGGAGTCAATTGAGAGCTGTTGATGGTCTGGTTTTCTCCCTCTGTCTCCTCATTGGGATATATTTTTCTATATCCCAATTCCCACCCTTTAGGGCCTTGAACAAATAGTATAGTTATACTGTTCATCGATTCTAATATGTTTCTTAATAATTTTTCACTATAGATAAATTATCATCTACATCATTATTGTTTGAGCTATTGTCTTGGGAGAGCAAAAAAATTGTCTTGGAAAAGCAAATACATAATAAAAAAGGAAAAAGAAAGGCCTTGATGTATGTCATGACCTCCAAAATTCTTCAGAAATTTAGAGGTTCATTGCTCCTTCCAAAATATTATTGGTAAAAAAAATCTCACTTGATGCTACCTTTTGCAATCACCAGACCTACCCTTTGCAAAAAAACAAACTACTCAAGAAAGTAGGGATGGGAATTTATAATCCTTTGTAATCTTACTTGATAATTTTAAAAAGGGTTTGACTACCTCCAACTAATGGAGCTCCTCGAAGTATCCCTTGCTGAATTTGACCTAATCACATGAGTTGGAGAAGAACACCATGGGCCACATGTTGATCTCAGTGTTGTTGTGGCTACATATACTGTGAATATGAGGTTGAAATTTCCTATGAGATAGTCATAGATGCTCTCTTATTTAGCAAAGGCTTGATTTACTAATACATTATTTTCTATTTTCTGGCATGCCATAACTTCCAATAAATGGGTACATGGTTTGCCTGAAAAAATGATCAAACACTTCAAGCCCACCAATTATGGACCTCAATTATGGACCCTCTCAATGCTTTTTTCACCATTGGTGGCACCACTTTGCAAAGATCATGGGCCAAGAATTGGAAGGCCATCAAATGTTTACCCTTATTGTTGTTGAACGTGTACCCTGTTATTAAATGTTTTCTCTAACTAATTTCAGGTTGTATTTATTTAATAAAGTACATAAGTTGATGTCAAGTAGGTTTTGTGATCTACAGAAGTGATAAGACAAATATATTTAGTTGTCTCTCCTTCACTCCTTGACCTAAAATTTAAATGTATTAATAAAAAAAAAATATGTAACAAAACTCTGGTTTACTAAAAATGAAAATTACACCATCCTTTCAGCGTAACTAGTACTTTTGAGAGTAATTTCTTATATTTTTTTAATTTTGAGGTTTTCATTGATAAAACCCATGATCTGTGGCTGACAACACTGGATCATCCAACCAGGACGAGGGTATTCCTGCTCAAATATTTTGATTCCTTGCTTGCCAAGTATAAAGCCGCTTCTGCCATATCTTCTACATTCAGAGTCGCACCATTTTTAGTCAAGCCTATAACCGCATGCTTTGAGGTGGTGTAGGAGTAAGGAGAAACTGCTGCTAATAATCATGCAATACTGGCTGTATTAATTATGCAGCCCTGCAATGCTTAGTTCTACCAGACGCGTACCAGAAATGCTGAGAATTTACCCTTAAAACATATCAAACCCCTAATTCTACCAAGAAAGCTTTACATTAAGATTAAAAAGACCATCAGAAACTTCATTCTACCAGACGCGTACAGAGTTTTCCTTAAAACACTGTCAGGTACTTAATGCTATCCAAAGAGCTCTAATTTTATCTTATAAACGTCACTAGAAACTTAATTATATAAAAAAAATCATCAGACAATAAATAGTACCAGAAAACCTTTAACAACATTATCAGATGCTTGATTCATTTTTTTTAAGAGCTCAAAATTGTCACTCAGAATTTACCTAAAAAACATCATGATCAGTTGCCAAATACTGCCAGAAAGTCATTAACAGCTTCATCGGAAGCTTGATTTTACCAAATTTATTAAAAAAACCCTACACCCCGAAGCTGACTTGTAGACAAAGAGAGTGAACAGGTTATTAAAGGATATGTTACATATGTATGTGGTCGTATCCGGGCATTTATATTGTTTGTAGGTTCTAGGGTTGAGAGTGAAGGAGAGATCAGTGGTAATAAGGTAAGTTATTGTATGAAAAAGTAGTTGTGAATTAAGACAATGAAATTATTTTTATGTATTTGATCACTGTTTTAATACAAAGGGCCAAATGCTGTATTAATAGATGCATGTATTATTTGAAATCTATGTTGTAAGGGTACGCCCTCCCCTCAGCGCCTCTTGTTCAGAGATGCCTCTAGCATGGGGACGTCCTGGGTACTCTCAGAGGCATCCGTGGCTGTGCCGGAAATGTCCGGCAAGGCCACAGAGGCCTCCGGGAGACCTTCGAGAGTACTCGGGCGTGCCCGAGGGATCCCGACAGAAAAATAGAGAATTAAAAAAAAAAAAAAAAACTTAAAAAATCCTTTAAAAAACCCTAAAAACTAAGCAACCCTAAATGTAAACCCAGTCTGAACCCAACAGTATATAAATAAAATAAACATTTAAGTATAAGTTTTCATTTTTCTTATACTTTAAGTTATATTTTATTTATATAATTTCAAAATGTTTGAGAGGGGTTTTGGACTGCCTAGAGCTATAATGCAAATTCTAGGTTTTGGAGGATCCTATCATATTTCAGAGTTAGTCAGATTCCAGGGTTTCAGACTTAACCATATTTTAGGGTTTCAAGATTTCAAGGAGACATCATAGGAGGTATGAAGGCTGCATGAAGAGATGTAATGCGTGATAGAATAGTATGAGAATATCTCTTGCAAAGTGCCACAAGCCGATCCCACCCCATTTCCTATGCACCCCTTAAGGCATGCACTCGTGAGATTCAATGCACCGATGAGCCCTTGTGAGAGAAAGTGTTAGTAAATGACAAAGTTGAAAAATAATGGGAGTGGCATTCATGATTTTGTGGGCAGTCGAGATGATTTATTCTAGATTTGAATGTACATCTTGTCTTTGAATTAATGAATGAATGAATATTATATATTTTTAAGTGTTTTATCATTTATAGACAAATATTTTCATACTATGTAGTTTCTAGTGTTTTACTAAAAAAATGAGTAATATATATATATATATATATATATATATATATATATACGTACCCACGACGTATCCAAATCAAGGTTTTTGAAAAATGACGTATCCGCATGCCTGAAACGTCCCCGTATTCGTACTCGTACTTGTATCCAAACAACATAATTTAAAGTTTGTGTATTTCAATTTTAATATTAATATTGTGATTTGCCAATGACATAAATATGTGATATTTCGTCATTATTTTAAATGTATGTGTATCACTTTATTTTATTGTCTTCTTAAAAGGTAACATGAATAGTTATATCAAGTCATTTTCTATGATTAATCCAATACATTCTAGTTGTCTCTTTTTGTGGCTCCAGTGAGTGAGCAAACTTGCTTGCGTAATATGCTGATGCGTTCGGCTTAAATAATCTATCTAGCACATAAAAAGATACCCTCACAACCTCATTTAAGGTTGCCTAACATTAGATACATACTTATCTTTATTTTAAGTATAAAAATGTGAACAATTAACTAGACATATTATTAAATCTAACTAACTGAATTATTTTAAGTAAAAGTACATATTAAATACTGAATCAATAATTTGATTTTTTATATAGGATTTGAAATGGTTTTTTTATCAAACCACTTCATCTGTTATTTAAGTTAGGAGGATAGTTGTTTTAAGGACTTATTTTTTTAAATCAATGGTTTTATATAATTTTTAATAAAAACTTGTAAAAATCTTTTCAGAGATTTTTGTAATGCATGCACATGCAAAGACTTTTGTGAAGGTATATATTAAAGAATAAAGTGAGTTTCTAGTTCAAGAGGTATTTTATTTTTAATATTAAAGTGATTTTCTGTTAATTTATGTTTATGGGATTGATTAATATGATGTATGTATGTCAAATTTGAGCTATATTATTTTTAGATGTTATATTAGTAATAGATCTAGGTGAATTTAATTTTGTTAAATAAAAATCATTTGAATTTATATTATAAATTTGTTAATTAATAAAATTAGTTTAGGTTTTAGAAAGTTGTGTGATTATTTAAGCACATGCTATTTAACTAATTAATTTTCTATGATTAAAATCTGTAATATTTTTATTGATTTGAACTCATGCTATTTTTTAAGTGATTGGTTTATTTTTATAAAAATCTTTTCAATGTTAGAATAATATTATCATGTAGTAGTTAAAAACAATTCTTCCAAAAATTAAATCTAAAGAGAAAGGATTTATTAGTAGATTTTAAAAGAGTTAAGTCATAGATATAAAAAATAACATTAGGTTTTCTCTTTTTTAATCATTGTTTAGTGTAAATTATTAGGATAGATTAAAATTAACGATAGACTTAATTATAGTGGAGGGTCTTTAGTAAACCTCTTAAACTTATATTTATGTTAAAAAATTAGACAATAGATATTTTAGGATATAGATGTTTTGACTATATTATTTTTCTAACATATGATATAATTAACTTTTTATATTAAGATGAGTATTGCCATATAATAGTGAAAGTTTTTCAGTATCACGAGTAACTCATAGAGAAGTCTTGGCTATGTTTTAGAGTTTGTTGAAAATTTTAGTATTGTGAGTAGTAACTCCAAAAAAAGTGTTGATTATGTTTCAGCACTTGTAAAAAAATTTGTACCAAAATAATTTTTATGTAGCATTTAGGGAAAATAAAAACAAAGGTATTGTTTCCTATGCTCTTTTTCAAAATTTCAAAGGTTGATTTTTTTACAAATATTTACCATGAGTAATAACTGCTTTGTTGGAAATTAGTCATTGTTGATAGTTACACCATATTTTAAAACAAAAGTGTAGATAAAAACATAATAAATAGCTTCCTCTTCCTATTCTTATGGTAAGTCAAGGCATGTGCTTCAAATTATGTATCATATGTATCATTTTAATTTAATGCATACATGCTCTACCATCATACACACATCAAAGTATGATATGATGTAGAAACCTAATTTCGGTACAATACCTTTGTCCATAGTGTATTTTCTTTATTTTATCACACATGATCCATGTGCACACATTTGGTTACTTTGGAACATCTTCCCCTTGTGTTGACCTAATATCATCATCCCTTAGCATATATATTCCTCTTATATTGAATTTTTGTTCACGTTTATTCCATGAAGACATATTCATTGTATGCAAAATATTTGAGAACCTATGGATTGACTTTTCATTTGTGTTCATATGATCCTAATTGCTCCCAAAATGTCTAAAATACTATTTTAGTGTAGTTTCCTAAATCTTAGATAGCCATGCAAACCACTTCCTTAACTTATGGATCTCCTATACCTAGACTATGGCATCTTCCTATCGTTTAGAGTCAACAATGTGTAACTGTGCCTTAGAAGAGATTATATATACAAAAGTATCCCTAGTAATTTACCAATTTAACATCATCATTCAAGCCTCTAATAAGTCGAGTTTGTCAAGCCTGTTCTATCAAGCTTCATCAAGAGGACATCACCATGGATCTTGCACAATGAGAAAACATTATTTTTTACATCACTAAAGATCTTGCATATTGAGCTAACATTATTTATGCATATTTTTCATGTCTTGTGCCATCAATCTACTAATACCAAAACAGAATTTTAGCGACAATACACGTAGTTACATATCTACTTAAGGAGAAGAGATTGAATCTCCAGCTCAAACACATCATCTACACATTGCATGGAATACAAAGTTTCTGATTTTGGTGTGCATAATATGTAACACTATTCTAACTTAGTGGATGCCCAACCCAACTACTTCTCCATTCTCTCTTTTTGGATTGACATCTTATTACGTAAAACTAAGTCGAAGATAAAAAAAGAAGTGGTCAAAATTAGCTAAAATGTAAAAACTCCCAAATCATAAAAAGATTTCTAAAATATATGTCTTATTGTTTAAATCACATTTCATTGCTACAACTTTCTTTAAAAAAGCACAAATAAACTTAAATTCAGGTTTTTCTATTCTACCCTCTTAGTCAAAATTTCAAAAGTTCAATTATTTATTTTTAGCATATTTATAAGAATTGATAACTATGAAACACAATGCCTAAATTCATTGTGTGCACTATTATCAATTATTAATGTTTTTTTTTTTTTTGTTTTCCTAGATTAAAAGAGGATATAATTTGTTGAATTATTTGATGAGAAGGATTAAGTAATTGTGAAATTCAATGCTTAAATTTTGTGTGTTTTCTATTCTACCTTCTTAGTCAAAATTTCAAAAGTTTAATTATTAATTTTTAGTATATTTATAATAATTCATAACTATGAAACACAATGCCTAAATTCATTGTGTGCAGTATTTGTTTTCCTAGATTAAAAAGGGGATATAATTTGTTGAATTATTTGGTGAGAAGGACTAGGTAATTGTGAAATGCAATGCTTGAATTTCGTGTGTGTTCTATTATTTAAAGTGATGTTTTTGTCATCTCATAACATTCCAATCAAGTGGAAACAAATGTATGGGTGGATCCAAATGATTCAAGGGTGGATCCAAATGATTCAAAACCATTTCTTATTATAATTTGATTGGAAGTTATTTTAATTAATCTCTAAATTTTCACATTTTTATAATATTAAATTTTGTATTGTAGTGATCAATTTTTCGATTTTGTTGTCTTTGTTCTATGTATTATGAGGATCTAAATTAAAAAATTTAACCATATTAATTTTTGTTATCAACTTGTACATACAATTTGTTTTTGGGAATTGAATCCATAATTGATTCACACAAAAGAAATATTATATAAAGTAGTGAGTGTATTTGACCTGATCTATTACTCTTCTATTTTATATATAATAATTTTTTTTTAAATATTTTATTAAATTAAAATTAATAGTAATAATACATTTTAAAAATGTATATATATATTTAAAAATATTTTGTGTATATGTTGAAAATATTTTATTTATATATTTTTTATTTTCATTTGTCATCGCATGTTCTTTTTATTACATTTACCTTATCTCGCTTTTCATTATTCATTGTCATGTTATTATTATTTTTGTTTATTGAGTGGATACAACTACAACCTTTTTGATGCCATAATTATTGGGAACCTATCAAGGGTCAAACTTATGATTAAGTGCAGATTATGTTATGTGCTTACTGTTAGAATAAATTAACATCTTTTCTATTAAATAAATTTGATAGAATACAATACATGCAGTTTACATCGATTTAAGTTTCCATGATGGTATGCATCTTTTTTTTTTTCAATCCTTTATATATGAAGTGGTTTTTTTATGCATTTTTTATTACATTGTTTGATTTTTGTTTCAATTATTTATATAAAAAGTTTGTTTTTCCTCTGTATTGACATAATTGTCTTAAGGTATATAATTTTTTTGTTTTTTAAAAGGTTAACGTATAATTGGATTAGCATTTACTGTATAATTGGATTAGCATTTATTGTATCGAGTGTATTTTAATATTTATTGGTTGTATAAGTGTAGGGATTTTGCATTATTTTTTATTTTATTTTTATGTTGGAGTTTATGAGGAAGGAACATTTGTCATTAACTCATATTTATTTTTTTTAGAGTTTTTGCTTTGTTAATTTTCATTTTTAATTGGTTTTCCATGCTACAAGTAAATATAACTTTAACTTCTAAATGGTCATCATCATTTTCAAATCAACTTGATGTTTGTTATGCTTAGCATTGTTATAAAAGATTATTAGCATCATATATTTGTTGTGCAATGTCACCAAAAATGTTTGTTATGCTTAGCATTGCTATAAAAAATGTTTTAAAATGGAGGAAACTAACCCATGTCATTAACATGAGTAATGGAGCATCCATGAAATGGGGTGTTTTTTTCATGAGAGAATGCTTCATGTAACTGACAATCAATGTAAGTAAATAATTTCGGCTAACTAGTTGTTAATAAAATTGATTAAGTTATTTTTACATATCATATTTTATTATTGTTTGCTCAATCTTCTAGTATTTATGAAGTTTGTCTATTTTTTCATGGTATTAGAATAAGGTTCTCTTAATTTGCATTGTTTATATTTTTCTGAATTTTTTATATTAAAAAAAAAAACAGATTTTTTGAGTGCATCATATTATTTTTCATGAATAGTACTCAAATAAATATGCATTTAAAAAAAATTAAATTTTTTATAAATGTATATTTATTTGAGTACGATTTTTTGAGTGCATCATATTATTTTTCATGAATAGTACTCAAATAAATATACATTTAAAAAAAATTAAATTTTTTTG
This sequence comes from Torreya grandis, assembly GCA_037957365.1. Taxonomy (NCBI): domain Eukaryota; kingdom Viridiplantae; phylum Streptophyta; class Pinopsida; order Cupressales; family Taxaceae; genus Torreya; species Torreya grandis. Next base: position 3,209,853 of record JARHVA010001327.1, read on the forward strand.
GAGCTTGGGATAAATTTTTATGTTTTTTTTTGAAAGTTTTGATTTATAAGACAAGCACAGAATACAAAAATGTGGGTAAAATCTTACATTACTAGATTCCATTCTTAAAGATGTTTCCAAAAAATTCTTAATTAATTAACTTGTGCATTTATTAATTAAAAATATGATTTTTTTTTAAATTTATGTTAAGATTAGTTAAAATCGCTAATATGGTTAGCAATAAATAATTGGAAATGAAAATAGCTATGATAAAATGCTGATGTCATCAACAATAACAATAATAACAAATTTAAATTCTATTATTAGAAAATTTAATCATGTGTAATAATTTCTAAATATCATTTCAATATTATTATTATTTAACTTATAATCTCTTCATTTCTTTGCAGGGCACAAAGTATCTACGCTTACCATTGATTTCAATTAAGTTTTCCATTTTCATGATTGATTTAAAGTTTATTTCACAAAAATTAAATTAAAATATATTCCTCATCTGATAAAACATTTTCTAATCATATGCAGATCAAAACGTTCTGATGATATTGTTGAACTGGAAAATGAAGGGAAATCCAACAGAGGAAAGCGCAGCGGTCCATATTTCCCATGAAGAGCCCTTTTTTGAAATCTATTTTTTCACACATTTCTTTCATGAGAGTGTTTTCAATTTTTTTCTTTTAGATTGAATAACACAATTTTTTTATTTGGTTGCATATGGTGCGCAGGGAAACAATGTTAGTATGTAAATTTTTGTTTTGAAATAGGGATACGCATATACTGCTCTATCTGAAAAGTAAAAATAATTGATTAATGTTTTCTGTGTAATTGCCTTGTCTGGTTTTTAGTTTTTTGTTTTGCTTTGAGGGATAGATAGGATATGAAACGAAATACAATTCTGTCTCATCCTTTGTCTAATCGTTAGATGTTTGCAAGGAGGCAATCTTATAGCAAATTGTTTAAATTATTTCATCTGGGTACTCCAATCTTGTTAATATCTAGTAGAGTAATTTGATATTTTTCATCAAGTTGCCTGTTTTGTTGAATTAATAAGTGTTGTGAATGTACAACTCTCTCTTCTGTAAATAATTTTTTTGTAATATAATATTTCATCTGCAGACGAGCTGTCTAACAAATGTATATCTGGAAGAAGAGATCAGGTGCATTCCTGGAATGCCTACACTGCATATGAAAGATGTGCCCAGTTTTTATTATGATGCTACCAATTACATGTTCCATTATTTTGTAACCCAAGTTCAGGCTGCCAAGTCCGCTGATTTCATCCTAATTAAAACAGAAGAACTAGAGGGACCAGTAGTAGAGGCACTCAAGGAAATACTTCCTTTGTATAGCATAGGTCCTCTTTTAGAAGCAGAAAAACGAATGGATTGGCCAATAGCTCTCCGAGTTTATGGACCGAAGATGCTAGCTGTGTGCAATGGCTGGACAATCAGAAGCCCGGGTCAGTTGTTTATGTGTGCTTTTGGAAGCTTAATGGTTATGTGTGACCAAGAGCTTATAGAGTTTGCCTGGGGTTTAGAGGGCAGCAATCAGCCCTTTTTGTGGGTCATTCGTCCCGACCTCATTTATGGAGCTTCTGCTAAGTTGTGTGTGGAGTTTCTTTGGGCTTACAAATATGTAGTGTACAATTGGATTTTAAAGTTGTTCAAAAATCATAATGCTATAATAATTCTCAAATTGAACAACAAACAAAGGTAAAATCTACAAATTTTTGTATGGCGTCCTTGTTTCTATTATATCTCTGGTTTTTAATTATAAATAAATTTTACTCATTTGAAACAGAAAAATTAAATCATACTGAAATTGATTCCTTTGACAGTCATAATTTATTTTCATGGTCAACAGAATATTTGGCTTAAGAAACAGAGTTATCGTTTTCGGCTGTTTCTCGTGCATAAATACAGTAAACACTAAGGTCTTCATTGCATTGGAGTCTTCCAAAGCTTACGGTGAAGCAGGTTAACACCCATTTGTAAAGACATCTCCTTATCATTTCAATGGATGTCATTGACCTAAAAAAAATTCTAAAATGGGTGGGAAAAATGGTAGGCAATTTATTGTTGCAGTGATTCCAAGACGATGAGGAAAAATGGATGATGGTGGGAAGATGAACAATGAGAATTCAAAGTTACTGGCATCTGATGGCCTGCTTCTCCCATTGGGATTCACTCATCACAATTTATTGTGACAGACTACAAAGTGCCACTGGGGTGGAGGGACAGTCTGAATTTCGCCAGTCTGGATAGGCATTGGGCACTGCAGCTCGTTCACGAATCGGCTATATCCCACACAAGACTCAACTCCTGAGCAAGAGTTATACCGCACAGGTTGTAGGAGAGGGGTTACCATTTCTCTTACTGATGAAGTTCTGGTCACAAACTCACCACATGGAGGGGGGTTGATTCTCTGATTTTCTCCCTCAATCTCCTCATTAGGAAATATGATGAAATGAAGAATAACACAAAGAAGACCATCAGATGCCAGTAACTTTGAATTCTCATTGTTCATCTTCCCACCATCATCCATTTTCTTCATCGTCTTGGAATCACTGCAACAATAAATTTCCCTACCATTTTTCCCACCCATTTTAGATTTTGTTTTAGCCCATTGACATCCATTGAAATGATAAGGAGATGTCTTTAGAAATGGGTGTTAATCTGCTCCACCGTAGGCTTTGGAAGACTCCAATGCAATTAAGACCTAAGTGTTTACTCTATATATATGCAGTAGGAGCAGCAGAAAACGATAACTCTGTTCTTTAAGTCAAATATTCTGTTGACCATGGCCATCAAACCAATCAATTTGCCTACCAATTCAACAAAACTCACGTTTTTTTGTGGGCCAGATGCTTTTGAGAGAATTAAATTTCTCCCTCTGTAGTGTCCACGTTTTTTTGTGGGTTGAAGATTTAGTCAATAAAAAAAATTGTCCATCTTTAAAAATGTTTAATTTTAAATAAATGTTTTTATTTGAAAAATCAACAGATGTGTGTACATAGACGAATTTTAACGAAAAATATATAATTTATATATATTATAATAAATTTAATAATTTATTATGATAAAAAAATAGCTTCTAAAAAATCTTTTTTCGATTAACATATTTAAAATTTTGTTCATTTATATTTTATAAATAAATTATGTATTAAAGACACTTACAAATGACTCCAAAATATTTATTAAGTGTTAATTATATATTTTTATTGTACTTATGTATTAGTCAATTATTGGTTCAAATTAGGTTTTATTGATGTGTTTATCGATTTTTGATGTGCCCCCTCTTTTTTTTAGTTCTTTTGATTTCTCTGTTTTTGTGTATCTTGGGCTATAGTCAAAGAATGTTGATATTTCATACACTTGTTAGAAGCACCAACATTTCTTATAACCATCAAAAGCACCGATGCTCCTTACAACTATTAGAAGTGTGGGCGATCCTTTCAGTTGTTAGAAGTAATGATGCTTTTGAACCCTTTATTTCTGGGCTTCCCTAAGTCGCAATGAACTTATCCCTTTGGTCCTAATTTTTCACTTATAGTCATTTCATATCAGCGTGTGTACCAAAATGATCTTAATTTGAATTTAATCATTTATAAATACACAAATGTTATAATTAATTTGACACCAAGTATTCACATGAATAAACACACTAGCCATTTCATTGAGATTCAAGGGACATGGAAATATGCGATAACTAAACATGTTTGATCATAGTAGTGTAAAGGCCTTTTTTCCAATACAATAGTTCATAATGACCAAAATAGGTTTTTTATAATGAAACATTATACAATATGGAAGTGTATCAAACTCATTGTTGAATTAATATACTTATATTGATAAAACCAAAGTTGTAAAGAGCCGGACACTCAGAGACTAATTAAAAACAATGATAATATTATTTCTCACACTCTGATATAAAACCATACGGGACATTACATATTTATAAGAAAATTATTGGAGATTATATCTCCATCAATTTCTCATTGTATCCCCACAATATAACAAATAATTATTTCGTAATATTGTTGTAACCATATTACGACTACCCAAATATAACTAACAAACTAATATACTATTTACCTTTCGGTAAATATCTCAATAAATTAATTTGATAAACTAATCCCTAACATTCTTCCCTTTAGTTTTTACATGGTGTAAAAACATTCACACTCTCACTTGCAGTATGCCTACCCCTTGTGGCATGCTCTATTTGACCCATGAACTTGATACAAAGAAAGGCTGATTTTTTCATGGTTTTAATCAGGGTTACCACAAACCTTGACATGAATAAGGACCTCCTTCTATCCATTGTTCACTTCTGGTGGTTTTTTAGATCTACCACAAACCTTTTGAAGATCCATGAATTGATTTACATTAGTGTTTTCTGCCCTTGCACAATGTTTTCACATCAAAGAATTATGTTTAGAATTTGCACACAAATTACATTATTTGAATAGACGTGTATTTTTATTCTTACTTTGAAAACACACAATGAAAATTATGAAAACCACACCACACAAAATGCCACCAAAACATCTTGGGCCTTGTCGTTGGTGACTGATGAGAGGCTCTGGAACCTCCAGTCTTTGTTTCCTCCTTCCTCTAGTGTTTGCAACTTACTTAGCCGATGTATTGATGAAGCTCAACCTTTACATGTCATTTTGAAGGGAATAGGGTCCCCCCCACAAGATTGACATTTGAATCAGGTTGTTTTGGTCCCCTGAAAATTCATCCGACATGAGAAGTTTTTCACTTTGACAATTTTGACACACTCTTTTGACATTTTAATACCACATGATATAGAGCCCAAAGTAACACCTAAAAAGAGACTCTACCCTTAAAATATTTAAAGTGATATACTGACTCAATAAAATAATGAGATACGTTAACAATACTCTTATAATGAGACAATACATTAATCAACCTAAAGAATTGAATATACCCTAAATGGAAATAAAATGACTCTAATAATACTAAAATAATATTTAATTACTTTATGTGTTAATTCCATGTTGATGGATGGCATATTTAGTTACTTCTACATACACACATGTATGTCACACTTCTATTTGACTGTGATACAAGCATACATAGATACATGATCTATTCCTATTTCAGATGTTGGGCCTTCCCTCTACTCATGTCATGTGGACATTGGGGACATCAATTTCTTTGACCTTGATACTCATAGGTTCTATGGTTTGATTCACATTTCATTATCATGTTTGAGCTTACATATATACTTACACATGCCTTTATTCATGATTATATCTTACACATGGTACTTGATATGCTATACACTTGACATTTTTTCCTACCACATTTGATCCATGGGATACTATGACATGTTTATGTTGGTTGCTTATGCTTTCAGTTATGCAATTATTTGAGTGTCTTGCCTTGCTATAGTATTTATGGTTTGAGAATTTGAATATGCTCATTTTCTTGTAGCCCTTGTGCCTATATATGTTTTATTTAAAATTTATATATGTCATTATTTATTGTATACACATTTGAATATGTCATTATTTCTTTATAGACATTTGACTAAGTCATGTCCCTTCACTTATGTGACATTTGAACATGTTCCTTGTTTGTAGTCTCCTTGGACCATTGTCTTTTGACTTGATTTTGAGTGCTCTTGTATGTGTAATTATTTACTTGATAAGGTTGTATTGTTACTATCTAGAAATTGCCATGATATTTATCATGCATTGTAAGCCTTCATGTGATCACATTTGTTATACACACTTCAATGATATATCTACCTAGGAATGTTCCTTGATATGCTACATGGTTACATTCACATATTATATAATTGTCTTATTCTTTTGAGGTTAGATAACTACCAGTTCATATCTTTTCCTCATCTCAGTGGAGGCATGTCATAGAGGCATATTTTCCACACTTGGTACAATTTTCAGATTCAGTGGGGGCTTATCATATAGGTATGGCTTCCATACATTCACATTTTTTAGATTCAGTGGGGGCCTGTCATATAGGCATGGCTTCCACACATTCACAATTTTAGATTTATTAGGGGCACACTTTGGAAACATGTTCTCCACACTTATTCAGTATTCAAAATATTTTGTGGGGGTATGTTTTAGAAACATGTTCTCTACTTTGGTGCTTATATCAGGTTTTAGATTTATCCATATATAGTAGGGGATGCTTTGGAAACATGTTTTCCACATTTACATAATTTTCAAATTAGATAAAGCACACAATTACATGATTCAAATTCAAAGTTGTGTCAAAATTCTATAAAATGGTATCATTGTTATTCACCATTTCAACATAAGACATATCTAAGGTGCATATGCTATGAAATTCGCTCATAAAATTGCAAAAATAAAAATTAGTTTCAGATTCCAAAACTCTTTTATGGATTGTTATACATCATATAATTTTACATTACTAATACCTTGATCAAATTTTCTAAAATTTATTTAGCCAATCTACTGCAATAGTTTGTTCACATTTTTATATGGTTGAAGTGATTAAATCACCAAATCTTACCAAGTTTTCAGGTTGGAATTGACTATATCATCTAGCCTCACCAAGTTATAAGTATTATTGGGTTGCATGGTTGAGCTAATCTCAACTTCCAGGTGGTAACTCACCTTTGATCCAAGGTTGGGGGCATGTACCTTTCAACCTCTCTCTCTATCTATCTCCTTGGATATATGCACTTTCAAGATTTATCTATATTTGTCCTATCTCAATTTCAAAGCCTTACAATGATAAATATTTTTCAAATCAACTTTCCAATAGGCAAGGTAGTTATATCGATAAATAGGTGTACTCTTAAACCTTACTCTTTCAATTTCAATAAATTTAAAATACTTTCAAATTCTAGATTATATGCATTGATTATATATTGTAACATGCTCTTGGTTTCAAGTTAGTCACTAGTAAAGCACTCAATTTGGGCACACATAAATATAAGGTGTGTTATACACACCCATGTATGTATTGCTTTCCTTTAAGCTAATAATTTCATTATTAGATTAAAGGGAGAGAAAATGTATAAAATATTTTTGGATTATATAGCACCTCAGTCTTGTATACTTAAAAAATTTAGTTCTTGGTTATTATTGTCAATCAGACTCGCACCCTTGTGAAGGTAGTTTTAGGTCTTCACAGTCTGATGAAACATGAAAACAATATTAGGTTATGGGTGGCCTAATCAATAGATTGAATCTATAAATTCTAATGGCTATCTCTATTTGGTGTATTAATAGGATCTCTACTCTATGCTACAAACTACCGGAGAAAAGGAAAGAAATAAAATTGAAAAAAAAATCCTCTTTAAAGATTGTGATACACCTGTATTTTGGTTCATCCACTCAATTTGAGCTCCTAAAAACACTAATTAGATAAGAAAAAGATTGAACTTTCAATTCCAATTGATTCCTATGCATCAATATTTCATGAAAAGGTTCTATCTGGTGATCAAAGCTTAATGAAAATGAGGTAATAGGCCTAATTCAAGGCACTAACCAACCACTTATATCTACTGTAACTTCAGCCAAAAGACATCAAACAAAAAACATGACCTACATATTCTGATCAACTAGTAACTATGTAAATTTCTCAAAATAAATGAAAAAATAAATAAAAAAAGCAAAGCCAATCAAAATTTCTCATACTCTTTTTCTTGCATTGACGGCGCCGTCGTCACTTGGCGTGTGAATGGGTTTGACATTGGGGAGGGAGAGAGAGAGATGTGACTTCCAAGCGTGGCAAAATTGGTGGTTGGGGTCTCGTTTTGCAGATGCTAGTCACACTATCTGTTGAGTTCGGGTGACGGGTCCAAATCTATGCTATATTTTTTACACTTTCTTATCAACCTTCCCTTGTGTTGACATAATCAACCCTACATTTGTCAACATGATAGAATGTCTCTACGCCCTTTTTCCTTATCTTTGTACCCGTTTCCCACTATGGAGCTTTGCAGATCATACAAAACAGCCTAACTTTGAATTCATTTGAAGTTTCGCAAGTCATGATCCTACACTATGGTGGAGCAACTATTAATGAGACAATGACTTGGGGATTGTTTTTAGGGTGGAAAGTATTGAGAGAAGATTTTTTTTTTTAGAGCAACTATTAATGAGACAATGACTTGGCGATTGTTTTTAGGTTGGAAAGTATTGAGAAAAGAATATTTTTTTTAGAGCAACTATTAATGAGACAATGACTTGGCGATTGTTTTTAGGGTGGAAAGTATTGAGAGAAGAATATTTTTTTTAGAGCAACTATTAATGAGACAATGACTTGGTGATTGTTTTTAGGGTGGAAAGTATTGAGAGAAGAATATTTTTTTTTTAGAGCAACTATTAATGAGCCAATGACTTGGCGATTGTTTTTAGGGTGGAAAGTATTGAGAGAAGAATATATTTTTTAGAGCAACTATTAATGAGACAATGACTTGGCGATTGTTTTTAGGGTGGAAAGTATTGAGAGAAGAATTTTTTTTAGAGCAACTATTAATGAGACAATGACTTGGCGATTGTTTTTAGGGTGGAAAGTATTGAGAGAAGATTTTTTTTTTTTAGAGCAACTATTAATGAGACAATGACTTGGCGATTGTTTTTAGGGTGGAAAGTATTGAGAGAAGAATTTTTTTTTTAGAGCAACTATTAATGAGACAATGACTTGGCGATTGTTTTTAGGGTGGAAAGTATTGAGAGAAGAATATTTTTTTAATATTTGTAAAATATGACGTATATGTATACAAAACATATGTTAAATTAATGACATAATAGAAGTTGTTTTGTTGTTTCTTATTTTGAAATTGAAAAATTTATAATTTTTTTTTAAGGATGTGAAGTTTTTTTTTTTTTGGTGCGTACTTCAATATCTAGTATTTACATAGAATCACTGTATTATATAGAATGTCGACATCTCAATCTATATTTCAAAAATAAATATATAGCAGATTACAATGATGAGTAAGTGTACATCTAAATTAGTGAGCTCTTTCGCCTAAGCAACCATGAATAAGGGGCATTCACACCGTCAAAATCACCCAAAATACAAACATAACTTTAACTATTTAACTCTCTATATTGAGTACTTAAAAGGATTTGTACGTGATAGATGGATGGTATATTTAGAAATCTAAGTATGGGAATCAAATTTAGCATATTTCATTCTAAATGTAAAGTTAGGTGTATGTGAAACATGATGTAATTAGGGATTTATAAGATTTTTATAATTCAATGTTTCATGCTTGTATAAAAAGTTTAGGAAATGTCATTGTATACTTGTTTATGTTATATCAGGTTAGTATAATAAGTGAGTATGGGTAAAGTGATTATTCTTAGGTTTAAAGAATAATACAAGGGAAAATAAGATAAATACAGTAAACACCCATTTCTAAAGGCATATCCTTATCAGTTCATTGCATTGGAGTCTTCTTGCCCATTGCCTACGGTGAAGCAGATTAACACCCATTTCTAAAGACTCTCCTTATCATTTCAATGGATGTCATTGGACTGTCCCTCCACCCCAGTGGCACTTTGTAGTCTGGCGCTTCAGTCTGTCAGAATAAATTGTGATGAGTACTAGTATAATAATTTATCTTATTAATATAAATCTTAATAAATTATGAGAGAGAATTTCTAAAGTGTATGAAGTAGGATGCACATATTTTTGAAATAAGTCTGGTAACAAATTTTGAATCAAATTTTCTCATCCAAATGATAGTGTAGTCTGCCCGTCCAGTCTATCGAAATAAATTGTGATGAACGCTAGTTTAATCATTTTTCTTAATAATATAAATTTCAAATTATAAGAAAGAGTATTTCTACACCACACGAACAAGATGTATATATTTTAAAAATAAATCTTGTGACAAAACAATAAAATAGTCACACCATTGACTCCAAAAAAATATCTACATCTTAATAAATTAATCAAAACAATAATTTTTTAAAAAAAATCTTGTTTCTTCTTATGGAATGAGAAAATCTTAATTCTTTAATCATGAAAACGGTAACCAAATGATTAGAAAGCACCGTGTAAATAAGAATAACTTCCTTAAAAGCATTTTTATAATGATTAAAAAAAATATATGTTTATATGGAAACCTCGTTTAATCTTCGGTCCAAATAGTAACTGTACAAAAATCAGCGATGGAGAGGAGAAGCAGCGCTTTGTTAGTAAACTTGTTGGAGTGGGCTTTTTAGTATTAACTTCTTTTCTTTGTCTTTCTTTTGTTGGGGGGGAGGGGAGTTTTTTCCCACTGGGTTTTCTTCCTTTTTTCACATTTTGAGAGATTGTTTTATATTTGGATACATATTCAAGCTTAGTTATCGGGGCCCAATTTTTTCGGTTCACTTAAGCTATGATCAAGAGGGGGTGTTAGTGTATTACATCAGTTTGCTTTTAGATGTACTTCCATTAGTATGCAGTTGTACATGCAGGGGCAATTATTGGCATGTTTCACTAAAATTAAGCCTAGTTAGGTTTAGCACAAGTGATATTAAGTGAGAGCTAATGCATTTGTCAAACTCCACTAACACTAACAGCTTTTGGCTATATGTACACTCTTCTTTTCCATTCAATTTACCATGAATAATCTTCAGCATGCCAGAATAGGCCAGTAGGTGATCTTCTGGTAAAGTGAGCATACAAATATTCTGCAAATCAATGACTCTAATTGTATTAAAAATGAACAAGAAGATGTGCAAAAATTGCATAATGTATTGAATTACCTTGCTTAAAAACTATCTGCTCTACACTGCTCTGATTTATTACAATAACATGGTGAAGAGGAATATAAAGAAAAAATAAATGGAGTTAAATAATAGAAGAACTCATTGTGGAACTAAGTTTAACTCACTGTAGAACTCAAAAGAGAACTCAAAGTGGTACTCAGTTGAACTCCAAGTGGAACTCGCCTTCTCACCCTCTTAACCTCTTATCACACCTAAGTAAGTTGAAGCTAAATGTGTATAAATTATTCATTTAATAAGTAAATGGAATATTGAATAACTTACACCAACACCCTCCTTAAACATAGCTTAGGTGGGCAGAAAATAAAAGATGGGTCCCAACAACAAGCCCTGATGAAGTACCCATGTATAATGTAACTCTCAATAAGTGGAGTAAAAGGAGAAAAGCCAGTGAAAAAAAACTTCCCCCCCCAAAAAAAACAGATAAAGAAAATAAGTTAAGACTAGAAAGCCCACTCCAACACCCCCCTTAAGTATAGCTTAGGTGGGCTATAAAATTGAGTCCCATCAATGAGCCCTAATAAGGCACCCAAATAAATAGTGATGATCCCAAAATCCTACAAAATATGAAGGATGTGTGCGTCCACAAAGAAAAGAGAGAATGTATTCATAGAATGTCGCATGACGAATGTTATAGTAAGTCCCTCTACAACAAATGTTGTCTCTTCTTTTTGGAAGAAAGAAACCACAAGTTGTCAAACTACTGAATTCACACTTAAGTGGAATCTGTGTAGGAATCAAGATGTATATCTCTAAAAAATGCTCAAATATCTATCTACTATTGCTTTTATGTGTCAACATCCGATCAGGTATCACATGAATAACTATAAAAAATGGCAATGAAGAAGCATATAGTGAAGGAGAGAGAACAACCAAAGAAGAAGATAGACATGAAACATTCAATAAAAGAATGTCCATGTGAAGAGTGGAGCATGACCCACCAACTAAAGAGAGAATGCGTACAAGAAGAGATGATTCATTGATCCTCACAATACGTGTAATCATACTAAAATTAGTAAAGTCTTCAGAAATGAAACTCTATGAAGGCTCTAAAAGAGCAATAATATGCATAGGGATGGAAATAGAATCTGTAATAGGATAACTAAGGTTTGACAAAATCTCATTCTGTAGTGGGGGCTCGACATAAGGAAGAGAACTATCCACCATAGATGTATCATCAAAAGAAATAAAAGCATGAGGACATAGTACAATAGTTTATAAAGAGATGATAGGAAGTGGAGGAGGAGGTGTGACATAAATCTCAATTGAATCACTAAAAATAATCTATAGTATGCTCCAAATAATGCATGGACACTCTGTATATTTCACATAGCAATGAAGATCCATAGAAATATGAAGTAACAGAGTGGCAATGACAAAGTGGCAAAAACCTTGTCACAAGTATTAACCCACTTATCAAATTGAACAGGATCAGTGGGTGCAAGAATCTATCCATATAGAAATGGAATACGATTCTTGTGTGTGAGCAAGTGTTCCATATAAGCATGCTATGAAGTATAATTATCCTTCCCAAGAAGGATCACTAGAGAAGAAATAACTCTCTTCATCTGGAGTCTCTCAAATGAGTGTTGGTCAGACTTATTACCCAGCTAATACTAGATTTTTAAGTTTGATTAACATTAATTATCAACCTAGGGTAAGTAAGTTTTTCAAAGATATTAACACTATAAATGCATTATTGATCTATAGATTATCTGACTTACTAGTTGTAGTACAATGAACTTATACTGATTTCATCATATAGTTATACTAAGAAATTATTAAAACATAAATGCAAAATTTCTTCACACTTATGAATCACACATGCATTACACTTTATATAATTAAACTAATAATGAAATCAACTCAGACAACACACTTAATCTAAAAAGGGTTAAGATCTTCACTAAAAATCCTCTCAAGGGGGCCCTTCCTCATTTAGAACTGAGTTCCAATCCTTTTTTGAGAGACTCACAAAAGCTTCTTACAGAATCAATCTTCTCATTACTTAGACCTATAGCAATTAAAGATTGCTATAGAGGATTAAAATATTCTAGAAAATCAAAATGCAATGACTTTTACAATTCTCTTATCATTATTCTTCAACCTCTAATCTAATCTAGGTTCTACCATTAAATATATAAGATAGTTTATTAGTTCCAACCAAGAACATTAAACTAGAAAATGTATAAATGTTTTGTAACCAGTCCAGTCAACCTTTGGGTGGTCAGTAACTGAAAGTTACTTATTTTGAGTCTGATTGGGTTAAGGATAATATATACTAGTTTGCTATTTTACTTCTTTTTCTCCTTTCCTTATCTTTGTCTTACTCATATTTTGGTAGCACATCAAGATTCTTTGCATGTGAAGGGTCCATACAATAATTATGGAGGACCCTCTTTGATCATCTACTTGGTTTCTAAGATAGCTAGATGTGTCTTTAAGATTTGATTACATCTTATCACAATAACGGTTCTATTTTACATAGTGGTTGCGGACTTATGTAGGTGAAAACTTGTACTTGTTATGAGCAACCTGTAGGTAGATGCCAATAGTTGAAATGGACAACCTTTAGATGGAAGCTAGTAGTTACTATGAGCAACCTATAGGTGGAAGCCAGCATCTTGGCCATTGCTACGGGCTGGAAGCCCCATTTGCTACAAGATTCTCTATAAGTGATGTGCCCAAATAAGATTCTTACAGTCTTATTTTACTCTTCAAATATTTATTAAATAAGGTTACATAAGTATCATATAATAAAAATAATATATCATTGATTCATAACAGAACATGTATATATCAATTCACATATAAAATCATAAATTCATTCATTTATTTGCATAAATCATGGATGTTTATAAGGATTTACATAAGAAAAAAATATACAAATAGGTATGGATGAAGCTATAAAATAGAACAACTGGTGACCTCATCACACCCTCCTATTTAACCTCTTGCTTGTCCTAAAGTAAGCCTTTGCCGCAGTTTAAAATCACAATTTTTTTCGAAATATAGGGGCTTAGTGCAGCCCATCCCTTCAAAGATATAAAAAAATTTAGCATCATTTATGCTCTTCCACCTTTTCTTCTCTGCTTCTTTGTTAGCTGACACCTCCCTCTCCCAGTCAAGGCTTGGAAACATGTGTGTGTGTGTGTGTGTGTGTGTGTGTGTGTGGCATCCCTAAGGTTCTGAGGGAAATAAGGCTCCTTTCTTTTTAAAGAATCATAAAGTTTTGCCTATCTATGAGAAAAAGAAATAAAAAATTTCTTTCTGTCTTCCTCCATGAGACTCATGTTTTGATTCTGGACCTTTACTTGTTTCCTTGAGACCCATGCTCATGGAGTATCTGAATTCATAAAGGAGATCCATTCATCTATTATAGATTTTGCATCTGTTGATCACCCCTAATCATTAGGGTAACCTCTTTTTCTTTTTCTTGATAGTCCTCCACCTATTGCCTTCTTGTTTCATTGAGGACCTATGAGGTAAAAGCATTAAATTAGACATCCCCTAGGTATATATTTGGATTCCAATTTGTATCATGGGTACAACATACTGGTGTATGTAAAACTCACTCAACTATGCTTGGAGATCAACGTCAGCATGCTTATAGACTTCAAAGGAAAACTTAGGGTCACATACCATGTAGGACTAATCACTATAGATTATATCATATTTGAATCTGAGCCATCTTTCTTTTAATTATACTACATACACCCTAAAAAGTGATATGCATTCTATTAACATCACAGTGGTTTCATGCATTTTAATGATTTTCACTCTCAAATAATTGATCTTAATCTCAGCCTTTTCTAGGCTTTCTTTTATATCATCATGTTTCTCCCTTGCTTCAACATATACCTTAAACCTTTGTACCAACTCCTTGTGGTAAGTTTCATCATCACTAAATTTTTTTGCAAGAAAATTCAAAAGGTCATTAGTTTCTACTGGCCTAGTAGCTGAAAGGTCTACATCAATCACATCTTCTGCTAAAGGTGTTCTTGTAGTGGTCAATGTAGGAAAAAACCTATTGTAGAAAGGTACCAAAGCTAGAGCATTATCTACTATAGGTTCCTCTAAGGGTACACTAATACCATATGTAGGTAAGGTAGATGAAGTTACTACAGGAAATTCAAAAAGAGTTGTTGAAGGCTCCTCCAATATCCTTTCCTTACTTGAATCTTTTTCCATAGATGACTCTATAAATTATGCTACCCCTAGAAGTGTTTATAGGCCTCTGTTGCCTTTTAAATTTTCTATTTTGTTCCTCAGCCTATATATCTCTTCCATGTCTTGTTCCAAAGTTTAATACTCTTGGTCATGATTAACTATATCTTGCTCTGTTGCTTCTTCCATAATTGTTTTTTCAAACAACTCTTTTTTTTCTATATGTTGATCTGACATTCTCAGCTCTTCTTCTATGTACCCAATTTGTTTGAAGAGATCCATGTCTTCCTAAGTAAATATGAATGGCTTAGATGACTATATTTTTGGTTTCTTGGTAGATTCTTCTTCAGTAGACCATTCTGCAATATCAAACACATCAAAGGTCTTTCAAATTCTAGGATCTTTCTTTTTCCCTTCATCCTCACTAATGTTTATGTGTGAGAATGTTAGGGTTGTCCTCTATTTTTAATTCTCTAAAATCTCCTAGGAGGAGGTATATTTCTAATTGATACTAAGGACTTTTTTGTTTAGTCTTCTTCTTCTTCTTTTTAGGAGGGGTGGCTATTGGAACCCATTCTTCCTGTGCAGTTATTGATGAAATAATTTCTTCCTTTGAAGGAGCCATGGTGGAAGAGTCAATATTTGATGAGGAGACAATTGACATAGTGGGAGAAGAAATATTTTGTTCATTTTATGTGGGTGTATTTTCCTCCTATGTGTCCTCAAAAGGTAGGACTAGTTTTCTTCATCTTTTTCTGCCCATAACAACTTCAAATGAACCTTCAGTGGCTACGGGTTGACTAGTTGCACTAGTGCCCATAGTAAATTTTTATGTAGTCTATTGGGCCTACTCTTTAGGATATTCCCCCTCATTGTTTCCCTCTTCTTACTAAGGTTCTCTAAAATCTCCTAGGAGGAGGTATATTTCTAATTGATACTGAGGACTTTTTTGTTTAGTCTTCTTCTTCTTCTTTCTAGGAGGGGTGGCTATTGGAACCCATTCTTCCTATGCAGTTGTTGATGAAATAACTTCTTGCTTTGAAGGATCCATGGTGGAAGAGTCAATATTTGATGAGGAGACAGTTGTCATAGTGGGAGAAGAAATATTTTGTTCCTTTTATGTGGGTGTATTTTCCTCCTATGTGTCCTCAAGAGGTAGGACTAGTTTACTTCATCTTTTTCTACCCATCGCAACTTCAAATGAACCTTCAGTGGCTACAGGTTGACTAGTTGCACTAGTGCCCATAGTAAATTTTTATGTAGTCTATTGGGCCTACTCTTTAGGATATTCCCCCTCATTGTTTCCCTCTTCTTACTAAGGTTCTCTAGTCCCTAGGGTTAGAAACTATTTCCAACTAAGGTCAGGTCTAATAGCGCTTGTTTTATAATTAACTATCAACTAGATCAAACAATGATGAGATAAAGCTTTCTCAACCCCCTTCTAGTATTCTTTAGAAATCTTTTTAGGATATTCCATAAGTGGTTTGGGATATTAATGGTCCTATCATGCCTTAAGTGATTCAAAAATTTGAATTGAAGAGTATAAATCAGAGAGTACCTTCCTTCATAGGTCAAATATTTGATGATGTACGAGGTTACTTCCCTCCAGGCTAAGGGTAGGGCCAATCTCTCTACCCCTCCTTTCTTCAACACTAGCCTTTCATTTCCCTGACATAACTATTGTCTAACTAGTTGATCATTAGATTTATCCTCCCAATTTTTCCCTATGCTTAGTAGCCCAGTAACTTGGCGTACCAGTTCTTCAGTGATTAGGAATGTAATGCAATATATGGTTGCCTACTCTCTTGTAAATGACCCTACAAATTTATTAGCAAGAGGTTTTGAATAATCTATAGTTTCTCAAAATAAGTGGTCCATCCAACTCTGATAAAGATAGCCTAGTTGTATGAGTCTCCTTGTAGTTCCCTATGATCTAAGAGTTCCCTATCATCTAAGCGTTTCTTTATCACTACTAACCCTCCCATTATAGTTAGGTTAGCTTCTTGATGACTCTTTTCAACTGATAATTTTCAATGCATTCAATTTTACTTTGAAAGTTCTACATCTAGCAAGGCAAATTTTTTAAATAACGATGGTTGTGGTTGTAGGTTACGGTAATGTCATGCTTCAGGATTTGTTTGAATGGGTTATAATCACAAGTGAAAAATAATAAAAGTGGTTATTTTCCCTATTGATTTTATGGTGTCATCATGGGCTTTCAATCCGCATGCATAAACTATCCTGGAGTGCATGGAATTGATTGCCTGCAACATTCTCCCCCTCCCATGTGAAGTGTCACTTGTCCCCAAGTGACGTGGAATGAGTAGGACGTAAAGAGAGAAAATGAGGTCATGATGAGGGTATGATTGTGAGTGGGGGCAAGACTCAATGAATGACATGTTAATGATTTAATATGATTTTTAATAGAATGCATGTTATATAAAAATAAAAATGCTTTTCTATGACTAAAAGATACACAATACCTTTTTAATAATTTTTGCCTAGGATTGCGTAGAGGAAAGATGCATGTGATTTTTTGACATAATAGAAATTAGCTTGTAGTTTTCTCATGTAAGTATTATCCTAGTAGTCATAAATTGGTTGTAATGAACCCCTTGAGTAATTATGAGATCACAAGATGTTGGCCTTCAATGATGCCCTCAACAACTTGTATGTAATCATGATAGCCTACATGAAACTAGAGTAGGGATCTTGTAATGGCATGACATACTATTTCCATCCTTCCACAAGGTGGTTACTGTAGATCTGTATGTGTTATCCAAGTCAGGGCTTGTATGAACATGGAGGAGGGTGGACGAGGGCTATTCTGCTCTTTGATCTTCCTCTGCATGAGCCTACTAATGGTTTGTTTTTATGTTGTATTAATCCCAGTTAATGAAGAGATTTTTTGGTGAATTCTATGCCTAATGAATTTTTACTTTGGTAACCAGCGAATTTTTCAAACTTGGGACCTGTGCTTCAAAAAAAATCTAATATCTCACTATTTGACATAATGAAATCATCTCTATGAAATGACTAGAAGCTAAAATTAGTTCATGTGTGTCCCTATAGTCATAAATTCTGGTCTACAACACAAAACAATAAAATAGTCACAGCATTGACTCCAAAAAAAAATCTACATCTTAATAAATTAATCAAAACAACAATTTTTTTTTAAAAATCTTCTTTCTTCTTATGGAGTGAGAAACTCTAAATTCTTTAATCATGAAAACGGTAACCAAATGATTAGAAAGCACTGTGTAAATAAGAATAACTTCCTTAAAGCATTTTTATAATGATTAAAAAAAATATATGTTTATATGGAAACCTCGTATAATCTTCGGTCCAAATAGTAACTGTACAAAAATCAGCGATGTTTTTTCTTCCCTGTAGGAGAGGAGAAGCAACGCTTTGTTTCGTAAACTTGTTAGAGTGGGTTTTCTAGTACTAAATTCTTTTCTTTGTCTTTCTTTTGCAGGAGAGCGGGGCGCAAGGGGAGTTTTTTGCCATTGGGTTTTTTTCCTTTTTCCACTTTTTGAGAGATTGTTTTATATTTGGATACATAATCAAACCTAGTTACCGGGACCCAATTTTTTTGGTCCACTTAAGCTATGATTAAGGGGGGGTGTTAGTGTATTACATCAGTTTGCTTTTAGATGTACTTTTGTTAGCTTGCAATTGTACATGCAGGTGTAATTATTGGAATGCTTCACTAAAATTAAGCCTAGTTAGGTTTAGCGCAAGTGATATTAAATGAGATTTAATGCATTTGTCAAACTCCACTAACACTAACAACTTTTGGCTATATGTACACTCCTCTTTTCCATTCAATTTATGGTGAACAATCTTCAGCATTCTAGAATAGGCCAGTAGGTGATCTTATGGTAAAATGAGCACACAAGTATTCTGCAAATCAATGAATCTAATTGTATTCAAAAATTAACAAGAAGATGTGCAACAATTGCATAATGTATTGAATTGCCTTGCTTAAAAACTATTTGCTTTGCACTACTCTAGTTTATTACAATAGCATTTTGAAGAGGAATATAAAGAAAAAGTAAAGAGAGTTAACTAATAGAAGAACTCACTGTGGAACTAAGTTTAACTCACTGGAGAACTCAAAAGAGAACTCTCAGTGGTACTCAGTGGAACTCACCCTCTTAATTTCGTATCACACCTAAGTAAGTTGAAACTACATGTGTAAAAATTATCCATTTAATAAGTAAATAGAATAATGAATATCCTACACCAACACCCCTCTTAAGCATAGCTTAGGTGGATAGAAAATAAAAGATGGGTTCCAACAACAAGCCCTAATGAGATACCCATGTATAATGTAACTCTCAATAAGTGGAGTAAAAGGAGAAAACCCAGTGAGAAAAAACTCCCCCCCCCCCGCCAAAAAAAAAAGAGAGACAATGAAAAGAAGTTAAGACTAGAAAGCCCACTCCAACACCCCCTTAATCATAGCTTAGGTGGGTTGTAAAATTGGGTCCCAAGAACAAGCCCTAATGAGGTACCCAAATAGATAGTGATGATCCTAATATCCTACAAAATATGAAGGATGTGTGCCTCCACAAAGAAACGAGAGAATGTATGCGTAGAATGTCACATGACAAATGTTATAGTAAGTCCCTCTACAACAAATGTTGTCTCTTCCTTTCGGAAGAAAGAAACTACAAGTTGTCAAACTACAAAATTCTCACTCAAGTGGAATGTGTGTAGGAATCAAGATGTATATCTCTAAAAAATGCTCAAATATCTCTCTACTATTGCTCGAATGTGCCAAAGTTTGATTAGGGATCACAGGTTTAATTGTAGAAGATGGTAACGAAGACACATATAATGAAGGAGAGAGAACAACTAGAGAAGAAGATAGACATGGAACATTCACTAAAGGAATGTCCATGTGAAGAGTGGAGCATGACCCACCAACTGTAGAAAGAATGTCCACAGAAAGAGATAAGTCATCGATGCTCACAATAGGTATACTCATACTAAAATTAGTAAAGTCCTCATAAATGCAACTCTGTGAAGGCTCTAAAAAAGCAACAATATGCATAGGGATGGAAGTAGAATCTACAATAGGACAATTAAGGTATGGCAGAATCTCGTCTTGTAGTGGGGGCTCAACACAAAGATAACTATCCACCATAGATGTATCATCATAATAAATAAAAGCATGATGAGAGAGTACAATAGTCTCTAAAGAGATGATAGGAAGTGGAGAAGGTGTGACATAAATCTAAATAGAATCATAAAAAAGAATCTATAGTATGATCCAAATAGTGCATGGACACTCTATATATTTCACATGGAAATGAAGATCCATAGAAATATGAAGTAACAGAGTGGCAATAACAAATTGGTAAAAACCTTGTCATAAGTATTAGCCCACTTATCGAACGGAATAGGATCAGTGGGTGTAAGAATCTATTTATATATAAATGAAATATGATTCTTGTGTGTGAACAAGTGTTCTATATAAGCATGCCATGAAGTATAATTATCCTTTCTAAGAAGGATCATTGGAGAAGAAACAACTCTCCTTATCTATAGTCTCTCAAATGAGTGTTGGTAAGACCTATTACCTAGTGAATACTAGATTTTGAATCTGATTAACATTAATTTTCAACCTAGAGTAAGTAGGCTTTTCAAGGATATCAACACTATATATGCATTATTGATCTATAGATTATCTTGGTTATTAGTTGTAGTACAATGAACTTATATTGATTTCATCATATAGTTATACTAAGAAATTATTAAAACATAAATGCAAAATTTTTTCACACTTATGAATCACACATGCATTACACTTTATATAATCAAACTAATAATGAAATCAACTCACACAACACACTTACTCTAAAAAAAGTCAGGATCTTCACTGCAACTCCTCTCGAAGGGGCCCTTCCTCATTCAACTAAGTTTCAAGTCTTATCTAAGAGACTTACAAAATATTCTTACGAAATCAACCTTCTCATTACTTAGATCTATAGTAATTAAAGATTGTTATAAAGGATTACAATATTCTAGAAAATCAGAATGCAATGACTTCTTCAATTCTCTTATCATTATTCTTCAACCTCTAATCTAATCTAGGTTCTGTCATTAAATATATAAGGTAGTTTATTAGCTCCAACCAAGAACACTAAACTAGGAAAAGTAAAAATACTTTGCAACTAACTCAATCAACCTTCAAGTGGTCAGTAACTAAATTTTTTTTGTTTTGGGCCTGACTGGGTTAAGGACAATATATACTAGTTTTCTATTTTACTTCTTTTTCTTTTTTCCATTGTCCTTGTCTTACTCATCTTTTGGCAGCATATGCAAGATTCTATGCATGTGAAGGGTTTGAAAAATAGTTATAGAGGACCCTCTTCAATCATCTACTAGGTTTTTAAGACAACTGGATGTGTCTTTAAGAGCTAATTACATCTTATCACAATAATCTATTTTTCATAATGGTTGCAGACTTCTATAGGTGAAAACTTGTAGTTTCTATGAAAAACCTATAGGTGGAAGCCAACAATTTCTATGGACAACCTATAGATGGAAGCTAGAAGTTACTATGAGTAACCTGTAAGTGGAAGCCAGTAATTTGAGTGTTGATATAGTTTGGAAGTCCCTTTTGTTGTGGGCTTGTCTATAAGTGATGTGCCCAAATAAGATTCTTACAGTCTTATTTTACCCTTCAAATATTTATTAAATAAGGTTACATAAATATAATCTAATAAAAAAAAATCATTAATTCATAACATAACATGTATATATCAGTGCACACATAAAATCATAAATTCATTTATTCATTTACGTAAGTCATGGATGGTTATAGGGATTTACATATGAAAAAAATATATAACTAGGTATGGATGAGGCTATAAAATATAAAAATTGGTGACCTCATCACACCCCCTACTTAACCTCTTGCTTGTCCTCAAACACGCCTTTGTTGTATTTTTTAAACCACAATTTTTTTTGAAATCTAGGGGCTCAGTGCAGCCCATCCCTTCGAAGATATGAAAATATTTAACATCATCTATGCTCTTCCACCTTTTCTTCTCTGCTTCTCTGTTAGCTGACATCTCCCTCTCCCAATCAGGACTTGGAAACCAAAACATAGGTGGGTGAAACATCAACCCCAACCATTTTATCCTTCTTCCCTTGATATATATATATATATATATATATATATATATATATATATATATATATATATATATATATATATATATATATATATATATATATATATATGGCCTTCCTAAGGTTTTAAGGGAAATAAGGCTCCTTTATTTTCAAAGCATCATAAAGATCTACCTATTTGTGAGAACAAGAAATGACAAATTGTTTTCTGTCTCCCTTCATGAGACTTAAGTAGTGATTATGGACCTTAACTTGTTTCCTTGTGACCCATGCTCATGGAGTATCTAAATTCATAAAGAAGATTCATTCATCTATTATGGATTCTGCATCAGTTGATTCACCCCTAATCATTAGGGTGGCCTCTTTTTTTTTTCTCTTCATAGTCCTCCCCCTATTTCTTTCTTCTTGTTTCATTGAGGACATATGAGGAAATGCATTCAATTGGACATCCCCTAGGTATATATTTGGATTCCAATTTGTATCATAAGGTATAACATACTGGTGTATGTAAAACTCACTCAACTATGCTTGGAGATCAAGGTCATCATGCTTATATACTTCAAAGAAAAACTTAGGGTCACATACCATGTAGGACTAATCACTATAGATTTTATCATATTTGAATTTGAGCCATCTTTCTTCTAAGTATACAACATACACCCTAGAAGGTGATCTGCATTCTATTAACATCTCAGTGGTTTCATGCATTTTAATGATCTTGTCTTTCAAATAATTGATCTTAGTCATGACGTTTTCTAGGCTTTCTTTTAATTCATCCTATTGCTCCCTTGCTTCAACATATAACTTAAAAATTTGTACCAAGTCATTGTGGTAAGTTTCATCATCACTGAATTTTTCCTCAAGAAAATTCAAAAGGTCATCAGTTTCTACTAGCCTAGTAGTTGAAAGGTCTACATCAATCACTTCTTCTATTGAAGTTATTTTTACAGTGGTCAATGTAGGAGAAAACCTATTCTAGAAAGGTACCAAAGCTAGAGCATTATATATTGTAGGTTCCTATGAGGGTACACTAATACCATCTATAGGTAAGGTAGATGAAGTTGCTACAGGTACTTCAAAAAGAGTTGTAGGCTCCTCCAATATCCTTTCATTACTTGACTATTTTTCCATAGATGACTCTATAAATTATGCTACCCCTAGAAGTGTTTAGAGGCCGCTCTTGCCTTTTAAATTTGCTATTTTGTTCCTCAGGTTATATATCTCTTCCATGTCTTGTTCCAAAGTTTGGAACCTAGCCATGAAGAACTATATCTTGCTCTGTTGCTTCTTCCATAATTTTTTCTTCAAACAACTCTTTTTTTTTATACACTGATCTAACATTCTTAGCTCTTCTTCTATGTACCCAATTTGTTTGAGGAGATCCATGTCTTCCTTAGACAATATGAGTGGCTTAGATGACTATATTTATTCTTCATTGGTAGATTATTCTTCAGTAGACTATTCTGCAATTTCGAACCCATCAAAGGTCTTTCAAATTCTAGGATCTTTTTTTTTCCCTTCATCCTCACTAATGTTTATGGGTGAAGATGCTTAAGTTTTCCTCTATTTTTAATTCTTTGAGATCTCCTTGGAAGAGGTATATTTATAATTGATATAGAGGACTTCTTTTGTTTAGTCTTCTTCTCTTTAGGATGGGTGGTTGTTGGAACCCGTTCTTCATGTGCAACTATTGATGGAAGAACTTCTTCTTCCTTTGAAGAAGCCATGTTGGAAGAAAAAATAAAGGGTTATGAACTGTTAATTAAATTCAAATTAGGAACTTTTGGCATATTAACTTATATGAAATGACTATAAATGAGAAAATAGGACAAAAGGGATAAGTGCATTGTGACTTAGGGAAGACCAAAAATAAAGGGTTCAAAAAGATCGGTGTTTATAACAAGTGAATGGATCGCACACACTTCTAATAGTTGTAAAGAGCATCAGTACTTCTGATAGTTATAAGGAATATCAATGCTTCAAACAAATGTAAGGAATATCAATGTTCCTTAAATATAGCCCAAGATACACAATGAGAGAGAAATCAAAGAAATGAAAAGAAAAAGAGGGCACATCTAAAATCGATAAACACACTAATAAAACCTAATTTGAACCAATAATTGACTAATAGACAAGTACAATAAAAACATATGAATAACAGTTAATAAATGCTTTGATGACATTTACAAGTGTCTTTGATACATAATCTATATAATTATATACAATATGAATGGACAAAATTTTAGATACGTTAATCTAGAGGGAAAGAAATTTTAAAAACTATTTTTTATCATAATAAATTTTAATTTACTATAATATATATATATATATAAAATAAATTATATATTTTTATTTAAAATTTATTTATTTATATAAGTGTTTTAATTTTTAATACAAATTTTAAAAAATAAATAATTTTTTGGATTGACAAGTCTTCAACTAAAGAGTTGAGTTACGTCAAAATTATTTAGCTCACAAAAAACCTGCCAAGAATCTTTTCGTGGTCCACACAATAGTTGGCTTAAACAACAGAGTTATCGTTTTCTTCTGCTGATGTAGCAGCATAAATACAGTAAACATAAAAATCTACCAAAATTGTTTAGCTCAAACTTGTTTAGTTCAGTTCCCTTAAAATTGTTTAGCTCACCAAAAAAAATCTACCAAAAATCTTTTTACTGAATTGACAAGTAAGTCATAATTTATTTTCATGGTCCACAGAATATTTGGCTTAAACGACAGAGTTATCGTTTTCTGCTGCTGCTGATAAATACAGTAAACACCCATTTCTAAAGGCATATCCTTATCAGTTCATTGCATTGGAGTCTTCTTGCCCATTGCCTACGGTGAAGCAGATTAACACCCATTTCTAAAGACATCTCCTTATCATTTCAATGGATGTCATTGGACTGTCCCTCCACCCCAGTGGCGCTTCAGTCTGTCAGAATAAATTGTGATGAGTACTAGTATAATAATTTATCTTATTAATATAAATCTTAATAAATTATGAGAGAGAATTTCTAAAGTGTATGAAGTAGGATGCACATATTTTTGAAATAAGTCTGGTAACAAATTTTGAATCAAATTTTCTCATCCAAATGATAGTGTAGTCTGCCCGTCCAGTCTATCAAAATAAATTGTGATGAACGCTAGTTTAATCATTTTTCTTAATAATATAAATTTCAAATTATAAGAAAGAGTATTTCTACACTACACGTAAGATGTAGATATTTTAAAAATAAATCTTGTGACAAAACAATAAAATAGTCACACCATTGACTCAAAAAAATATCTACATCTTAATAAATTAATAAAAACAATAATTTTTTTTTAAAAATCTTCTTTCTTCTTATGGAGTGAGAAACTCTAAATTCTTTAATCATGAAAATGGTAACCATATGATTAGAAAGCACCGTGTAAATAAGAATAACTTCCTTACATCATTTTTCTAATGATTAAAAAAAAATTATGTTTATATGAAAACCTCGTATAATCTTTCGTTCAAATAGTAACTGTACAAAGAGAAGCAGCCCTTTGTTAGTAAACTTGTTAGAGTGGGCTTTCTAGTCTCAACTTCTTTTCTTTGTCTTTCTTTTGGGCAAGGGGGGGGAAGTTTTTTCCCACTGGGTTTTCTTCCTTTTTCCACTTTTTGAAAGATTGTTTTGTATTTGGATACATAATCAAACCTAGTTTCCGGGACCCAGTTTTTTTGGTCCACCTAAGCTATGCTTAAAGGAGGGTGTTAGTGTATTACATCAGTTTGCTTTTAGATGTACTTCCGTTGGCTTGCAGTTGTACATTTAGGGGCAATTATTGGCATGCTTCACTAAAATTAAGCCTAGTGAGGTTTAGCACAATTGATATTAAGTGAGAGTTAATGCATTTATCAAACTCCACTAACACTAATAGCTTTTTGCTATATGTACACTCCTCTTTTCTATTCAATTTATAGTGAACAATCTTCAGCGTGCCAAAATAGGCCAATAGGTGATCTTTTGGTAAAGTGAGCACACAAGTATTCTACAAATCAATGACTCTAATTGTATTAAAAAATGAACAAGAGGATGTGTAACAATTGCATAATGTATTGAATTACCTTCTTAAAAACTATCTTCTATGCACTGCTCTGGTTTATTACAATATCATGGTGAAGAGGAATATAAAGAAAGAGTAAAGGGAATTAACTAATAAAAATTACTGTGGAACTAAGTTTAACTCATTGTAGAAATCAAAAGAGAACTCACAGTGGTACTCAGTGGAATTCCAAGTGGAACTCACCTTCTCACCCTCTTAACCTCTTATCACACCTAAGTAAGTTGAAGCTACATGTGTAAAAATTATCCATTTAATAAGTAAATGGAATAATGAATATCCTACACCAACACCCCCCTTAAGCATAGCTTAGGTGGGCAAAAAATAAAAGATGGGTCCCAACAATAAGTCCTGATGAGGTACCCATGTACAATGTAACTCTCAATAAGTGGGGTAAAAAGAGAAAACCTAGTGAAAAAAAAGTTCCTTCCCAAAAAGAGAGACAAAGAAAAGAAGTTAAGACTAGAAATCCCACTCCAACACCCTCCTTAAGCATAGCTTAGGTGGGCTATAAAATTGAGTCCCATCAACAAGCCCTGATGAGGTACCCAAATAAATAGTGATGATCCTAATATCCTACAAAATATGAAGGATGTGTGCCTACACAAAGAAAAGAGAGAATGTATGCGTAGAATGTCACATGATGAATGTTATAGTAAGTCCCTCTGCAATAAATGTTATCTCTTCCTTTCAGAAGAAAGAAACCACAAGTTGTCAAACTGCTAAATTCTCACTCAAGTTGAATGTGTGTAGGAATCAAGATGTATATCTCTAAAAAATGCTCAAATATCTCTCTATTATTGCTCGAATGTGCTAAATTTTGATTAGGTATCATAGGACTAACTATAGAAGATGGCAATGAAGAAGCATATAATAAAGGAGAGAGAACAACTAGAGAAGAAGATAGACATGGAACATTCACTAAAGGAATGTCCATGTGAAGAGTGGAGCATGACCCACTAACTGAAGAAAGAATGTATACAAGAAGAGATGAGTCATTGATACTCACAATAGGTGTACTCATATTGAAATTAGTAAAGTCCTCAAAAATGCAACTCTGTGAAGGCTCTAAAAGAGCAATAATATGCACAGGGACAGAAGTAGAATCTGCAATAAGACAACTAAGGTATGGCAGAATCTCATCCTGTAGTGGGGGATCGACATAAGGAAGAGAACTATCCACCATAGATGTATCATCACAAGAAATAAAAGCATGAGGAGAGAGTACAATAGTCTTTGAAGAGATGATAGGAAGTGGAGGAGGTGCGACATAAATCTCAACAGAATTATTGAAAAGAATTTGTAGTATGCTCCAAATAGTGCATGGACACTCTGTATATTTCACATGGCAGTGAAGATCCATATAAATATGAAGTAACAAAGTGGAAATAATAAATTATCAAAAACCTTGTCACAAGTATTAGCCCACTTATCGAACTGAATAGGATCAATGGGTGGAAGAATCTGTCCATATAGAAATGGAATAGGATTCTTGTGTGTGAGCAAATGTTTCATATAAACATGCCAAAAAGTATGATTATCCTTTCCAAAAAGGATCATTGGAGAAGAAACAACTCTCCTCATCTAGAGTCTCTCAAATGAGTGTTGGTCAGACTTATTACCCAGCTAATACCAAATTTTTGAGTCTGATTAACATTAATTGTCAACCTAAGGTACATAAGCGTTTCAAAGATATCAACATTATATATGCATTATTGATCTATAGATTATCTTGCTTACTAGTTACAGTACAATAAACTTATACTAATTTCATCATATATTTATACTAAGAAATTATTAAAATATAAATACAAAATTTCTTCACACTTATGAATCACACATGCATTACACTTTATATAATCAAACTAATAATGAAATCAACTCACACAACACAGTTAATCTAAAAAAGGTCAGGATCTTCAGCACAACTCCTCTCGAAGGGGCCCTTCTTCATTCAAAACTGAGTTTCAATCCTTCTTCGAGAGACTTACAAAAGCTTCTTATAGAATCAACCTTCTAATTACTTAGATCCGTAGTAGTTAAAGATTGCTATAGAGGATTAAACTATTCTAGAAAAATTAGAATGCAATGACTTCTACAATTCTCTTATCATTATTCTTCAACCTCTAATCTAATCTAGGCTCTGCCATTAAATATATAAGGTAGTTTATTAGCTCCAACCAAGAACACTAAACTAGGAAAAGTATAAATACTTTGCAACTAACCCAGTCAACCTTCAGGTGGTCAGTAACTAAAAGTTACTTATTTTGGGCCTGACTGGGTTAAGAACAATATATACTAGTTTGCTATTTTACTTCTTTTTTTCCTTTCCATTGTCCTTGTCTTACTCAAATTTTGATAGCATATCCAAGATTCTTTGCATGTGAAGGGTCCATACAACATTTATGGAGGACCCTCTTCAATCGTCTACTTAGTTTCTACGACGGATGGATGTGTCTTTAAGACCTAATTACATCTTATCATAGTAATAGTTCTATTTTACATAGTGGTTATGGATTTATGTAGGTGAAAACCTATAGTTTCTATGAGAAACCTATAGGTAGAAGCCAATAGTTTCTATAGACAACCTATAGATGGAATCTAGTAGTTACTATGAGCAACCTGTAGGTAGAAGCCAACAGTTTGACCGTTGCTACGGATTGAAAGCCCCTTTTGTTGCGGGCTTCTCTATAAGTGATGTGCCTAAATAAGATTCCTACAGTCTTATTTTACCCTTAAAATATATTTTAAATAAGGTTACCTAAGTATAATCTAATAAAAAAATATATCATGAATTCATAACATAACATGTATATATCAATGCAGACATAAAATCATAAATTCATTTATTCATTTGCATAAGTCATGGATGGTTATAGGGATTTAAATATGAAAAAAAATATATAACTAGGTATGGATGAGGCTATAAAATAAAAAAATTGGTGACCTCATCACACCCCCTACTTAACCTCTTGTCCTCAAACAAGTCTTCGCTGCATTTTGAAACCACATAATTTTCTGAAATCTAGGGGTTCAGTGCAGCCCATCCCTTCAAAGAAATAAAAACCTTTAGCATCATCTATGTTCTTCCACCTTTTCTTCTCTACTTCTCTGTTAGCTGACACCTCCCTATCCTAGTCAGGACTTGGAAACCAAAACATACGTGGGTGAAACATCAACCCCAACCATTTTATCCTTCTTCTCTTGACAACCTTAATACACACACACACACACACACACACACACACACACACACACACACATGGCCTCCCTAAGGTTCTGAGGGAAATAAGGCTCCTTTATTTTCAAAGCATCATAAAGTTCTACCTATCTGTGAGAACAAGAAACAAAAATTTGCTTTCTGTCTCCCTCCATGAGACTTAAGTAGTGATTCTAGACCTTTACTTATTTCCTTGTGACCCATGCTCATGGAGTATCTAAATTCATAAAGGAGATTCATTCATCTATTATGGATTCTGCACCAATGGATTCACCCCTAATCATTAAGGTAGCCTCTTTTTCTTTTTCTTGACAGTCCACCTGTTTCTTTCTTCTTGTTTCATTGAGGACATATGAGGTAAATGCATTCAATTGGACATCTCCTAGGTATATATTTGGATTCCAATTTGTATCATAGAGTACAACAAACTGGTGTATGTAAAAATCACTCAACTGTGCTTGGAAATCAAGGTCAGCATGCTTATAGACTTCAAATAGAAACTTAGGGTCACATACCATGTAGGACTAATCACTATAGATTCTTTCATATTTGAATTTGAGACATCTTTCTTCTAAGTATACAACATACACCCTAGAAGCTAATCTGCATTCTATTAACATTTCAGTGGTTTCATGCATTTTAATGATCTTCTCTTTCAAATAATTGATCTTAGTCTCAGCTTTTTCTAAGCTTTATTTTGAATCATCTTATTTCTCCCTTGCTTCAACATATAACTTAAACCTTTGTACCAACTCCTTGTGGTATGTTTCATCATCACTAAATTTTTCCTCAAGAAAATTCAGAAGGTCATCAGTTTCTACTGGCCTAGCAGTTGAAAGGTTTACATCAATCACTTCTTCTGCTGAAGTTATTTTTGTAGTGGTCAATGCAGGAGAAAACCTATTGTAGAAAGGTACCAAAACTAGAGAATTATCTACTATAGGTTCCTATGAGGGTACATTATTACCATCTGTAGGTAAGGTAGATGAAGTTGTTGTAGGCACTTCAAAAAGAGTTGTTGTAGGCTCCTCCAATATCATTTCCTTGACTCTTTTTCCATAGATGACTCTATAGATTATGCTACCCCCAGAAGTGTTTGCAGGCCTCTCTTGCCTTTTAAATTTGATATTTTGTTCCTTAGACTATATATCTCTTCCATGTCTTGTTCCAAAGTTTGGAACTTGGTCATGAAGAACTATATCTTGATCTACTTCTTCTTCCATAATTTTTTCTTCAAACAACTCTTCTTTTTTTATACACTGATCTATGTACCTAATTTTTTTGAGGATATCCATGTCTTCCTTAGTAAATAGTAGTGGCTTAGATGACTATATTTATTCTTCCTTGGTAGATTCTTCTTCAGTAGACCATTCTGCAATCTCGAACCCATCAGAGGTCTTTTGGATTCTAGGATCTTTCTTTTTCCCTTCATCCTCACTGATGTTTGCGGGTGAGGATGCTAGGGTTGTCCTCTATTTTTAGTTCTCTGAGATCTCCTAAGAGGATGTCTATTTATAATTGATATAGGGGACTTCTTTTGTTCAGTCTTCTTATCTTTAGGAGGGGTGGTTGTTGGAACCCATTCTTCATGTGCAACTGTTGATGGAAGAACTTCTTCTTCCTTTGAAGGATCCATGGTGGAAGAGTCAATATTTGGTGAGGAGACAGTTGGAATAGTGAGATAAGAAATATTTTGTTCAGTTTATGTGGGTGGATTTTCCTCCTGTTTGTCCTCAAGAGGTAGGACTATTTTTCTTCATCTTCTCCTACCTGTAGCAACTTTAGATGAACCTTCAGTGGGTACAGACTGACCAGTTGCATCAGTACCCATAGTAATTTCTTATGAAATCTATTGGACCTGATCTTTAGGATATTCCCCCTCATTATTTCCCTCTTTTTACTAAGGTTCACCAGTCCCTAGGGTTAGACATTGTTCCCAACTGAGGTCAGGTCTAACAGTGCTTATTCTATTTTTAACTATCAACTAGATCTGACAATGATGAGATAGAGCTTTCTCAACCCCCTTCTATTATTCTTTAGACATCTTTTTAAGGATATTCTATAAGTGGTTTGGGACATTAATGATTCTATCATGTCTTAAGTGATTCAAAAATTTGAATTGGAGACTATAAATTAGAGAGTACCTTCCTTCACAAGTTAGATATTTGATGATGTACGAGGTTAATTTCCTCCAAGCTAGGGGTAGGATCAATCTCTCTACACCTTTATTCAACACTAGCCTTTCATTTCCCTAACATAACTATTGTCTAACTATTTGACCATTAGATTTATCCTCCTAGTTTTTCCCTATGCTTAGCAGCCTAATAACCTGGCTTACCAGTTCTTCAGTGATTGGGAATGTAATGCCATATACAATCACCTTCTCTCCTATAAAATACCCTAAAAATTTATTAGCAAGAGGTTCTAAAAAATGTTTTAGTTTTTCAAAATAAGTAGTCCATCCAACTCTTCTAAAGATGGCATAGTTGTCTGAGTGTCCTTGTAGTTCTGTATGATCTGAGGGTTCCCTTCTCACTACTGACCCTCCCATTCTAGCTAGGTTAGCTTCATAACGACTCTTTTCAACCGATAATTATCAACACATTCAATTTTACTTTGAAATTTATAACTTTAGCAAAGATTTTTTTTAAAATAATGATGGTTGTGGTTGTAGGTTATGATAATGTCATACTTCAAGATTTATTTGAATGGGTTATAATCACAAGTGAAATTTAATAAAAGTGATTGTTTTCCATATTGATTTTATGGTGTCATCATGGGATTTTAATCCACACGCATAAACTATCCTAGAGTGCATGGAATTGATTGCCCGAAGCATTCTCCTCCTCCCATGTGAAGTGTCACTTGTCCCCAAGTGACGTGGAATGAGTAGGATACAAAGAGAGAAGATGAGGTCATGATGAGGGTATGAGTTTGAGTGCGGACAAGACTAAATGGATGATATGTTAATGATTAAATATGATTTTTAATATGATGCATGTTATATTAAAAATAAAAATGCTTTTCTATGACTAAAAGATACACTGTACCTTTTTAACAGTTTGTGCCTAGGATTACGTAGAGGAAAGATGCATGTGAGTGTTTGCCATAATAGAACTTAGCTTGTTATTTCTTCATACAACTATTATCCTAGTAGTCATAAATTGGTTGTAGTGGGCCCCTTGAGTGATTATGAGATCACAAAATATTGACCTTCAATGATGCCCTTAGCAACCTGTATGCAATCATAATAGTGTGTGTTGTCCCCAAAAATAGACTTTTCATTTTTGGCACAACATATGAAATATTTTGGCCCTACAAGACCAAAATTATCTCTCCTCTTCTCAAAATTTGTTCTGAGCTTTTAAATTCCTCATTTTTCAAGCTTTTCCAGAAATCTACGGACTCTGCAGATATGTTTCTACAGACTCAACATGCTTGAAATTAGCAG
This sequence comes from Torreya grandis, assembly GCA_037957365.1. Lineage (NCBI taxonomy): Eukaryota > Viridiplantae > Streptophyta > Pinopsida > Cupressales > Taxaceae > Torreya > Torreya grandis. The sequence goes on from JARHVA010001327.1 coordinate 3,242,688, forward strand.
GTTCAACAGGTTCAAAGGCTTCTGCAAGCGAGTTCAATCAAAAGAACAAGTTTCCAACACTTCATTTTCAGGACTGTTTCAATGACTTGGTTCAATTAAAAATGTCCATCGGCAAGCTTCAAAGAATAAGGCTTGAACCATTGAACCCTTGAACCTTGAACCATTTTGGTTCAATGGTTCAACGGGTTCAATGACCAATTGGTTCAATGCACTTGGTGCAAAAGATCAAAAATACATAGCCAAATAATGAAGAATGAACCGATTGAACCATTGAACCGTTGAACCGAAGTTGGTTCAATCGGTAGGTTAAAGGGGCTGCCCCAAAGCCAAAGAGGCAAGTACCCTTGTGGAGGGCAGGCAACATTGGTTCGAAGGTCAAAGAAAAGACAGAATTCCTTCGGATTTGTTCAAAGGCCCAAAAGGAACAATTCCTTCAGACTTTTTTTCTAATGGAAATGACTAAGTGAAGGAAAATCCCAATGGAAAAATCCCAAGAGCCAAAAGCCCGCCGAAGAAGCAAGAACTCGTTAGGGAAGTTAAACCCAGAAGTCTGCCCAAAAAATCTCGAAGGATAGGTACCCTTGCAGGGGGCACTTGACAACAGAGAAAGGACCGTTTGAAAAGCCCGAAGGGAACCTTCCCTCAAGGCGTCCCAAGGACTGAATCAAGACGCAGAAAAGAGCCTTCAAAGACTTAGACAAAGAAGGATTTCAAAGAACAAGGATTGAACCATTGAACCTTGAACCAAATGGTTCAACAGGTTCAACTGGTTCAAAGGTTCAATATTTCAGGGCCTCAAAGGGACTTAGAAAGATAAAGGAAGCAATGATTGAGCGAGACACAGAATGAACCAATGAACCGATTGAACCTTGAACCGAAATAGTTCAAAGTTCAATGGTTCATAGGTTCAAAGGTTCAAAGGTGGCCTCAGTCAAGGGAAAAAAGAAGCAAACAGGTGGTTCAACGGATGGTTCAACCAAGGAGCGGGAAAGCGATTGAACCAGGAAGTGATGGAACAAAAGAGACAGATTGAACTAATGAACCAATGAACTTTCATAGGTTCATGGGTTCAAGGTTCAACATGGTTCAAGAAGCTGGCGACCATTGACGGTCCTGTAGACGTCAAATTTAAAGTAAGGGAATATCTGTGGAAATTTAAATAAAATGCAGAATTTAAAGGAAGAATCAAGTGACTGACTAAAAAGAGATCCCGAAGACTCAAATTGCTATAGGGGAGAGAAGATTAATGCAAATGATCAGAAATATCTTCAAGAGAGTTATTTCCAGTAGGTGAAATAATGGATCAAGTAGACTTAGACTTCTGAGCGCACCAAATCAAGGATGCAAGCCTAATTTTCTTCCATAAAGTAATGGCAAATTGGATAGCTTCATAGATATCATAAAAAGGACCAAATAGTCCATACTAAGAAGAGACATATTAGAGGAATGGACACGCCATAGTTATGGCAATACACTGTTCCCAGCATGGTCCCTCTAGAAAAAAATTGAAGGCACATTGAAGACGTTGATTGCAGTATGGGTCGTCCCATGGGAAAGAACGCTAAGCCTTGCGTAGTTGATATAAGGTTGTAATTTCTCTCATTAGTAAAGGAGACTTTTCATTTTTACGGAAGCAAAACTCTACCTAGTTGAAAGAATAATACTGAGACTTTGAGCTCAGATTGTAATTTCATTTCATTTTATTTGAATGAGAAAGAAAGTTGTTTGCAGACTTTGTGTTGTTTTGGCTTGAATCATTTTAGGAGATTATTTTTATGTTTGTCTTCTAAATGTGTTATTGTTTATTTAATTTGACAAGTAGAATTAGTGAAAGTAATAAGGAAGGTGTCTTGAAGCCAACTGTGGGAAGACTTTATGCTTTCACAATTGTTTTCAGTGTGTGTTTTTATTTTCTTTTTGTGTTGAGGATTTTGGGACAACTTTGTGCCCCCATTATCCTTTGTGTTATACTCTTTGGGTAGTTGAGGTGGAAAAGTTGTGTTCTGTTTCATCCTACTGGTTATTGTACCCTTTTGTCACCAGTTACTTTTACTACTTGAAAGAAACTCCTGTTGTTTCCTTCAAGAATAGTTCTAAAATAAGAGAAGCGCCTTCAATGTTTCCACCAAGATTTTCTCCTCTGTTTTTTAACATCATCTCTAAAAGAAGAGAGATGGATGATGTATCCTACCCTCGAGTGTTATTTTTTGCTTATTTATATAGTATATAGCTCCTGCGTATTTATAGGGAACCTCCCCTTGATGAGAGGAGAGATTAGTCCCCTTTTGATGTGGTAAACTTACACATTTGGCTAACCAATCTTCTTGCTATGGTTGATCAGACCTATTTTGTTTATCAGTATGCTGATTGACAAAATATTCATCCAACAATTTTTGGTGACTCTGCTAGAGAAGGACAAGCAGTTTGAAGCCTCAAGCTTCAAGTTGAAGTAAGACCAGTCTTTTTCCACTTTTGTTTCACAATCTAGCAAATCCACATTATACCAGAAGCCAAAAGTCTCATGGTGTTATTGACCCTACTTTTGAGTTGGTGCAGCAGAGCAATTTTGAGTTGTTTCCTCCACAAAGCTCACCTTCAATGAACTAGGAGTCTTCCCCCTAGCCCTACCAGGTCACCAACACAAGGTAGAGCTTCTTTTTCTACTGCTACTAAAGCTTTGCCTATCCATTCTCCACCCAGATTTGTGATCCCACTTTTACATAATCAAATCATGGCTCAAGGCCCCTGGGGTAACTCATTTGGCCCACTCAATTTGACTCCACCCTTGCATGAACTTCCACGTAGCTCAAGAAAGAATTTCCCCAAATTATTTAGGGATGTGAAAGTTCACCCTGATGAACATATTATGGCCTTCAGCATAGCTTGTGGTGTAATAGGAGTGGAATATGAAGACATAACAGTCAGGCTATTCGTGGAGACACTACAAAGTGCTACTGTAGATTGGTTCTAACATCTGCAAGCTAGATTGATGACTGACTAGGACACACTCAAAGATAAATTTGAAGCCAGGTTCAAGCCTACAGAAGACACGCATGCCTTGCTGGCCTAGCTCACACAAATGAAGAAGGAGCATCATGAACCTATGAGGGACTTCATTGCCAGGTTTGACAAACTGAGGCATAGGATTCCCATGGTCACCCAACAACACCTTAGAATCTTAAGTGTTTCTTCATCAACTCACAGCTGCCTAAAGTGAGTTTCTTGCTGAGATGGGCTAGACACATAGACCTTGGTGCTACTCAGGACTTGGCTACTGAGGTAGAAGATGACCTTATCTTGGCTAGAAAGATAAGAAGAGATCCAAATAGAGGTAAATCTTCTCCTTCCTCTGAATACTCCCCTTCAGTCACCACTGACCCAATGGTACAAAAGCTAGCAAATGAAGTGCTAGCTCTCAGAAAGCAAATGGTGCAAGGGATGTCATCTACTCCTGCATATAGAGATATGCCCAGGAGGACATTTTAGAATTAGGCGTACCGAGGTAATGCTGCCAAGAATCAAGGACAACAAAATCACTTTCATCCTCCACAGAGGAACCTCACCCTTGAAGCACCTCCAACCAACTCAGCAGTTGGATATCTTGAAGCTGAATCAAATTTCTCCTTCCAACCTGAGTTAAATCTTGAAGATGACACTAATCTCTTCACTAAGGAAGAAGAAGAATTAGATGGCAACTCCCATATTGGTTTCCTGAACTATCAGGATGAACCTAGAAGTGACGGCAATGCAACTGAGGGGTCATATGCTGTATTCACCTGGTCCAAGAATCAATCAGCTCAATAAGTTGATAAAGAGAAGATAGAGGGGCAACCTCAACCAATAGTTTCAATTGCTAAGCGTGGGACCACTCTGCCCTTCCAGCCAAAGGACTCGGTGACTGCTAGAAAAGTAAGTACCCCAAACATTTTTGCACCTTCAACTTCAAATTCGCAGTCCAATTCTCCCCCTCCCAAAACTCAAAAGGATGAACTCCCATCCTTTGTACCTAGTTCATTTCCAACATTTGATATCATTGACCATATAAAGAAAATCAAAATTCAAATGTCTGAATTTGAATTTCTGTAGTTCCATCCTAAGCAATTAGACAGATTGGTTCAATGTGTTAAAAACCAAAACATCCCTGTTGAACAAGCAATTTTCAAAGTGACACATGATCCACCTAGAAATGCACCCACCAAGAAAAATATTTTCATTACCACTCTTGCTACTCCTAGTAGGACTAAACCTTTCTATGTCTCATAGCTAATAAATGGACGTCAGTTGAACAATTGCATCATTGATTCTAGAGCTTCAGATAATGTCATGCTTACTAAAGTGGCTGAATCCCTTAACCTCACACTGACCAAGACTTTTGGTAGATGTTTCTCCATGGAGAACAAGCAAGTACCTCTGCTAGGACAAATTAAAGATGCCTAATTTGCGTTTGTAGTGTTCCCAAACAAAAGAATCAAGATGACTGTCTTGGTAGCTGACTTCCCAGCATCATATGGCATCCTTCTTGGGCAGAATTTCTACATGGATGTTGGTGGTGAATTGAGTATGGACTTATCTGAGGCAAGGATTCCAGTCAAAGGTGTTATGAAGAGGCTGCTCCCTGAGAAAGAAGCAAAATACGTGGTTACCCAGACCTCAGCACTTGAAGCTCAAATTTTGTTTGAGTCTTCAGGCATGAGTAACTAATTTTTATTCACGGATAAAGTTCATGAGGCATTTGATGAAGCTCCTACAAGTGATAACCTAGAAATACATTCAGCTGAAACAACAGAAGAATTGGCAGAGCACAATGCAAGTGTGGAAGAATCTCCTCCTCTGAATGGAGAAGAATATAAAGGAAAATCAATATCAAATGAGGTATGCATTCTTGAATTTGATGGCAGTTGCTCCTCCACTGGTTCAGGAGCTGGGGTTGTGTTGATATCTCCTCAAGGAGATATTTTTCCTTCATCCTACAAGTTGCAGTTCAACAACACAAATAACACAGCTGAATATGAATCTCTGTTTCTTGGATTAAGGGCTGCTCGGGAAAAAGGCATCAAGCTCCATGCACAAAATATATTACTTCTAAGTTCTTACTTACAAAATATATGGCATAATTAAGTGCTTCTATTTTTGGCCTAGCACAGCTCCTAGGACAGTATAAGAAGCATTTGTGTGAATATGGAATGGAAGTTTCCTATTAGGACCACACAGAACTGGGGTGGTGGTCAATAATTCCTTAAATTGTTTGAAGGTTATATCACAAGCAAGAGTCTATATGAATTCAACATCTTTAGTCAGGATAGTAAACAATAGTTCTGCTACTTTGCTAAAATTATTGATAAATCTCTTATAATAACTAGCATGTCCTAAAAAACTCTTGACATATTTCTATTTTTGAGGCATATGTAGGTTTTATATGGTGTTGATTTTTTTAGGGTCAATATTAAATCCTTCAGTAGATACATAATGGCCTAGGACAATGCCTTCTGTCATAAGCATGTAGCATTTCTTGTGGCTTAAGGACAAATGTTACTCCTAACAGCATTACAACACTTTTTTCAAGTTCTTCAAGCACTCATCAAATGTTTCTCCATAGACAATGAAGTCATCCACGTAGATTTCTACACATTCATTGGCCATATCTTAAAAGATACATAGGATAACCCTTTAGAATGTTCCATAAGCATTACATAACCCATAAATTAATACAACATAAGCATAAGTATCCCAGGGACAAGTGAAGGTGATCTTCTCCTGGTCCTCAAGAGCAATTATAATCTAGTTGTAACCACTGAAACCATATAGAAAGACAAAATATTTCTTTCTTGTTAGTGTGTCCAACACCTAATCAATGAAGGGTAAAGGAAACTGATCCTTTTTGGTTGCTTTATTAATTTCCTTATAATCTATGCACACACATCATTCTCCATTTTTTTGGGTACAATTACTAATAGTGAAACCCATTCACTATCTGAGATGGGATATATAAATCCAGCAGTCAGGAGTTTCTGCAGTTCTAATTTAACTATTTATTTAAGAGTTGGATTCATCTAACATTGTGGCTATATGATTGGTTGGCACCATTCTATTATATAGATATGATGTATGCATGTTTTTGAGTTGATTCCTTGCATATCCTCATAATCCCATGCAAAAACCTATTGGTTTGCATGCAACATGCTGATTAGGCACATTTTCTCATTTGACTCCAGCTTGCTATTAATAAAAAATGTTTTTCTAGAGAAATTTCAATTTTCTTTGCAAATTCTTTCATCATTTATACATTGCTAATGGATCTAGTTTGGCTACAGCTATGAGGCAATAGCTGATAGAATATTTTCTATATAGATGCATTAGAATTATTTATCTTCCCAGAGGCTGGCAAATGGGCACTTAACACATTGTAGGTGGTTGGGATATGCAAAATGAATTTGGTGATTATTTTGGAGAACATTTGAGAGAATTGTATCTTCCTCCTGATCAGCCAAGGTGCATGCATGGTCTGCAGTGAATAAAAGAATCAAGGGAGGCTAGTCTACCTCACCATCTTCATCCCATAATGGATGCTCTAGTTCTACATATGGTTGTGCTAGAGGATAGAGAACCAACTTCTTAGTGTGGTTGCCATTGGATATCAACATGTTACCTGATCTACAGTTGATAAAGGCATCTACTATGGCAAAACAAGGACATCCCAAGATGAAAGGGTATCCATCCAAATTAGACTTGAGTTGTAACACAATGAAATCCATAGGATATTTCCAAGAATCCATAGTAATGACAATATCTTCAATGACTCCTTCTAATCTAACTTTAGATCTATCAACCATTTTTAGCATTGTAGATGTGGGATGAATATTATTAACCTATAAATCTTGCATGGTTTCAATGGTCATAACATTAATTTCAACCCCAAAGTATATCAATGTATTGGACAATTGTTGGTCATGGATCTGGACTGTTACAACTGGGCATCTTGGATCTGAATATCTCTTTAGCAAGGTGTTTCTCAGCATAATGTCTGCCAGTTGACTAATCACATGCACTGTATTAGGATCCTTCTTCTTTGATCTAGCTTTGCATAGACAGTGGTCTCTTACAACCTTAGAATATATGGGTACATCTCTGATGGCCTAGAAGAGAGGGTAAGTCAATTTGCACTCCCCGTCCACTATATTTTGCAAAAAGTATACAAGCTTACTTAACTAATAATGGCCTTGATCAACAAAATATGGACTACCACTCTATCCAACACTCTTATACAAATGATCTAAAAATCACCTGAACCAATCATCTATGATTGACAAGAAAGAGAAACTAATAACTACGACTCAAAATCATGAAATAAATAATGTGAAACCAAATTCCCTTCTTCCTATCCTCTTTATTGTTTCTATGGCATGTATTTATGCTCTTACATCTTTAGAATCCCCCAAGAAACTGAAATGAACCACCAAAAAGTTGAAACATCAAAAAATGCTTCAAATTCATGCAGTTAGGTTCTATATCAGGAGGTCAACAATAGGGATCTAGAGGTCATTAGTTGGAAGGTAAACAATCAGCTCTTGAGATAATCAATAGCCAAGATAACTAACTTCCAAAACCCATAAAGTTTGTACATATGACCTCAAAATAGAGTACCTCTTTATTTAAACTTGTTTAATTTTTCAATAAGAATTAAAAAATGAAATAAGAATATACTTTTTACAGAAAAAAATATTGTTTTTCCCCAAACAACATAAACTAGTACCTTTCCTTAAGTTTCAAGAGCTTATAACTTATCGACTCATCATTATGAAGATGTTTGTATCATCCTCATACAAAAATTCTAAAGAATCATGTTGGTCCAATATTATGAGTGTATTAAATGCATTACAAAAGTGTCTTACAAGAAAAATTTATATATAATTGGGCATAGTGAAAAATTAGTACACACGATTAGTATACTAGGATCCAAATCTATATCAATGATGTTGAATATCTTGGTGAATAAAAAACATGTTGCATATCAACCAACAAGTGTTTTGAGTTAATTGAAAGCGTAGACCTTCTTGGATAAGTCACCCCTCCTTGAAGATAAATGGTCCCCATTGCATGTTGTTGTAGTACAATATATGGAATGACTAGTTGGAAACATGTACTTATGTAACCCATTTTTTATGGGAAGGTAATTGATCTACTTTAATTATCTAAAAGAGATATACCTCTTGTTGACATGTTCATTTGACCCTAACATTAATTAATTGATATGATTCTATTGGTGTACTACTGTCAAGATTGATCTTTGCTTGTTGAAGTGTCTTTGTAATATTTGTAATTTCTAGACAAGGTGGAAAATAATGGCAAAAAAATTAAAGATTAGACGCAACCCAACATAAGAAGGAAGATTCAACTTGACAGACTTATCTCCTAATTTTTTTGGTGATGTATTAGGGCCCGTACTAATGTGGATAAAGCTTTTAGTAGAATTGTACTACTATTCCCTTATGCAAGTAGAGCCATAATCGATCACCAACCTAGAGTTGTGTATTATATAATGTTAATCATGTGTTTTTTGTATCTAGCATTTGCTTACTGCATAATGTTATTAAAAATATGCTAAATGTGTGTAGTAATTGTATAATTGTGTAGATTTATGTTGTATTTGTGGTGAATGAATGGAAGGATTTCATCCCATGTGTGTTGTTTATTTGAATTGTACATTCTCAAAAGATGCATCATCATCTTAGTTATCACTTTTGTATTCCCATCAATATGAGGATGGAATGTTGTGGACTTGTTCAACTTTATTATAAAATGGACCAAAGCACTCTCCAAAAATTTCTCAAGAATATCATATCCCTATCATAAATGATAATTTGGTATTCTAAAGTAGATCAAGACATGCTAAAAATATCATCGATCTAATTTTAGAGCTTAGATTACTTTCTTACAAGGTATAAGGATTTTCATCTTTGAGAACCTATCAATTACTACATAAAAACAATCGTTACCATCCTTGGTTGTAGTTGAGCCTAAGATAAAGTCCATGGAAATAGATTCCAATTGTATTTTTGGAACTAAAAGAGGTATATACATACCTTGCTTCCTTTTACTGGTTTAGAAATTGCACATGTAGTACAATACCTAATGTATTTGATAGCATCTAACACAAGGTGTGGCCAATATAAGTACTTATGTAACACCACAAGGGTCTTTCCAACTCCAAAGTATCTTTCAACATTAATAAAATAAGATTCTAAAATAAATTTGTCTCTTTGTCTCATGAGGTACACACAAATGTCGAAGATAGTATAAGAGCCCATATTGCAAGTAGAAATTTGGAACTAAATTGCCACAAAGAAACTTCTGGTACATATTTTTAAAGTCATAATCTAATAAATATAATTTTAATAAAGTGTTTACTTCATGTCTACATGTGTAAGCACATTGAGTAAATTTTGAATCGAAGGTCAAATCAGGAACTTTGCTATTATATTAGAGCTTCCCTTTTAATGTTTGACATTTATATGGAACTACTTAAAATAAGAAAACTATTTCTAATGTTTCTCTTCCATATGTTTAAGCCATTAGTTGATTTTATCCATTGCTACACTTGTGAAGGAGTGTGATATTAAATATATAAAGCATCATACTCACTTTAAGGCATATGCCATCATAGCCTTGTAACAAAAGAAGATTTATACGAAAGTTCATGTAGTTGCATTGGATTTCCTAAGAAGAGAAGGTGAAGTCACTTCTCTCAATTATAATTGAGCATGTGGCCCATGGTCTTTGTCTCCATCTCATGTGACTAAGTCAGATTCAACAAGGGATAATTCAAAGAGCTCCATCAATTGTAGGTAGTCAAACCCTTTTTAAAATTATGGACCCTTGATTTCCATGGGCAAGGGGTCACTTATTCCAGAGTTAAGGACCTTTTATAAAACATGTTTAGGATGATTGGGATCCCTTAAATCAATAATTTATTTATCACTGTAACCATGTCTTTTGTAATTGAGAAATTATACATGCCCAAGTTGGATGCTCAGGTGCTCAAATAGATATTTGAATTGCAGTTTTGATGCTTAGCAGGCATTGAGACCCTTGATTTTCATGGGTAAGGGGGTCATTTATTCGAGGGTTAATGACCCTTTATAAAACATGTTTAGGATGATTGGGATCCCTTAAATCCTACTTGACTAATTTGTCTATCACTGCAACCATGTCCCTTATAATTGGGAAATGTGATGTACCATTGATCGTGGGTGTTATCCTCATTTTTATCTTGGGATTACATGTCAACATAAGCTAATTTAAGAAAAATTAATTTCTATATTTGGTGCTTGTGAAATTCATTTTAGAAATAATATTTTGGGCAAAGCAATGAACCTCTAAATTTTTGAAGAATTTTGTTGGTCATTACATGCATTAAGGCCGTTCTTTTTCCTTTTTTTATTATGTGCTTGCCTTTCTATGATAATTTTTTTGCTCTCCCAAGACAATAGCTCAAACAATAATGATGTACATGATAATTGATTTATAGTGAAAATTTATTAAGGCATGTGTTAGAATTGGTGAGCAGTATAACTATATTATTTGTTGTCATGACCCTAAGGGGTGGGAACTACAATATAGAAAAATGTAGTTCATGTGTTAAAAATGTTGCATAAGAAAATGCTAGCTTCAAATAATGATAAATGTTCTACATGTTGGTTGATCTCTCATGTTATCTAGTTGTATTTATAAATAATTAAATTCAAATTAGGACGTTTTGGCATACTAACTGATATGAAATGACTATAAATGAGAAAATAGGACAAAAGGGATAAGTGCATTGTGACTTAGGGAAGACCAAAAATAAAGGGTTCAAAAACATCGGTGTTTATAACAAGTGAAAGGATCACACACACTTCTAATAGTTGTAAGGAGCATCAGTACTTCTGATAGTTATAAGGAATGTCAATGCTTCAAACAAGTGTGAGGAATATCAACGTTCCTTAAATATAGCCCAAGAGACACAAAGAGAGAGAAATCAAAGGAATGAAAAGAAAGAGGGGGCACATCTAAAATCGATAAACACACTAATAAAACCTAATTTGAACCAATAATTGACTAATAGACAATTACAATAAAAACATATGATTAACACTTAATAAATGTTTTGATGACATTTACAAGTGTTTTTGATACATAATCTATATAAATGTATACAATATGAATGGACAAAATTTTAGATATGTTAGTCTAGAGGGAAGGAAATTTTAAAGCTAATTTTTTATCATAATAAATTTTAATTTACTATAATATATATATTAAAAATAAATTATATATTTTTCTTTAAAATTTGTTTATTTATATACGCTTTTTTAATTTTTAATATAAATTTTAAAAAATAATTTTTTTTTTTGAATTGACAAGTCTTCAACTAAAGAGTTGAGTTACGTCAAAATTATTTAGTTCACAATAGTTGGCTTAAACAACGGAGTTATCGTTTTCTGATGCTGCTTAAATACAGTAAACATAAAAATCTACCAAAATTGTTTAGCTCAAAATTGTTTAGTTCAGTTCCCTCAAAATTGTTTAGCTCAGCAAAAAATCTACGAAAAATCTTTTTACTGAATTGACAAGTCAATTCATAATTTATTTTCATGGTCCACAGAATATTTGGCTTAAACAACAGAGTTATCGTTGTCTTCTGCTGCAGCATAAATACAGTAAACACCCATTTCTAAAGACAAGTCTTCAACTAAAGAGTTGAGTTACGTCAAAATTATTTAGCTCACAAAAAACCTGCCAAGAATCTTTTCATGGTCCACACAATAGTTGGCTTAAACAACAGAATTATCTGCCAAGAATCTTTTCATGGTCCACACAATAGTTGGCTTAAACAACAGATTTATCGTTTTCTTCTGCTGATGTAGCAGCATAAATACAGTAAACATAAAAATCTACCAAAATTGTTTAGCTCAAACTTGTTTAGTTCAGTTCCCTTAAAATTGTTTAGCTCACCAAACAAAATCTACCAAAAATCTTTTTACTGAATTGACAAGTCAAGTCATAATTTATTTTCATGGTCCACAGAATATTTGGCTTAAACGACAGAGTTATCGTTTTCTGCTGCTGCTGATAAATACAGTAAACACCCATTTCTAAAGGCATATCCTTATCAGTTCATTGCATTGGAGTCTTCTTGCCCATTGCCTACGGTGAAGCAGATTAACACCCATTTCTAAAGACTCTCCTTATCATTTCAATGGATGTCATTGGACTGTCCCTCCTCCCCAGTGGCACTTTGTAGTCTTCCCTCTTTATAAAATGATAGCACACAATTTTTAACTCAATGACCTTTTCTCTTCAAAGTCGATTCAACTCAATTATGATGCCACATACTATGGTGTGCCTTAAATTTGTAGAGATAAATTGCCCAGGTGTGGCATTAATATTTTGGATGTTGAGAATGGGGTAAGTGTAGGTCTTCAAATGGCAAACTATGATCACCATGCCAAAAAAAATAACATGTCATCCAACTACCACATTCTCACTTGGATATACAATAATAAAGATTAAACTAGTTTAATATTCTCCTTAATCTCTTAGTTCACTTTTTTGGCACTTACTTGGTAGTAGTTTACTTCACTTTGGTTATCAAATTTATTTTATAAAATCCACAAACTAATTTCCATGTTTGTTAAGGATATAAGAATTGATGGTACCACTATGGTATACTACTTTGTATCGTTTTATTTATAGACCAAAAAAAAATGATAAAATAAATACCAAATACAACAATGCATCAATCCTGGTATTTGTAAAAATTATCAAATTTATTGAATAACATGCTCATCGCACCATAAGGAAAAATAACATTATTTATTAGATAGAAGAATAATAAAAAAATCAACACCAGTTCTCTTTCAGCATACCAATCACTTTTTTTTATGAAATCTGGAGTTCTTCCTTTTTTCTCTTTGTAAACAAACTAGAGTTCATGCCAGAAAATATACTTCCACAAAGATTAAATATTTCAAAATAATACACACACACACTCAACCCCATAAATAAAATATATTTTAAAATTTACAATAACTTCCCCTTTTTTCTTATTAATATAAATCTATTAAGATTTTGAGAGAGAATTTCCAAAGTGTATGAAGTAAGATGCATATTTTTGAAATAAGTCTGGTAATAAATTTTGATTTAATTTTTCTGATCAATTTTTCTCATCCAAATGATAGTTTAGTCTGCCCCTCCAGTCTATCAAAATAAATTGTGATGAATGCTAGTTTAATCATTTTTCTTAATAATATAAATTTCAAATTATAAGGAAGAGTACTTCTACACTACACGGAACAAGATGTAGATATTTTAAAAATAAATCTTGTGACAAAACAATAAAATAGTCACACCATTGACTCAAAAAAATATCTACATCTTAATAAATTTATCAAAACAATAATTTTTTTTAAATTTATTTTTTTCTTTTTATTGAGTGAGAAACTTTAAATTCTTTAATCATGAAAATGGTAACCAAATGATTAGAAAGCACTGTGTAAATAAGAATAACTTCCTTAAAGCATTTTTCTAATGATTAAAAAAAAGTTATGTTTATATGGAAACCTTGTATAATCTTCCGTCCAAATAGTAACTGTACAAAGAGAAGCAACTCTTTGTTAGTAAACTTGTTAGAGTGGGTTTTCTAGTCCTAACTTCTTTTCTTTGTCTTTATTTTGGGGGAGGAGGTTTTTCCCATTAGATTTTCTTCTTTTTTCCACTTTTTAAGAGATATTTTTGTATTTGGATACATAATCAAACCTAGTTACCGGAACCCAGTTTTTTTGGTCCACCTAAGCTATGCTTAAGGGGAGGTGTTAGTGTATTACATCAGTTTGCTTTTAGATGTACTTCCGTTAGCTTGCAGTTGTACATGGAAGTGCAATTATTGGCATGCTTCACTAAAATTAAGCCTAGTTAGGTTTAACACAAGTGATATTAAGTGAGAGTTAATGCATTTGTCAAACTCAACTAACACTAATAGCTTTTGGCTATATGTACACTCCTCTCTTCAATTCAATTTATGGTGAATAATTTTTAGCATCCCAGAATAGGTTAGTAGGTGATCTTCTGATAAAGTGTGTACACAAATATTCTACAAATCAATGACTAATTGTATTAAAAAATGAACAAGAAGATGTGCAATAATTACATAAGGTATTGAATTGCCTTGCTTAAAAACTATCTGCTTTGCACTGCTTTGGTTTATTATAATAGCATGGTGAAGAGGTATATAAAGAAAGAGTAAAGGGAGTTAACTAATAGAAGAACTCACTCTGGAAATAAGTTTAACTCACTGTAGAATTCAAAAAAGAACTCACAGTGGTACTTAGCTGAACTCAAAGTGGAACTCACCTTCTCACCCTTTTAACCTCTTATCACACCGAAGTAAGTTGAAGCTACATGTGTAGAAATTATCCATTTAATAAGTAAATAGAATAATGAATATCCTACACTAACACCCCCCCTTAAGCATAGCTTAGGTGGGCAAAAAATAAAATATGGGTCCTAACAACAAGCCCTGATGAGGTACCCATGTACAATGTAACTTTCAATAAGTAGAGTAAAGGGAGAAAACCAAGTGGGAAAAAAATTCTCTCCCAAAAAGAAAGAAAGAAAGAAAAGAAGTTAAGACTAGAAAGATCACTCCAACACCCCCTTTAAGCATAGCTTAGGTGGGTTGTAAAATTGGGTCCCAACAATGAGCCCTAATGATGTACCCAAATAAATAGTGATGATCTCAATATCCTAAAAAATATGAAGGATCTATGCCTCCACAAAGAAAAGAGAGAATGTATGCATAGAATGTCACATGACAAATGTTATAGTAAGTCCCTCTACAAAAAATGTTGTCTCTTTCTTTCAGAAGAAAGAATCAAGTTGTCAAACTGCTAAATTCTCACTCAAGTGGAATGTGTGTAGGAATCAAGATGTATATATCTAAAAAATGCTCAAATATCTCTCTACTATTTCTCGAATTCGCCAAAGTCTGATCAAATATCATAGGACTAACTATAAAATATGGCAATAAAAAAGAATGTAATGAAGGAGAGAGAATAGCTAGAGAAGAAGATAGACATGGAACATTCACTAAAGGAATGTCCATGTGAAGAGTGGAGCATGACCCACCAACTGAAGAAAGAATGTCCACAGGAAGAGATGAGTCATCAATGCTTAGAATAGGTGTACTCATACTAAAATTAGTAGAGTCCTTAGAAATGAAACTCTGTGAAGGCTCTAA
This sequence comes from Torreya grandis, assembly GCA_037957365.1. Classification (NCBI taxonomy): domain Eukaryota; kingdom Viridiplantae; phylum Streptophyta; class Pinopsida; order Cupressales; family Taxaceae; genus Torreya; species Torreya grandis. Next base: position 3,257,962 of record JARHVA010001327.1, read on the forward strand.
AAAAGCAACAATATGCATAGGGATAGAAGTAAAATCTACAATAAGACAACTAAGGTATGGTAGAATCTCATCCTATAGTGGGGGTTCAACATAAGGAAGAGAACTATCCATCATAGATGTATCATCACAAGAAATAAAACCATGAGGAGAGAGTACAATAGTCCTTGAAGAGATGATAGGAAGTGGAGGAGGTGTGACATAAATCTCAACAAAATCACTGAAAAGAATCTATAGTAATTCCAAATAGTGCATGGACACTCTGTATATTTGACATGGCAATGAAGGTCCATAGAAATATGAAGTAACATAGTGGCAATAACAAATTGGAAAAAACCTTGTCACAAGTATTACCCCACTTATCAAACTGAACATGATCAGTGGGTGCAATAATCTGTCCATATAGAAATGAAATATGATTCTTGTGTGTGAGCAAGTGTTCCATATAAGCATGCCACAAAGTATAATTATCCTTCCCAAGATGGATCATTGGAGAAAAAAAACTCTCCTCATCTGGAGTCTCTCAAATGAGTGTTGGTCAGACTTATTATCCAGCTAATACCAGATTCTTTAGTTTGATTAGCATTAATTGTCAACCTAAGGTACATAGGCTTTTCAAGGATATCAACACTATATATGCATTATTGATCTATAGATTATCTTTCTTACTAGTTTTAGCGCAATGCAATTATACTAATTTCATCATATAGTTATACTAGGAAATTATTAAAACATAAATGCAAAATTTCTTCACACTTATGAATCACACATGCATTACACTTTATATAATCAAACTAATAATGAAATTAACTCACATAACACACTTAATCTAAAAAAGGTCAGGATCTTTACTTCAACTCCTCTCGAAGGGGCCCTTCCTCATTTAGAACTGAGTTTCAATCTTTCTTCGAGAGACTTACAAAAGCTTCTTATAGAATCAACCTTCTCATTACTTAGATTTGTAGTAATTAAAGATTGCTATAGAGGATTACAATATTCCAAAAAATTAGAATGCAATGACTTCTACAATTCTCTTATCATTATTCTTCAACCTCTAATCTAATCGAGGTTTTGCCATTAAATATATAAGGTAGTTTATTATCTCCAACCAAGAACACTAAACTAGGAAAAGTACAAATACTTTACAACTAACTCAATCAACCTACAGGTGGTCAGTAACTAAAAGTTACTTGTTTTGGGCCTGACTGGGTTAAGGACAATATATACTAGTTTGCTATTTTACTTCTTTTTATCCTTTCTATTGTCCTTATCTTACTCATATTTTGGCATCATATCCAAGATTATTTGCATTTGAAGGGTCCGTACAACAATTATGGAGGACCCTCTTCAATCGTCTACTTGGTTTCTATGACTGCTAGATGTGTTTTTAAGAGCTAATTACATCTTATCACAATAATAGTTCTATTTTGCATAGTGGTTGTGGAATTCTATAGGTGAAAACCTATAGTTTTTATGAAAAACCTATAGGTGGAAGCCAACCATTGCTATGGATAACTTGTAGATGAAAGCTAGTAGTTACTATGAGCAACCTATAGGTAGAAGCCAACAGTTGGTCATTGCTACGAGCTTGAAGCCCCTTTTGCTGTAGGGTTCTCTATAAGTGATGTACCTAAATAATATTCCTACAGTCTTATTTTACCCTTTAAATATTTGTTAAATAAGGTTACATAAGTATAATCTAATCATATATATATCATTAATTCATAACATAACATATATATATCACTGCACATATAAAATCATAAATTTATTTATTCATTTGCATAAGTCCTGGATGGTTATAGGGATTTACATATGAGAAAAATATATAACTAGGTATGGATGAGGCTATAAAATAGAAAAATTGGTGACCTCATCACACCCCCCTACTTAACCTTTTGTTTGTCCTCAAACAAGCCTTTGCTGCATTTTGAAACCAAAGAATTTTTTGAAATCTAGGGGCTCAGTGCAGCCCATCCCTTCAAAGATATAACAACCTTTAGCATCATCTATGCTCTTCCAACTTTTCTTATCTGCTTCTCTGTTAGCTGACACCTCCCTCTTCCAGTCAGGTCTTGAAAACCAAAACATAGGTGGGTGAAACATCAACCCCAACCATTTTATCCTTCTTCCCCTGACAAGCTTAATATATATATGGCCTCCCTAAGGTTTTGAGGGAAATAAGACTCCTTTATTTTTAAAACATCATAAAGTTTTGCCTATCTGTGAGAACCAAAAATAAAAATTTGCTTTTTGTCTCCCTCCATGAGACTTAAGTAGTGATTCTAGAACTTTACTTGTTTTCTTGTGACCCATGCTCATGTAGTATCTAAATTCATAAATGTGATTCATTCATCTATTATGGATTCTACATTAGCTAGTTCACCCCTAATCATTAGGGTAGCCTCTTTTTCTTGATAGTCCTCCACCTATTTATTTCTTCTTGTTTCATTGAGGACATATGAGGTAAATGCATTTAATTGGACATCCCCTAGGTATATATTTGGATTCCAATTTTTATCATAAAGTAAAACATACTGGTGTATGTAAAACTCACTCAACTGTGCTTGGAGATCAAGGTCAACATGCTTATAGACTTCAAATAAAAACTTAGGCTCACATACCATGTAGGACTAATCTCTATAGATTCTGTCATATTTGAATTTGAGCCATCTTTCTTCTAAGTATACAACATACACCCTAGAAGGTGATCTGCATTCTATTAACATCTCAATGGTTTCATGCATTTTAATGATCTTCTCTTTCAAATAATTGATCTTAGTCTCAGATTTTTCTAGGCATTCTTTTAAATCATCCTATTGCTCCCTTGCTTCAACATATACCTTAAACCTTTGTACCAACTCCTTGTGGTATGTTTCATCATCACTAAATTTTTTCTCAATAAAATTCAAAAGGTCATTAGTTTCTACTGGCCTAGCAGTTGAAAGGTCTACACCAATCACTTCTTCTATTGAAAGTATTTTTGTAGTGGTCAATAAAAGAGAAAACCTATTGTATAAAGGTACCAAAGCCATATCATTATCTACTATAGGTTCCTCTGAGGGTAAACTAATACCATCTACAAGTAAGGTATATGAAGTTGCTACAGTTACTTCAAAAAGAGTTGTTGTAGGCTCCTCCAATATCCTTTCCTTACTTGACTCTTTTCCATAGATGACTCTATAAATTATGCTACCCCCAGAAGTGTTTACAGGCCTCTCTTGAATTTTAAATTTTCTATTTTGTTCCTTAGCCTATATATCTCTTTCATGTCTTGTTCCAAATTTTGGAACCTAGTCATGAAGAACTATATCTTGCTCTATTGCTTCTTCCATAAATTTTTCTTCAAACAACTCTTCTTTTTCTATACACTGATCTGACATTCTTAGCTCTTATTCTATGTACCCAATTTTTTTGAGTAGATCCATGTCTTCCTTAGTAAATATGAGTGTCGTAGATGACTATATTTCTTCTTCCTTGGCAAATTCTTCTTCAGTAGACCATTCTGCAATCTTGAACCCATCAGAGGTCTTTCAAATTCTAGGCTCTTTCTTTTTATCTTCATCCTCACTAATGTTTATGGGTGAGGATGCTAGGATTTCCCTCTATTTTTAATTCTTTGAGATCTCCTACGAGGAGGTCTATTTATAATTGATATAGAGGACTTCTTATGTTTAGTCTTCTTCTCTTTAGGAGGGGTGGTTGTTGGAACCCATTCTTCATGTGAAACTGTTGATGGAATAACTTCTTCCTTTGAAGGAGCCATGGTGGAAGAGTCAATATTTGGTGAGGTGATATTTGGAATAGTGGGAGAAGAAATATTTTGTTTAGTTTATGTGGGTGGATTTTCCTCCTCTATGTCCTCAAGAGGTAGGACTAGTTTTCTTCATCTTCTCCTGCCTGTAGTAACTTCAGATGAACTTTTAGTAGCTACAGGTTGACCAGTTGCACTAGTGCCCATAGTACTTTATTATGTAATTTGTTGGGCCTTATCTTTAAGAGATTCCCCCTCATTGTTTCCCTCTTCTTACTAAGGTTCACCAGTCCCTAGGGTTAGAAATTGTTCCCAACTGAGGTCAAGTCTAACAGTGCTTATTCTATGTTTAACTATCAACCATATCAGACAATGATGAACAGAGCTTTCTCAACCCCCATTTAATATTCTTTACACATATTTTTTAGGATATTATATAAGTGGTTTGGGACATTAATGGTCCTATCATGCCTTAAATGATTCAAAAATTTGAATTGGAGAGTATAAATCAGAGAGTACCTTCCTTCACAAGTTAGATATTTGATGATATACAAGGTTACTTCCCTCTAGGCTGGGGGTAGGTTCAATCTCTCTACGCCTTTATTCAACACTAGCCTTTCATTTCCCTGACAGAACTATTGTCTAACTATTTGACCATTAAATTTATCCTCCTAGCTTTTCCCTATGCTCAGCAGCCCAATAACCTGGCTTACCAGTTCTTCAGCAATGAGGAATGTAATGCCATATATGGTCCCCTGCTCTCCTATAAAGGAACCCATAAATTTCTTGGCAAGAGGTTCTAAAAATGCTGTAGTTTCTCAAAATAAGTGGTCCATCCAACTCTGTGAAAGATGGCCTAGTTGTCTGAGTTTCCTTGTAGTTCCCTATGATCCGAGGGTTCCCTTCTCACTAATGACCCTCCCATTCTGGATAGGTTAGCTTCTTGATGAATATTTTCAACTAATAATTGTCAACACATTCAATTTTACTCTGAGAGTTCTACTTGTAGCAAAGTATATTTTTTAAATAATGACAGTTATGGTTACAGGTTATGGTAATGTCATGCTTCAGGCTTTATTTGAATAGGTTATAAGCACAAGTGAAAAACAATAAAAGTGATTATTTTCCCTATTGATTTATGGTGTCATCATGGGATTTTAATCTACATGCATAAACTATCATAGAGTGCATGGAATTGATTGCCCACAACATTCTCCCCCTCCCATGTGAAGTGTCACTTATCCCCAAGTGACATGGAATGAGTAGGATGTAAGGAGAGAAGATGAGGTCATGATGAGGGTATGAGTGTGAGTGGGGAAAAGACTCAATTAATGATATGTTAATGATTAAATATGATTTTTAATATAATGCATGCTATATTAAAAATAAAAATGATTTTCTATGACTAAAAGATACACTGTACCTTTTTAATAATTTGTGTCTAAGATTATGTGGAGTAATGATGCATGTGAGTGTTTGCCATAATAGAACTTAGCTTGTTGCTTCCACATGCAACTATTATCCTAGTAGTCATAAGTTAGTTTTAGTGGGTCCCTTGAGTAATTATGAGATCACAAAATGTTGGCCTTCAATGATGCCCTTAGCAACTTGTATGCAATCATGACAATGTGCATGAAACTAGAGCAGGGATCTTGTAATGGGATGATAGACTATTGTCATCCTTCCACAAGGTGGTTACTGTAGATTTGTGTGTGTTATCCAAGTCAGGTTCTATATGAACATGGAGGAGGGTGGATGAGGGATTTTCTTCTCTTTGATCTTCCTCTACATGAGCCTACTGATGGTTTATTTTTATGATGTCTTACTCTCAGTGAATGGGTAGATTTGCTTAATTATGAGATCACAAAATGTTGGCCTTCAATGATGCCCTTAACAACTTGTATGCAATCATGACAATGTGCATGAAACTAGAGCAGGGATCTTGTAATGGGATGATAGACTATTGTCATCCTTCCACAAGGTGGTTACTGTAGATTTGTGTGTGTTATCCAAGTCAAGTTCTGTATGAACATGGAGGAGGGTGGATGAGGGATTTTATTCTCTTTGATCTTCCTCTACATGAGCCTACTGATGGTTTATTTTTATGATGTCTTACTCTCAGTGAATGGGTAGATTTGCTTAATTATGAGATCACAAAATGTTGGCCTTCAATGATGCCCTTAGCAACTTGTATGCAATCATGACAATGTGCATGAAACTAGAGCAGGGATCTTGTAATGGGATGATAGACTATTGTCATCCTTCCACAAGGTGGTTACTGTAGATTTGTGTGTGTTATCCAAGTCAGGTTCTGTATGAACATGGAGGAGGGTGGATGAGGGATTTTCTTCTCTTTGATCTTCCTCTACATGAGCCTACTGATGGTTTATTTTTATGATGTTTTACTCTCAGTGAATGAGTAGATTTGCTGGTAGATTCTTTGCCTAGTGAACTTTTACTTTGGAAACCAGCTGGTTTTTCAAACTTGAGCCTGTGTTCCAAAAAAAATTTGACATCTCACTGCATGACATAGTGAAATCATCTCTATGAAATGACCAGAAGCTGAAAGTGGCTCATGTGTGTCCCTATAGTCATAAATTATGGTCTACAACACTCCAAATGGAGATTGGAAGTGTATACCTTTATTATGGCTCTGTTGATGTCTTAAAATTGTGCTAGATCTTAATCAACAACAATGGGAAGTTTCAAGCTATGGGACAATGTGGCTTGAAAACAACCTCCAGATTTTAAAGAAGCTAGTCTCTTCTTTTGTATTGGGTGTTGGGGAAAAGGGATAGGAGACTAAACAGAAACGCAAAATGCAGGAATTGAAACCTAACTATGGTAATGCACTTGAGAGCAATCCTAATCCTAACCTGAGCATAGTGAAACTATTATGTGATTCTATTACATTTAAGAGCAGACAAGTGCATTATCAATGTAAAAGATTGGAATAATAGAAACAGAGGCTCACAACAGGGGAGTCTTTTGCTGAGATACATGAATTATCAACAAAGGCATAGTGTTCAATCTTCTTAATAGAATATTCCAATCACATAGGAGGTACAGAAGTCACGCACAGTCATGTAAATCTTCAGATTCAAGAAAATGAGACAAAAGCAAATAAAATTTCCAATCACCGCACTAGAAAATCTATAGTATAGACTACTTTGCAAACAACACAGATAACATCAACAAAGGCATGGAGCTCAAATTTCCTCAATTCATTCAGCCACATAAGGGGCACATAAACATGCACGATTACATAAACTTTACAACTCAAGAAAATTGAGATAAGAGCAAATGATATTATTGGCCACAAACTTCTGATAGTCTAAAACTATGAGAATTCCCCCGCCCCTTTCTTATATTTTACAATCCTGCTTATATAGCCTTGGATGTCTCTTTTGATCACTTTATTTCTTGTGCAATCTTCTCCATCCTTTGCTCATAAGGGACAAACAGACGACGCCTTCAATGCTGTGGGTGGCTCCAAAAATCTGCTTGATGAACTGTTTCATCTACTCGAATTAACTCTAGCCACTTTTCCCTCAATTTCGCTTTTAGCAACCATTACACAGAACACTCTGCTATGTTTTAAATGGGAGAGGACACTTAGTCAATTTTTTGAAAATCCCCTTGATCACCTAGAAGGCACTGAAAAATGACACTTGGCACTTTCTGCCTGATTTATTGAAGACACGCGGCTCTCTCCACTTTCCTTGGCTATGCTGTAGATTTATTCGGGACTCATAATAGGCTCTTACAGATGGCGACACCTGGCAGCTTCCATGGATTTTGAAGTAACACCTGAGGCCCACCACAACCTTTATTCAACAATGAAACTCGAGGATGATCCCTCGGACGTTGACACGTGGAAATCTCTACTGCTCCTTGGAAGATACGTGGCATCTTACACTTCTTCGTCTAAAGGTACGTGGCGCCTTCTGCTGCCTTTTGGGGATGGGGTAAAAAGGGACTATAGAGTGACACTTGGAAGCCTCCGTTGCTCTTAGCACTTAAGCAAAATGAAAGGACGCCTTTATGCATTGAATGAAATCATTGGACCAAAGTCTCTCAAATGACGACACGTGGTGGCTTGTGATTTTTCTCCAAAAAGGTATTTGAGGGCCTCTACAACTACCACTTGGCACTTTCAGCCTTCTCTGTTGCCTTATGTTGAAAGTCTTTCAATGAAGTGCAGATGCCGATATGAGACACGGATGCTGACATGTGGTGCGTTCTGCTTAACTGCTACTGGGTATGTGGCATGGTCCACGATTCTTGAAGGTTACAAAAAGGGGACTCGGGGGACGCCAACTATCTGCTTTGTCTCCCAGAAAGTGACACTTGGCAGCATCTGCTTGAACTAATACTCAGGCAAAAATGAGATGAAGGAAACAAGAAGGGGAACAAGACCTGCTTGGAGGGCAACACTTGGTAGCCTCCACTGCATCTGAACACTTAGGCAAAACGAACCAGCCCTTTACTTTAAAATTCTGCCGCTTCGCCCGAAGAACCAAAATTGTAGTGCTCGACTGAAAATAATTGAATACGACGTAGAGTAGGAAATTACTCTACAAGCTCTTACCTTGTTATTCAAGGGTATGGTCATTCCTTAGCAATATTTGACTTTTCTATTTTAATCTTCCTTCACTCCTCTTTTAATTTGTCTAGTGTCTTTCATGAATTGCTCAAAAGCCCATAGCCAAATCCATAGCTTATAGTTTGTGAATAATTAACCTGCATGCACTAGAGATGTGATATAGGGGTTAGGATGTACCTACAACAATTATAAGTAGAGCCCATAGCAATTGCAAAGTTGAGCCCAATGAGGAGGAAGGTGCCCACAACAACTACATAATAGCTTGTAGCAACTGGAGGAATACCTTCATTGACAAAGGTGCCTATAGAAATGATGAGGGTGCCCTCAAAAAATCTAAGAGTACTTATATCCTCCTTTTTCAAGTTGTTTCTTGCCCATAACAACTACAAGCTAAGCTCGTAGCTACTAAAGATGGACATTGGAAGCAACTGGAAGAAAAGATGTGTGATAAGAAGATGAATAGTTTTACTGAAAATGATTCTTTATTATCCATTTTGATTTTTACCCTTAATTAGCTAGTAAGATGGTTATTTATTTAGGTCCTTTTTACAATTATAGGTTGCCAACAAGCTGGTTTTCTACCTAAAATTGCCAATAATACCCAAAAAGGTTTTTATTGTGGGATTTTTTTTTACTCTAATTACTCCTTATAGTAAAATATTTATTTTAGATCCTTGCTAAGTTAGCTATGAGGGTGAATAGTCAAGGACTAAGTGAAGGTCTCATCCTTCATGATAGAGGAGGGCTAGGATGTCCTCCTCTCCTTCTTCATCTATGTATTGGTTGGTTTTCCCTATGTCTTGTGAGACATCATGCTGATCCAACACATCATTGAATCTATTTTTTAATTACTTGTGTATGTGATTGGTAAACTCTTCCTAATTGAGTGGATTTTTGTACAAATTTAGTCTATGGCCATTGACTAGTGGATGGAATTTTAATATATCAATGGTCTAGAATTGCACTACTCCATTGTCATAAACATGCTCAATCTCAAATGGATCAAGCCATCTGGTCTGTAGTTTTTCCATGTGATCTTTATATTTTGAATCAAAAAGAAGGGCCCAATCTCTTATATTGAATTCCCTAGTCTTAATATACCTATCATGCCATCTAATCCACTACTATTGTACAATTTATGTGTTCTATAGTACATGCTATCTATATTCATCTAAGGCACAAGTTGTAAAAGTCTTTCCTGATGTGCTAAATATATATCCATCTTAAGTTCTAATGATGTTTTTAAACTCTTGTGTTCAAATTCAATTGGAAAAATAGGTTTCTTCCCATAGACCAACTCATATGGGGTGAAGCCTATAGTGGTCTTCCACGTGATTCTATAGACCCAAGCAACATCAAAAAGTCTAGCCTCCCAATCTTTATGGGATATACTAACAGTCTTGGTCAAAATATTTTCTAACTCTCTGTTGGTAACTTCTACTTATCCATTAGACTGTGGATGATATGGAGTTGATTTCTTATGCCTAATATCGTATTGTTAGACCAAGATAGTAATTAAACTAGCAATGAATTGGGGTCCTTGATTAGTGACTATTTTTTATGACACGCCATATCTTTTGAATATTTATTCATAGAGGAAAGTTATCACCTTCTCATCCCTGGCATGTGTAAGAGCCTTTACTTCCTCCCATTTAGTGACATAGTCAGAACATATAAGGATATAATCTTTTTTGTTAGATTTTGGATCAAAATATCCTACAAAAATTAAGCTACATTTTTAAAATGGTTCAAGCACCATTTGAAGCTACAAAGGCATTTGATCTAAATGTGTGGGTCTCTCTATATGCTGACATCTATCAAAATGAATTGTATACCTTATTGCACCTATATGGAGTGATGGACAATAATACCCTATATTCAATATTTTTACTACTGTACGCTTGGTTGTAAAGTGCCCTCCATAGTGTTCATGATGAAAAGATTTGAGGATATTTGAAACTTCATCTTTTATGAGACATCTTCTGATGATGGAGTCAAGCCCAATATAAAAAAGGAATCTAGACAATCAAGAATACCTATCACTTTTCTAACTCAAAGCTCTTTTTTGTTTAGAGAGGAAGTGTTGTGGAAGGAGCCCTGTTACAAGGTAGATAGTAATATCAACATACCAAAGTGTGATAAGAGTGAGGGAGAATAGGTGTTTATCTATAAATGAGTCATCCACTATGGTATCTTCTTGAGGTGATTGTAGTTGTGATAAGAAGTCAGTCATGACATTATCCTTACCAAGCTTATCTACAATAGTTAGATCAGATTCTTATAATAAGAGTAGTCATCTTATCACTCTGCCTAGGACAACTAGTTTGTTTATAAGGTACTTAATACATGTACAATCAGTATGAACAAAGACTTGATAGCTTATTATATAGTGATGAAACTCGTTGATAACATAGACTACTAACAAGAACTCATTTTTTGTGATCGTGTAATTTAATTATGTTGCTTGTAGGTTTTTGCTTACAAAATATATGGCATAATTGAATGCCTCCTATTTTTGGCCTAGCATAGTTCCTAGGACAATATTTGAAGCATCTATGTGAATATGGAAGGGAAGATTCCAATTAGACCATGCAAAACTGGGGTGGTGGTCAATAATTCTTTCAATTATTTGAATGTTGTATCACAGGCAGGAGTCCATATGAATTCAACATCTTTAGTTAGGAGAGTAAATAATGGTTTTGCTACTTTGCTGAAATTATTGATAAATCTCTTATAGTAACCAGCATGTCCTAAAAAATCTTGACATCTTTCTATTTTTGAGGCATAGGTAGGTTTTTTATGATGCTAATTTTACAGGATCAATATTAATTCCTTCAGCAGATACATAGTGGCCTAGGACAATGCCTTCTGTCATAAGCATGTAGCATTTCTTATGGCTTAAAAATAAATGGTGCTCCCGATAGTATTAAAACACTTTTTTTAGGTTCTTCAAGCACTCATCAAATGTTTCTCCATAGACAATGAAGTCATCCATGTAGATTTCTACAGATTCATTGGCCATATCTAAAAAGATACATACGACATCCCTCTAAAATGTTGTAGGAGCATTACACAACCCAAAAGTAATAAAACATTAGCATAAGTACCCAAAATACAAGTGAAGGTAGTCTTCTCATGATCCTCAAGAGCAATTCTAATCTGGTTGTAACCACTAAAACCATCTACAAAGATAAAATATTTCTTTCTTGCTAGTGTGTCCAACACCTAATCAATGAAGGGTAAAGGAAAATGATCCTTTTTGGTTGTTGCATTAATTTACTTATAATCTATGCACACATTTTATTCTCTATTATACTTTGGTACAATTACCAATGGTGAAACCCATTCACTATCTGAGATGGGTAATATAAATCTAGCAGTCAAGGGTTTCTGCAATTTCACTTTGACTATTTCTTTAAGAGTTGGGTTTATCTTACATTATGGCTATCTAATTAGTTGGCACTCTTATTTTATATAGATATGATGTGTGCATGTTTTTGATCTTATTCCTTGCATATCCTCATAATATCATGCAAAAGTGTATTGGTTTGCATGCAACATGTTGACTAGGCACATTTTCTCATTTGACTCCAACTTGCTATTAATAAACAATGTTTTTTATAGAGAAATTTTAATTTGCTTTGCAAGTGATTTCATCATTTCTACATTTCTAATGGATCTAGTTTGGCTATAGCTATGAGACAGCAGCTTATAGAATATGTTTTATATAGATTCATCAGAATCATTTTCTCTTCAAAGGCTAGCAAATGAGCACTTAACACACTACAGGTGGTTGGAATATGCAGAATAAATTTAGTAATTATTTTGGAGAATATTTGAGATAATTTTATCTTCCTCTTGATTATTCAAGGTGCATGCATGGTCTATAGTGAATATAGGAATCAAGGGAGGCTCATCTACCTCATCATCTTCATCTCATGATGGATGCTCTAGTTCTTCAGATGGCTATGCTAGAGGATAGAGAACCAACTTATTAGTGTGATTTCTATTGGATATCAATATGTTGCATGATCTACAACTGATAAAGGAATATATTGTGTTAAACCAAAGACATCTCAAGATGAGAGGGTATCCATCCAAATTAGACTTGAGTTGCAACACAATGAAATCTACAAGATCCCGTTGCATTTGGAATAGAAAATTCAAAAGTAACTATGCCTGGAGCCCTGTTGTCATCTACAAATTCTCCTTATTCATTCATGATGGCTTTTATTTTGATATGAATACCAAAGGTACTCAGGATCACATCCTCAAATTCTATATTAATCCCTTGGTCATCATGATAGTAGATGTTTATCTACTGATTCACAATGTTTTTACTGAATGAAAAATCTGAAGACTCTCTTGAGATTTCTTTGATTTGTTCAAGAAAGCCTTGTTGGAATGATATTCTGATGTTTTATTTTGGAGTGTTTGGTTTGTGTATATATTCCCATTCATTTTTTTTACTAACTCAACTAATGCTTCCTCCACTTTTGTTTCCTTTTTCAAATCCAATAGTACATCTTTTACAAGTTGTTTCCTTCAATTTATAGTCTTCCATTTTTTTAGAGCCTTCAGACTTAAGGTATATCTTTCAACAAGATTCTTAATTATTTCAGGAGTTTGTGGTGTTTTTCTAGTAGAAACTTATGGCTTGTTTGGTAGGAATCTCCCTCAAGAATCTCTTTCTCTCTGTATAAACGTTGTGCCACTCTTTCAGATGTCCTGTTCCTTCCTACACAAAGTCTTTTTTTCATTTTTATGTGTTTCAAGGGTTGTTTCAAAATAATAAAAAATAAAATGCAGAGAAATAAAGGAATATGGAAATCAAAATAACAGGAATTGAAATTTTACCTCTAAAAAGCAGTAAAGTTATCTACTAAAAGAGAAAAAATTACTCTAAAAAGTAGGGAATGAAAGCAGTAAAATTACTCTAAAAAGCAGTGAAAAAACCAATAAAATTACTCTAGAAAGTAAGGAAAGAAAACTATTCTAAAAATCAATAATTGATCTAGAAAGTAATAATTGACACCCTCTCTAGCAATGGTGCCAAAATGTTGGTCAGACTTATTATGCAACTAATACCAGATTCTTAAGTCTAATTAACATTAATTGTCAACATAGAATATGTAAACTTATCAAGGATATCAGTGTTATATATGCATTATTGATCTATAGATTATCTTGCTTACTAGTTGTAGTACAATGAACTTATACTGATTTCATCATATAGTTATAATAAGAAATTATTATAACAGAAATACAAAATTTCTTCACACTTATGAATCATACATGCATTGCACTTTATATAATCAAACTAATAATGAAATCAACTCACACAACACACTTAATCTAAAAAGGTTTAGGGTCTTCACTACAACTCCTCTTGAGGTGCCCTTCCTCATTCAAAACTGAGTTCCAATCCTTCTCTAAGAGACTTACAAAATATTCTTACAAAATCAACCTTCTCATTGCTTAGATTTATAGCAATTAAATATTGCTATAGAGGATTATAATATGGCAAAAAATCAGAATACAATGACTTCTACAATTCAACTCACATGCATTGCATTGCACTTTATATAATCAAACTAAGAATGAAATCAACTCACACAACACACTTAATCTAAAAAGGGTCAAAGTCTTCACTGCAACACCTCCCGAGGTGCCCTTCCTCATTCAGAATTGAGTTCCAATCCTTCTCTGAGAGACTTTCAAAAGCTTCTTACAAAATCAACTTTCTCATTGCTTAGATTTATAGAAATTAAAGATTGTTATATAGGATTACAATATGCCAAATAATCAGAATGCAATGACTTCTACAATTCTTTTATCATTATTCTTCAACCTTTAATCTAATCTAAGTTTTGCCATTAAATACATAAGACAGTATATTATCTCTAACTAAAAACACTAAACTAGGAAGGGTACAAATACTTTGCAACTAACCCAATCAACCTTCAGGTGGTCAATAACTGAAAGTTACTTATTTTAGACCTAACTGGTTTAAGGACAATATATACTAGTTTCATGTTTTACTTCTTTTTCTCCTTTTCATTGTCCTTGTCTTACTCATCTATTTGTAGCACATCCAAGATTATTTGCATGTGAGGGGTCCGTACAATGGTTATGGAGGATCATCTTCAATCATCCACTTGGTTTCTAAGATAGTTGCATGTGTTCTTAAGAGCTAATTACATCTTATCATGACAATAGTTATGTTCTGCGTAGTCATTGTGGGCTTCTGTAGGTTAAATCCTACAGTTGTTATGGGAAACCTATAAGTGGAAGCCAATAGTTGTTATGGAAAACTTGTAGGTGGAATCCAATAGTTGCTTTGTATAACCTATAGGTGGAAGCCAGTAGCTTGATTGTTGGTACGGGCTGAAATCCCTTTTTGTTGTGGGCTTCTCTATAAGTGTTATGCCCAAAAAAGATTCCTTTAGTCTTATTTTACCCTTAAAATATTTATTAAATAAGGTTACACAAGTATAATCTAATCAAATAAAAATCAACATTAATTCATAACATAACATGTATATATCAATGCACACATAAAATCATAAATTCATTTCATTCATTTTCATGAGTCGTGGATAGTTATATGGATTTACATAGGAAAAAGATATATAACTAGGTATGGATGAGGCTATAAAATATAACAATTGGTGGCCTCATCAATGGAATCAACATGATCGAGAGAAGACACCAGGGAAGTGCACAATTACATAATATACTCTACAATAAACCCCTAAAGCAAGTTCATGAAAGGGATGTCAGACACAGTTGAGAATACGTACAAATGAGAAATCAGTGCTAGAGTGGGTAAACAATGGTACATGATCTAGAGATGGACTTCAGATTGAATTGAAAATGTGTCCATACAAATGAGAGCAATTAGTGCATGAACTACGCTATAGAAAGTAGTAGGGCCCAAAACCCCCTTTGAATATGACACTTTATAATTTGAGAGTGTTTAAAAAAATAAAGTAGACCAATAAAAAGAGGATGAAAAAACATGCACTTTTGAAAAATGTGGCACTCAATTCTGAGTTACCAATCAAAATTTATAGAAAAATATATTTTTTATCATTAATGGCCTATTTAATAAAAACTGTACTAAAGTTTAACTGCTTAACAAGTTTAAATGGTGTATGTAAAACTCACTCAACTATACTTGGAGATTAAGGTCAGCATGCTTATAGACTTCAAAGAAAAACTTAGGGTCACATACCATGTAGGACTAATCACTATAGGTTCTGTCATATTTGAATTTGAGCCATATTTCTTCTAAGTATACAACATACACCCTAGAAGGTGATCTGCATTCTATTAACATCTCAGTGGTTTCATGAATTTTAATGATCTTCTCTTTCAAATAATTGATCTTAGTCTCAGATTTTTTTAAGCTTTCTTTTAAATCATCCCGTTGCTCCCTTGCTTCAACATATACCTTAAACCTTTGTACCAACTCCTTGTGGTAAGTTTCATCATCACTATAATTTTCCTCAATAAAATTCCAAAGGTCATTAGCTTCTACTAGCCTAGCAGCTGAAAGGTCTACATCAATCACTTCTTTTGTTGAAGGTATTTTTGTAGTGGTCAATTTAGGAGAAAACCTATTGTAGAAAGGTACCAAAGCCAGAGCATTATCTACTATAGGTTCCTCTGATGGTACACTAATACCATCTGTATGTAAGGTAGATGAATTTACTACAAGCACTTCAAAAAGAGTTGTTGTAGGCTCCTCCAATATCCTTTCCTTACTTTACTCTTTTTCCATAGATGATTCTATAAATTATGCTACCCCTAGAAGTGTTTATAGGCCTCTCTTGCCTTTTAAATTTTTTATTTTGTTCATCAACCTATATATCTCTCTTCCATGTCTTGTTCCAAAGTTTGGAACCTGGCCATGAAGAACTATATCTTGCTCTGATGCTTCTTCCATAATTTTTCTTCAAACTACTCTTATTTTTTTATACACTGATCTGACATGCTTAGCTCTTCTTCTATGTACCCAATTTATTTGAGGAGATCCATGTCTTCCTCAGTAAATATGAGTGGCTTAGATGAATATATTTCTTCTTCATTGGTAGATTCTTCTTCATTGCACCATTCTGCAATCTCGAACCCATCAGAGGTCTTCCGAATTCTAGGCTCTTTCTTTTTCCCTTCATCCTCACTAATGTTTAAGGGTGAGGATGCTAGGGTTGTCCTCTATTTCTAATTCTCTGAGATCTCCTAGGAGGTCTATTTCTAATTGATATAGAGGACTTCTTCTGTTCAATCTTCTTCTCTTTAAGAGGGGTGGTTGTTGGAACTTGTTCTTCATGTGTAATTGTTGGTGGAAGAACTTCTTCTTCCTTTGAAGGAGCCATGGTGGAAGAGTCAATATTTGGTGAAGAGATAGTTGGAACAGTGGGAGAAGAAATATTTTTTTCAGTTTATGTGGGTGGATTTTCCTTCTCTATGTCCTCAAGAGGTACGATTAGTTTTCTTCATCTTCTCCTGCCTGTAGCAACTTAAGATGAACCTTCAGTGGCTATGGGCTGACCAATTGCACTAGTGCCCATAGTAATTTCTTATGTAGTCTATTGGGCCTATTCTTTAGGAGATTCCCCCTCATTGTTTTCATCTTCTTACTAAGGTTCACCAGTCCCTAGGGTTAGAAATTGTTCTTGACTGAGGTCAGGTCTAATAGTGCTTGTCCTATTTTTAACTATCAACTAGATCAGACAATGATGAGATAGAGATTTCTCAACCCCCTTCTAGTATTCTTTAGACATATTTATTAGGTTATTATATAAGTGGTTTGGGATGTTAATGGTCCTATCATGCCTTAAGTGATTAAAAAATTTAAATTGGAGAGTATAAATCAGAGAGTACCTTCCTTCACAAGTTAGATATTTGATGATGTACCAGGTTACTTCCCTCTAGGCTGGGGGTAGGCTCAATCTCTATACACCTTTATTCAACACTAACCTTTCATTTCCCTAATAGAACTATTGTCTAACTATTTGACCATTAGATTTATCCTCCCAATTTTTCCATGTGCTTAGCAGCCCAATAACCTGGCTTACCAGTTCTTTAGCGATGAGGAATGTAATGCCATATATAGTTCCCTGATCTCTTGAAAAAGACCCTAAAAAATTTTTTAGCAAGAAGTTCTGAAAAATGTTGTAGTTTCTCAAAATAAGTGGTCCATTCAACTCTGCTAAAGATGGCCTAGTTGTCTGAGTTTCCTTGTAGTGCCCTATGATCTAAGGGTTCCCTTCTCACTACTGACCCTCCCATTCTGGCTAGGTTAGCTTCCTAATGACTCTTTTCAACCGATAATTATCAACACATTCAATTTTACTTTGAAAGTTCTACCTTTAGAAAAGCATATTTTTTAAATAATGATGGTTGTGGTTATAGGTTACGGTAATGTTATGCTTCGGGCTTTATTTGATTGGGTTATAATCGCGAGTGAAAAATAGTAAAAGTGATTGTTTTCCCTATTGATTTTATGGTGTCATCATGGGATTTTAATCCACATGCATAAAATATCCTAGAGTGCATGGAAGTGATTGCCCGAAGCATTCTCCTCCTCCCATGTGAAGTGTTACTTGTCCCCAAGTGACATGGAATGAGTAGGATGCAAAGAGAGAAGATGAGGTCATGATGTGGGTATGAGTGTGAGTGAGGAAAAGACTCAATTAGTGATACGTTAATGATTAAATATGACTTTTAATATGATGCATGCTGTATTAAAAATAAAAATGCTTTTCTATGACTAAAAGATACATTGTAGCTTTTTAACAGTTTATGTCTAGGATTACATAGAGGAAAGATGCATGTGAGTGTTTGTGATAATACAACTTATCTTGTTGTTTCCTCATACAATTATTATCCTAGTAGTCATAAATTGGTTGTATTGGGTCCCTTGAGTAATTATGAGATCACAAAATGTTGGCATTCAATGATACCCTTAGCAACCTATATGCAATCATGACAGCATGCATGAAACTGGAGTAGGGATCTTGTAATGGCATGATAGGCTATTTCCATCCTTCCACAAGGTGGTTCCTATAGATCTATGTGTGTTATCCATGTTAGGTCTTGTATGAACATGGAGGAGGGTGGATGAGAGCTTTTTTGGTCTTTAATCTTCCTCCGCATGAGCCTACTGATGGTTTTTTTTTGTGTTGTCTTATTCCCAGTGAATGAGGAGATTTTCTAGTTGATTCTATGCCTAGTGAATTTTTACTTTGGCAATCATCTGGTTTTTCAAATTTGGGACTTGTGCTCCAAAAAAAATCTAAGATCTCATTGTTTGACATAGTGAAATCATCTCTATCAAATGACCAGAAGCTAAAAGTGGTTCATGTGTGTCCCTATAGTCATAAATTCTGGTCTACAACACTCCAAATGTAGATTGGAAGTGTATGCCTTTGTTTTGGCTCTTACCTTTTTATTTAGGGGTATGGTCATTCCTTAGCAATATTTGACTTTTCTATTTTAATCTTCCTGCACTCCTCTTTTAGTTTGTCTGGTGTCTTCTATAAATTGATTAAAATCCCATATCCAAATCCATAGCTTATAGTTTGTGAATAATTAACCTGCATGTAGTAGAGCTGTGTATATAGGGGCTAAGATGTACCTGCAACAACTATAGGTGGAGCCCATAGAAACTACAAAGTTATGCCCAAGGTGCCCACAATAGCTGTATAATAGCCTGTAACAACTAGAGGAATACCTTCATTGACAAAGGTGCCTATAGCAACGATGAGGGTGCCCTCAATAGCTCTAAGAGTACTTATAGCCTCCTTTTTATAGTTGTTTATTGCCCATAACAACTACAAGCTGAGATCATAACTATTGAAGATGGACACTAGAAGCAACTGGAAGAAATGATGTGTGATAGGAAGATGAACAATTTTATTGAAAATGATTCTTTATTATCCATTTTGAATTTTAACCTTAAATAGCTAGTAAGATGGTTTTCTATTTAGGTTTTTTTTTAATAGTTATAGGCAACTAGCAAGTTGGTTTTCTACCCAAAAACTGCCAACAATGCCCAAAAGGGTTTTTATTGTGGAATTTTTTTTACTCTAACTACTCCCTGTAGTAAAATATTTATTTTGGGTCCTTGCTAAGTTAGTGGTGAGGGTGACTAGTCAAGGACTAAGCAAAGGTCTTATCCTTCATGCTAGAGGAGGGCTAGGATGTCCTCCTCTCCTTCTTCATCTATGTGTTGGTTAGTTCTCCTTGTGTCTTGTGAGACATCATGTTGATCCAACACATCATTGAATCTATTTTGTAATTGCTTGTGTATGTGCTTGGTAAACTCTTTCTGATTGAGTGGATTTTTATACAAATTTAGTTGTGGCCATTGACTAGTAGATGGAATTTTAACATATCAATAGTCTGAGATTTCACTACTCCATTGTCATAAACATGCTCAATCTCAAATGGATCAAGCCATCTTGTATATAGTTTGTCTATGTGATTTTTGTATTTTGAATCAAAAAGAAGGGCCCAATCTCCTATATTGAATTCCCTAGTCTTAATATACCTATCATGTCATCTAATCCACTACTATTATATAAGTTATGTGTTTTATATTACATACTGTCTATATTCATCTAAGGTATTAAGTTGTAGAAGTCGTTCTTGATGTGATACAGATATATCCATCTTAAGTTCTAGTGTTGTTCGTAAAGTCTTGTGCTCAAATTCAATTGGAAAAACATGTTTCTTCCCATAGACCAACTCATATGGGGTGAAGCCTGCAGTGGTCTTCTAGGTGATTCTATATACCCAAACAATGTCAAAAAGTCTAGCCTCCCAATCTTTATGGGACATACTAACAGTCTTGGTCAAAATATTTTCTAGCTTTCTATTGGTGACTTACACCTGTCCATTAGACTATGGATGATATGGAGTTGATTTATTATGCCTAATATTTTATTTTTAGACCAAGGTAGTAATTAAACTAGTAATGAATTGGGGTCCTTGATCAGTGACTCATCTTCAGTATTGTTAGACCAAGGCAGTAATTAAACTAGCAATGAATTTGGGTCCTTGATCAGTGACTCAAGAAGGAGATAAATCTTTGGGGGACTAATCAAGGGAGTCTCGTTTGCCTCATCATCTTCATCCCATAATGGATGCTATAGTTCTATAGATGGTTGTGCTAGAGGATAGAGAACCAAATTCTTAGTGTAGTTGCCATTGGATATCAATATGCTATCTGATTTGTAGTTGATAAAGGCATCTATTGTGGTAAACCAAGGACATCCCAAGATGAGAGGCTATTCATCTAAATTAGATTTGAGTTACAACACGATGAAATCTATAGGATACTCTGGAGAATCCATAGTAATGACAAGATCTTTAATGACTCTTTCTGATCTAATTATAGATCTGTGGGCCATTTTTAGCATTGCAAATTTGGGATGAATATTATTCATCTATAACTTCTTCATGGTTTCAATGGTCATAACATTAATTGCAACCTTCAGGTCAATTAATGTATTGAACAACTACTGTACATGAATCTGGACTGTTACAACTAGGCATCTTAGATCTGAATATTTCTTTAGTAAGGTGTTTCTTAGCATAATGTTTGCCAGCTGACCAATCACATGCACTGTATTGGGATCCTTCTTCTTCCATCCAACTTTTCATAGATAGAGGTCTCTTACAGCCTTGGAATATATGGCCACATACTTGATGGCCTGGAAGAGAGGGATTTTAACATAGAGATTCTTAAGCTGCCCTATGAAATCAAATTTAGGCTCAGGTGTGTGGTGTTGAAGGCTAAGACATTTTGGAAATGATGGCGTTATTTCATCAATAGCTTTATTTACTAGTTTAGAAAGTTTTTATGGTGATAAAGGTGGGTTAGCATGATCTTCTAGATTTTTTTGAGCTGATTCTATTATTATGGGTGGGGCTGAGGGTGGTAGAATTCTTCCTGAACATAGGTGAACTTCATTGATGTTCACCGTATATGCTAGATACTAAACATGTTCAATACTAAATGTCAGTTGCACTGACTTATTTACAAGATTTTGTATAGGTTGGACAAGGATCTGATTAGGCTTGGGTGCAGCTTGTGTATTGGGCATAAGAGCAGGAGGTTATTTTTGCTGATGTGGAGGGAATCCTTCCTGATAGTTTCTTCAGGGTTGATTGGGTCTCCAGTGCTATTGCCACTGGTTTGTGAAGGGTGGGCCTTGGAATGGTTTCCAAGCTTGTATCCAAGGTAGAGATACATTTTGTGGAGGATGTCAAGAGGCGATGGGATTGCTTGTTTGAGGTGGCTGCCAATTGGAATTAGAAGGTGAAACATTCATCCATGGACTACTTCAATTTGGAGAAGCATTTGCAAATTATGAATTAAAAAAGATAGAAATTTTCAAAAGGTAGATTTTGTCTCATACCTAGATAAGATGGTTGTTGAACTCATGGATTTATTTGTGCAACATAAAAAACTTGGTCCCCATCTCCTCCTATAATGTGTAGCTCTACTATTTTTATTTCTTCAACTGTGATGTTATCCACCTTAGCCTAAACCTTGTGACACCTACAATCTACCTTCTTTTTCTTGCAATCTAGATAATAGATGGTCAAATCTTGATGCAAAGCTACCTGCTTTTATCTTGTGTGTAGGCTATCCAGTTGGATGGTCAAGTGACTAATGATATCTTGTTTTATGTCTTGTAATAGATTACTAACTTTAGATTTTAATAGACCACTTATGGCTACTAGTGGAAGCTTGCTGCCCCAGACTTTATTTATGGTAGACCTAAAATAATTTTTGCTTGGATCTTTGATTTCAATGAATATAATTTGGGAGATATCTACCCCACTCATTAGGTCCAAGGCTTCTAGACAATCTTCTCTGACTCCTTTTAGGAAGATGAGTTTTAGAGGCTCTTCTTCTAGTACACTTTGCTTAAATTTTTTTACATTGAACATGAACCATTCAACATAGTCTTCCAAAGATTTATCTCCTTCTTGAGTCATCCTAAAGATATTATTTATTATGTAATTTCTTTCTCATACATACCCCTGATACTTAACCATAAACTTATTTTTCATGTCTTCCCAATTACGGACTGAATTACTATCTAGTCCCGTAAACTAGTAAAGTGTTCTTTGAGGGTGGTAGGAAAAAGTTTTAATTTATGTGCATCCTACCTATAGTCATAGCTTCTATAGAGGATATCAAATTCAAACAAAAATGTGTTCAGGTCTTTTGATAATGTACCTCTGAAATTGGGCAAGGCTGAGGGCAAAATATTTTTTATTTGTGTTACGTCCATTGCATCTGGAATAGAAAATTCAAAAGTAACTATGTCTGGAGCCTTGTTGTCATCTAAAAATTATCCTTCTCCATTCATGATGGATTTTTTTGTAATATGAATACCAAATGTACTCAAGATCACATCCTCAAATTCTATATTAATCCCTTGGTCAACATGATAGTAGATGTTTATTTGCTGATTCATTGTC
Source organism: Torreya grandis (assembly GCA_037957365.1). Classification (NCBI taxonomy): domain Eukaryota; kingdom Viridiplantae; phylum Streptophyta; class Pinopsida; order Cupressales; family Taxaceae; genus Torreya; species Torreya grandis. The sequence continues at coordinate 3,280,827 of JARHVA010001327.1, forward strand.
TTTTTATTGGATGAAAAATTTGAAGACTATCTTGAGTTTTTTTTAATTTGTTCAAGAAAGCCTTGTTAGAATGTTGTTCTTGATGATAATTTTTGGACTGTTTGGTTCATGTATATCTTTCCCTTGATTTATTTTTACTAACTCAGCTAATGCTTCCTCCGCTTTTATTTTCTTTTTCAAATCCAATAGTACTTCTTTTACAAGATGTTTCCTTTGGTTTGTAGTCTTCCTTTTTTTTAGAGCCTTCAGGCTTAAGGTATATCTTTCAACAAGATTCTTAATTATTTCAGATATTTTTGGTTCTTTTTTTGTAGCAACTTATGGCTTATTTGGTAGGGATCTCCCTCAAGAATCTCTTTCTCTCTGTATAAATGTTGTGCCACTCTTTTAGCTATCCTGTCCTTTCCCACACAACGTTACTTTTTTTTTTTCATTTTTTTGTGTTTTAGGGGTTGTTTTAAAATAAGCAAAAATAAAATATAGAGAAATAAAGAAATGTGGAAATCAAAATAATAGAAATTAAAATTTTACCTCCAAAAAGCAGTAAAGTTATCTATTGAAAGCAAAAAAATTACTCTAGAAAGTAGGAAATGAAAGTAGTAAAATTACTCTAAAAAGTAGGGGAAAAAAATAATAAAATTACTCTAAAAAGCAGGGAAAGAAAACTATTCTAAAAATCAATAATTGATCTAGAAAGCAATAATTGACACCCTCTCTGGCAACAGTGCCAAAATATTGGTCAAACTTATTACCCAACTAATACCAGATTCTTGAGTCTAATTAACATTAATTATCAACATAGAATATGTAAGCTTTTCAAGGATATCAACACTATATATGCATTATTGATCTATAGATTATATTGCTTACTAGGTGTAGTATAATAAACTTATACTGATTTCCCCATATAGTTATACTAGGAGATTATTATAACAAAAATGCAAAATTTCTTCACACTTATGAATCACACATGCATTACAATTTATATAATCAAACTAATAATGAAATCAATTCACACAACACACTTAATCTAAAAAAGGGTTAGGATCTTCACTACAACTCCTCCCGAGGAGGCCCTTCCTCATTCAGAACTGCGTTCCAATCCTTCTCTGAAGGACTTACAAAAGCTTCTTATAGAATCAACCTTCTCATTAATTAGATCTATAACAATTAAAGATTGCTATAAAGAATTACAATATTCCAAAAAATCAGAATGCAATGACTTCTACAATTCTTTTTATCATTATTCTTCAACATCTAATCTAATCTAGGTTTTGCCATTAAATACATAAGACAATTTATTAGCTCCAATCAAGAACACTAAACTAGGAAGGGTAAAAATAATTTTCAACTAATCTAGTCAACCTTCAGATGATCTGTGATTCAATGTTACTTATTTTAGACCTAACTAGGTTAAGGACAATATATACTAGTTTGATGTTTTACTTCTTTTTCTCCTTTTCATTGTTCTTGTCTTACTCATCTTTTGGTAGCACATCCAAGATTCTTTGCATGTGAGGGGTCCATACAATGGTTATGGAGGATCCTTTCCAATCATCCACTTGGTTTCTAAGATAGTTGGATTTGTCCTTAAGAGCTAATTACATCTTATCACAATAATAGTTATGTTCTGTGTAGTGATTGTGGGATCTTGTAGGTGAAAGCCTACAGTTGCTATGGGTAACCTGTAGGTGGAAGCTAATAGTTTCTATGAGAAACTTGTAGGTGGAATCCAGAAGTTGCTATAGGCAACTTATAGGTGGAAGCCAGTAGCTTGACCGTTTCTACGGGTTGAAAGCCCCTTTTGCTATGGGCTTCTCTATAAGTGTTGTGCCCAAACAAGATTTTTATAGTCTTATTTTACCCTTCAAATGTTTGTTAAATAAGGTTACACAAGTATAATCTAATCAAATAAAAATCATCATTAATTTATAACATAACATGTATATATTAATGCACACATAAAATCATAAATTCATTCATTCATTTGCATGAGTCATGGATGGTTATATGGATTTACACAAGAAAAATATGTATAATTAGGTATGGATGAGGCTATAAAATAGAACAATTAGTGACCTCATCAATGGAGTCAACATGACCGATAGAAGACCCCAGGGAAGTGCATAACTCCATAATATAATCTACAATAAACCCCTAAAGCAAGTTCATGAAAGGGATGTCAGACACAGTAGAGAACACATACAAATGAGCAACAAATTCTAGATTGGGTAAACAATGGTGCACACACTAGAGATGAACTTTAGACTGAATTGAAAATGAGTCTATACAGATAAAAGCAATTAGTGCACGGACTACGCTACAGAAAATAGTAGTGCTCAAAACCTCCTTGAATATGGCACTTTAGAATTTGAGTGCATTTTAAAAAACAAAGTAGATTAATAGTAAGAGGATGAAAAAAAATGCACTTTTGAAAAAAGTGGCACTCAATTTTGAGTTACCAATCAAAAGTTATAGCAAATTATATTTTCCATCATTAATGACCTATTTAATAAAAACTGCACTAAAAGCTTATATGCTTAACAAGTTTAAAAACAAAGCATGCCACGTATCCATCCATTGGAATCGACACAAAATTGTGGTCCTCCTCATGTCAACAAAAGTTAAAAAACACCTACCCAATCACCTTTATGTGGACTTCAAAAATTATACAAAGCTATTTTAAAAAGAAATAAAACATGCGTTAACTCTTTTTAGGCAGTTTAGCGTTGAATTTTAGAAGTTAGTGAGCTAGCGCCCCCATAATTCATCCAAGATAGCTAGAGTGATATGTTAGAGATCCATGAAGGTAGAATTGGTGCAAGCGTTGTTTACATGTAGTCAGATTTGCATGTACAAGTCTGAAGTTGGGTGTTGGGTGTTGGGCATTGGTGCTGGCCACCAGGCACACTTTTGTGGTTTCCATGAGTACATTGTACTCAAACCCATGGAGTAGGAGTGGACTTGTAACTCCCATAGGGATATTTGAATAGGAGTGGACTTGTAACTCCCACAGGGATCTTTGTATATATCCCACAGGCATCTCACAACACTACCCATGATTGGACTGATAGTCATATCCCTCCAAAGGCAACCCATCAAGGGGATTCACCATGATAAATCCCCTTGAGTTGGACCTCAGGTTTCTTAACAACATTTTATACCCCACAGGTTGTTGGAAGGGTCTTCCAATCCTCAACAAAATCATCCTTAGAGTCATCATTGCTCTTACTAATGAAGTTATGGACATAATCAATTCCAAAGAATCCCAACAAGTATATGAAGAAAGCAAGTTGGGTTTCAAGCTCACCTCATGGAGGGTTGTTGATGCTCTAATTTTCTCCCTCCATCTCCTCATTAGGAAATATGATGAAATGAAGAATATCACAAAGAAGACCTTATTAGTGAATCCCAAAGGGAGAAGTAGAGCATTAGATGCCAATAACTTTGAATTCTCATTGTTCATCTTCCCACCATCGTCCATTTTTCTTTTTTCTTCATCGTCTTGGAATCATTGCAACAATAAATTGCACTCGCATTTTTCCAACCCATCATAGAATTTTTTAGCCCAATGACATCCATCGAAATGATAAGGAGATGTCTTTACAAATGGGTGTTAATTTGCTTAACCGTAGGCTTTAGAAGACTCCAATGTAATGAAGACCTTGATGTTTACTATATTTATGAACGAGGACCAATAGAAAATGATATTATGTTGACCACAAAAATAAATTATAACTATCAAAGGAATTAATATGAGTAAGATTTAATTTTTCGGTTTCAATCGAGCAAACTTTACTTACAATTAAAAATCAAAGACATGATACAAATAATTTCTAAGAACAAAAAAACAAAATTTGAACATGTAAAAATAAAAAGAATAGAAAAACAAAATTTGATATCACCATTGTATAGAAAAAACAAGAAGAACCCATCAAACAAACAAACAAACAAAAAATAGAAAAAAGAGTTTGGAGAGTTTGAATACACAATCCTTAACCACCACGGTGCCATGTCCATTCAAAAGTCTTTTTTCAATAGCAATAAAGTCAATTGAGCATGTAAACAAAAAAGTTCATATGTGAATTGACCTCATAACCACTAAGACTGCAACGCCTTACCCACCCACTTTTTTTTTAATCCTTTGGGATGGAGGTATGGCTCCCCAACCTAGAGCTTATTCTTACAATTAAAAATCAGAGACATGATACAAATAATTTCTAAGAACAAAAAAACAAAATTTGAACACGTAAAAATAAAAAGAATAGAAAAACAAAATATGATATCACCATTGTATAGAAAAAACAAGAAGAACCCAACAAACAAACAAACAAAAAATAGAAAAAAGAGTTTGGAGAGTTTGAATACACAATCCTTAACCACCACGGTGCCATGTCCATTCAAAAGTCTTTTTTCAATACCAATAAAGTCAATTGAGCATGTAAACAAAAAAGTTCATATGTCAATTGACCTCATAACCACTAAGACTGTAATGCCTTACCCACCCACTTTTTTTTAATCCTTTGGGATGGAGGTATGGCTCCCCAACCTAGAGCTTATTTTGTTTACAAGGTAAACACCCTCTACTTAATCCACTGTGTATGGCTCCATGACCTAGAGCTTATTCATTTTACAGGGTGAACACCCTCTACTCAGTCAGCTATGTAAATATAAAGGTAACTTTATAGGGTGTACACCCTCTATTCAGTCAATGGTCCCTTGGAAACTGGGGGTATTAAACTTGGGTGAGTATTGATAAATTAATCACGATCTACCACTTGATCTGATTGTGGAACCTAGTATTACCCACCCACTCTTTAACTAACAAACCAACAAATGTATTTGCATTCAAATGATTAAATCAATATTAATTTTTAAATCAAAAAAATTGAGACTCCCTTAATAGTGATTGCAAGTTACCCTCTACTAAATGCAAGCTTCCAAATTTCCTTTCACCTTCAAATACTTGTCATGGGTGCCTTGGTGTTCCATTTTTTGAAAAATAAGATTTTTTGGAAAGATTTTCAAGGGAGGAATTTAGTTATGTAATATCTAACCCACGTCTTTGCAAAGTAATGATTGTTATAAAATGGTTCTTACCAACTCAAGATACAATGGTTCAATTGACAATTCATATTCTTCATTTGTTTATTCATGTATACTTTTATTCTTTGTAATTATAATTAAATTAGGGAGTACATAGACATCACACATCTAACCTTTCAGGGTTTACACAAAACTTTGCATAATACAAATTTGCAATTATGATTTTAATCTAATCACCATCATATTCTTTTCTCTTCCCTTTGTCTTACTCAACTCGGATATATCCTTCGACCTCTATCATATAAAGTACACTTCCACACTAACCCATTTTATTTTTAATGTGGTTTTCCACCATGTCTCCTCCTAGGCCTTATATCAAGAGGTAAATAAATAAAGTAAATAAGATTACAAAAGAAGGAAAGATAAATCACATCTAATTATAGGTATAATATATTGATAAGAAAAGCTAACCAATAATAGATTCATAGTCTAAAGAAACATAATAATAATCAAAACTAATGTAAGACAAATCATTAGAAAAATTAGATGAAAGTATATGGTGTTGAGGAATCCAACAATCAAGCCATACTAATCCACCTCTTGAAATATTATTTCTAGGGTTTGTGCCACTGCTCCTACTCTTCATTTTTCTATCTCCAGATCCTGTGGTGTACCTCCTTTATACTTGTAAAATAGAATTTTATTCTTTTCTTATAATAGCTCCAATCTACATGTGATATCTGAACACCAAAGAAAACAAAGTGACTTTAGGGGCATGTGTTAGAATTGGTGAGTAGTATAACTATATTATTTATTGTTAGAACATAGGGTTGTAAAGGGTTGGAAGTGTGATATTAAAAATCTAGTTCATGTGCTAAAATTGTTTCATATGAAAATACTAGATTTAAACAATGATAAATACTCTAATTATTTCTTGATATCTCATGTTCACTATGATTTATCTATGAATGGTTAGTGTTCTTATTCATGTGAATACTTGGTGAAAATTAACTATAATAATTATATATTTATAGATAATTAAACTCAAATTAGGATTCTATTGGCACATGAAATGATATCAAATGATTATAAGTGAAAAACTAGGATAAAAGGGACAAGTGCATCATGACTGAGGGAAAACCAAAAATAAAAGGGTTCAAAAGTGTTGGTACTTATAATAGGTGAAAGGAGTGCCCACACTTATAATAGAACTTGTAAGGAGCATTGGTGTTTTTGATAGTTGTGAGGAATGTTGGTGCTTCTAACAAGTGTAAGGAATATCAACATTCCTTGAATATAACCCAAGAGACATAAAGAGAGAGAAATCTAATGAATGAAGAAAAAGAGGGAACACTGATCTAAAGTCAACAAACACACCAATAAAACCTAATTTGAACCAATAATAAAAAAACTCAAAGATAATTAAAACAAGTCCAAATATCCCTATAATAAATAAAACAAAGCTGAAAAGAGTAAAATAAAGTACAACACAATTAAGTAAAATCCAAGAAGAATATAATAGACTAAGAAGAATATGCCAATAAGTTATTCATTTTAAAATGAGGATTTATATATGTAAAGTCACATGAAAGCATTGTATAAACAAGGCTTTACTAAATGCTCTTTGATTTATTATTTAAGTGTAGCTACAAATACTGATGTAAAAGGACAAATAGAATTCAAAATTGCATTGGTGATTGTGAATTGAGAATATTTGACTACCCCAATGTTCCATAATGTAAATGTGTTCTTACAAGCAACGATGTACATATTCAAAAATATTTGTGTCCAAATAAACAAATTGTAGTCATAATAAAAAATCAAAATAGAGTCAATTAACAACTACACTTGTATGTACATGGTAATGTGCCACTCAGAGAGTATGCTCATGTTATGAAGAGTGAAGATGTTATGGGTCCTCAATTGACCCAATTCATGTGGAGATATATGGAAATGCCATGGATCTTCAAATGACCAATCCATTGAAGAAAGGTTCTTTTAGTCTTTTTCACTTCTTGGCCAAGGAATTGGACAAGCTTTAAAGCAATTTTAAGAGAAGTGTTTGGCCATTGAGAAATGTAGAACCTCAATTTCACTTACTCATTTAAGTAATCATGAACATAAAAATGAAATGGTGAGCCTATATTAAGATCATATAAGGGTGAATCAACTGTTGCAAACAAACTTATAGATTCAAAATGTTACATTAGAAACCATCAATGCCAACTTGAAAATATAAAACTATAATAATGAGTGGATGAACAATGCTCATGCCCTGAATCTAATATAATATGTGACACATTTGATATATAATGATATAATCTAACATTTAATTTGATCTATTTAATAATTTAAAAAATTCTAAAATATGAAACATGTATGACATATATATTACATATACTCTAATATTTATAAATTTGTAATCTATACCAATATATTCCATGTATATCATGACACACACACACACACACACACACACACACACACGACCAATCTGAAATGACTAAACCAATCTGAATATTTGTACCAGTTTAAAATAACTTAACCACTATGAATATCTATACCAATATATACATCTGAATCATGCTAAATATTTGTAATAATATGAAAATATGTATTAATCTGAAGATGTGTCATAATATGGAAAAGTATATCCATCTAAAAAAAAGACTAAATAGAGCAATCCCAATGTATACCCCTATTTTGATAGCAGAGATGAGGCTAGCTAATCAATCATATTAAAGATATTGTTAACTATGAATGTTGGACAAGTATAGGAGATAATATGTGTCCCATGTCAAGTGACCAAGTAATGTATTTATTTGATCTAATAAATTCATTTTTTAATTAGGTTTTTTTATATTCACTAATGATTGACTTTGATAGGTTCATCATTCCCAGAACATGCAAAATTCAGCTTTGAGATTGGTATTAATCGCCTCCATTAGGTATGTGAGTAAGATAATAAGTTCACTTATTTCTTTGCTTGTTGAAGTCACATTCTCACACCACAATTTCATAGTAATGGTGTTTTTTTGACATATTTAAATTGATTTGAATTTTTTTTTTTTACCTTTCGAGTAATTCTTTCGATATATTATTGATATAGTGGAAATTGACATGATCACACTAACAAATCTATTATAATTTTATTTGGCACTTATAAAATGTCATAAATATTCTTGAAATTGAATTTATGCATTGGTATATTTTTACTATCTTCAACACAAAGAATTATTGTTGAGGACAATTGTAATATTATTTCATATGAACGTTTTAATTAATTGAACATTTTTTTTCTCCTCTAACAATTAAATTTGATATCACATATTTTTTCCCATTTTCAAACCATATTCATTTGCAAACTCATTGAAACATATGACACATATTTTTCTTTTGTCACTATCAACAAATCAAATCGAAACAATCTTCCCGTTTTTTCCCTATTGTCATATTCTCAAATCTGGATCTTAGCCAACACCTTTCCCTTTATTGACCATTATTTTTTACGAATAACTAATTCCCTTTATTGACCATATGCTCCATAGGAAAATGCTAGCTTCAAACAATGATCAATGTTTTACATATTGGTTGACCTCTCATGTTCTCTATAATTCCTCTATGAATGATTAGTGTGCTTATTCATGTGAATACTTGGTGTTAAATTAACTATAATGCTTATGTATTTATAGATAATTAAATTTAAATTAGGACTCTTTTGGCACACAAAGTGATATCAAATGACTATTAGTGAAAAATTAGGACAAAAAGGATAAGTGCATTATGACCTATGGAAGACCAAAAATAAAGGGTTCAAAAGCATCAGTACTTCTAACAAGTGAAAGGATCACCCACACTTGTAATAGTTGTAAGGAGCATCGATGCTTCTAATAGTTGTAAGGAACGTTGATTCTTCTAACAAGTGTAATAAATATCAATGTTATTTGAATATAGTCCAAAAAATACATAAATAGAGAGAAATCTAAGGAATGAAAAGAAAGAGGGGTTACATCTAGAGTTCGATAAACACACCAATAACACCTAATTTGAACCAATAATCAAATAATAAATAAGTACAATAAAAACATATAATCAATACTTAATAAATGCTTTGAAAGCATTTGCAAATATCTTTGATATATATATATATATATAAACAAAAATTTAAATATATTAATATAGAGAGAATTTTTAAAGACTATTTTTCATCATAATAAATTATTAAATTCATCATAGTACATATATTAAAAATAAATTATATACTTTTCTGTAAAATTTATTTATCGTACACACACGTCTCTTAATTTTTAAAATAAAAACATTTACCTACATTTAAACATTCTTAATATAAATTCTAAAAGATAAGCAGTTTTTTTGATTGACTAAGTCTAAAGACTGAGTAGTTCAGTCCATAAAAAATCTTAACCTACCAAAGTTTTTCTTCGTTGAATTGACTTTAAAAAAAAATTGATTACTTTGACGGTCATAATTTATGTTCATGATCAACAGAACATTTGACTTAAAGAACAGAGTTATCGTTTTCTGCTGCTGCTCCTGCATAAATACAGTAAACACTAAGGTCTTCATTGAATTGGAGTCTTCCAAAGCCTACGGTGGAGCAGATTAACACCGATTCCTTATCATTTCAATGGGCTAAAACAAAATCTAAAATGGGTGGGAAAAATGGCAGGGCAATTTATTGTTGGAGGGATTCCAAGACGATGAAGAAAAATGGACGATGTTGGGAAGATGAACAATGAGAATTCAAAGTTGTTGGCATCTGATGCCCTGCTTCTCCCTTAGGGACTCAGAACATATTTCCTGGCGAGAAGATGGAGGGAGAAAATCAGAACATCAACACCCCTCCATGAGATGAGCTTACTTCAGAGTATCAACACCTCTCCATATTTCCTGATGAACAGATGGAGGAAGAAAATCAGAGTATCAACACCTCTCCATATGGTGAGCTTGTAGCCCAGCTTGCTTGCTTCATCATATTTCCTGATGAAAAGATGGAGGGAAAAAATCAGAGCATCAATACCCCTCCATCAATACCCCTCCATGTGGTGAGCTTGTGGCCCCACCTTGCTTCCTTCATATACTTGTTGGGATTCTTTGGCATTGATTATGTCCAGAACTTCATGGGTAAGAGCAATGATGACTCCTATTTTGTTGAGGATTTGAACACCCATCCAACAACCTGTGTGGTACCAGTACCGCTCAAAGAAGAAATTGTTGTTAAGAAACCTGAGGTCCAACTCAAGGGGATTTCCTTTGGTGACAATGAGGATGGAGACATTGTAGCTGTTTTCTGCAATGGCACATTAGCCTCTTCTTCTCTTGAATCCTCACTTGGGGACTGAAGAGAGCTCCCTCTGTGAGGAGGGCGGCCTTGATGCTCATTACTGGGAGATCTCTTGATGGGCTGCCCTTGGAAGGATATGACAATCAGACCGTTCTTGGGCAGTGCTGTGAGATGCCTGTGGGATATGTACAAATCTCTGTGGGAGTTACAGGGCCACTCCTGCACAATGGGTTTGAGTACAAACATTCTTCTCAGAGATGGCATGACGAGGGCTCCTGTGGTCAGGTTTCAGAGTGCCAAAAGGGCTGCAGATCTCAAGTCCTATATTCAGGATCCCACAAACTCTCAGAACTTATCTGACATCTTTTAACAGGTAGGTGTTTGTTTTTTTTCCAGCCCCTCTTTTGCATGCATCATTGATCATATAGCTTTATGTGTATTGGGTATTTGTAGTTAAGCTATAATTTCAAGATAGATGATAATAATTTTGGTGCCTATTACCTCAACAGTACAAGCAAATTTGCTACACTACAGGGCATAAAATATGGTGTTTGTGTGAATAGGAGGGCACACCATTGGGCATTGCAGCTATATCCCACACAAGATTCAACTCCTGAATAAGATTGGGGTTCAAATCTTCAATAAAATCATCCCAGGGCTCATCATTTCTCTTACAGATCTGATGAAGTTATGGACATAATTAATGCCAAAGAATCCTAACAAGTATATGAAGGAAGCAAGCTGAGTTACAAGCTCACCACATGGAGGGGTGTTGATGCTCTGATTTTCTCCCTCTATCTTTTAGTCAGAAAATAGGACAAAGGAAGAACGTTGGGCTACAAGCTCACTTCATGGAAAGGTTTTGATACTCTGATTCTCTCCCTCTATCTCATTAAGAAATATGATGAAGGAAGCAAGCTGGGTCACAAGCTCACCACATGGAGGGGTATTCTCTCTCCATCTCTTTGTCAAGAAATATGATGAAGTGAAGAATAACACATAGAAGAGCTTCTTGGTGAGTCACAAAGGGAGAAGCAGGCCATCAGATGCCAACAGCTTTGAATTCTGATTGTTCATCTTCCCACCATCGTCAATTTTCTTCAGGCCATTTTTTCCACCCATCGTAGAATTTTTTAGCCCAATGACATCCATTGAAACGATGAGGAGATGTCTTTACAAATGGGTGTTAATTTGCTTCACCGTGTTTACTGTATTTATGAACGAGGATCAGCAGAAAAAGATATTCTGTTGACCATGAAAATAAATTATAACTATCAAAGGAATCAATTTTAGTAAGATTTAATTTTCCGGTTTCAACTGAGCAAAATTTACTTGCAATTAAAAATCTGAGACATAATACAAATAATTTATAAGAACAAAAACCAAAATTTGAACAGGCAAAAATAAAAAGAACAAAAAGAAAATTTGATATCACCATTGCATAGAAAAACAACAACCCAAAAAAAAGAAAGAAAGAAAAGAAGAGTTTGGAGAGTTTGAATACACAATCCACTTGATCTCACCACCACTTGATCTCACCATCGAACCAATATTATCTCAAATAATCAAATCAATATTAATTTTAAACTCGAAGAATTTGAGATTCCTGTAATAGTGATTGGAAGTTACTCTCTACTAAATGCAAGCTTTCAAAAGGATTCTCTTAATAGTGATTGGAAGTTACCCTCTACTAAATGCAAGCTTCCAAATTTATTTTCACCTTCAAATATTTGTCATGGGTGCATCGGTGTTTCATTTTTTTTTGGAAAATAAGATTTTTCGGAAAGATTTTCAAGGGAGGAATCTAGTTATGTAAGATCTAACCCACATTTTTGCAAACTAATAATTGTTATGAAATGGTTCTTACCGACTCAAGATACAATGGTTCAATTGACAATTCATATTCTTCATTTGTTTATGTATATACACTTTTATTCTTTGTAATTATAATTAAATTAGCGAGTACGTAGACATCACACATCCAACCTTTCAGAGTTTACACAAAACTTTGCATAATACAAATTTGTAATTACAGTTCTAATTCAATCACCATCATATTATTTTCTCTTCCCTTTGTCTTACTCAACTCGGATATATCATTCGACCTCTATCATATAAAATACACTTCCGCACTAACCCATTTAATTTTTTAATGTGGTTTTCCACCAGGTCTCCTCCTAAGCCTTATATCAAGAGGTAAATAAATAAAGTAAATAAGATTACAAAAAAAGGAAAGATAAATCACATCTAGTTATAGGTATAATAAATTGATAAGAAAAGCTAATCAATAATAGAGTCAGAGTCTAAAGAAACACAATAATAATCAAAACTAATGTAAGATAAATCATTAGAAAAATTAGATGCAAGTATATGGTGTTGGGGAATCCAAGAATCAAGGCATATTAATCCATCTCATGAAATATTACTTCTGGGTTTTGTGCCCCTACTCTTACCCTTAATTTTTATACCTCCAGATCTTGTGTTGCACCACCTGTATATTTGTAAAATATAATTTTATTATTTCCTTATAATATCTCTAATTTACATGTGATATGTGAACACCAAGGAAAACAAAGTGACTTTAGGGGCATGTGTTAGAATTGGTGAGTAGTATAACTATATTATTTATTGTTAGGGCCCTAAAGGGTTGGAAGTGTGATATAAAAAAATGTAGTTCATGTGCTAAAAATATTTCATGTGAAAATACTAGCTTCAAACAATGATAAATACTCTAATTATTGCTTGATATTTCATGTGCACTATGATTTAGCTATAAATGGTTAGTGTGCTTATTCATGTGAATAATTGGTAAAATATTAACTATAATACTTGTGTATTTATAGATAATTAAATTGAAATTTAGACCCTATTGGCGCATGAAATGATATCAAATGATTATAAGTCAAACACTAGGACAAAAGGGACAAGTGCATTGTGACTGAGTGAAGACCAAAAATAAAAGGGTTCAAAAGTATTGGTGCTTATAATAGGTGAAAGGAGTGCCCACACTTTTATAGGTTGTAAGGAGCATTGATGTTTTTTATAGTTGTAAGGAATGTTGGTGCTTCTAACAAGTGTAAGGAATATCAACATTCCTCAAATATAGCCCAAGAGAAACATAAAGAGAGAGAAATATAATGAATGAAAATAAAGAAGGAGATCATCTAAAGTCAACAAACACACCAATAGCACCTAATTTGAACAACAAAAAAATAAGAACAAAAAAAAAGTTGATATCACCACTACATAGAATTTTTTTAGAAAAAGTAGTTTAGATAGTCTGAACACTCAACACTTATACACCTAATTCATTCATAGACAATCCTTAAGCACCACACCACCATTTCCATACAAAAGTCTTTTTTCAATACCAATAAAGTCAGCTAAGCATGTAAACAAAAAATTTCATATGTGAATTGACCTCATAACCACCAAGACTGCAACGCCTTACCCACCCACTTTTTTTTAATCCCTCGGGATGGAGGTGTGGCTCCACAACCCAGAGCTTATTCAGCGCATAGGGTCAGCACCCTCTACTCAACTAACTATGTAAATGTAAGGGTAACTGGTCCCATGGAACCTAGGGGCATTGAACTTGGGTGGGCACTGATAAAGTACTCAGGGACTACCACTTGATCTCATCGTCGAACCCAGTATTACCCACCCACTCTTTAACCAACAAACCAAAAAATGTATTTGTATTCAAATGATCAAATCAATATTAATTTTTAACTTGAATAATTTGAGACTCCCTTAATAGTGATTGGAAGTTAGCCTCTACTAAATGCAAGCTTCTAAATTTCCTTTCACCTTCAAATACTTGTCACGGGTGCCTTAGTGTTCCATTTTTTGAAAAATGATATTTTTTGGAAAGATTTCTAAGGGAGGAATCTAATTATGTAAGATCTAACCCACATTTTTGAAAACTAATGATTGTTATGAAATGGTTCTTACCAACTCAAGATATAGTGGTTCAATTGACAATTCATATTCTTCATTTGTTTAATTATGTACACTTTTAATCTTTGTAATTATCATTTAATTAGGGAGTATGTAGACATCACACATCCAACCTCTCAGAGTTTACACAAAACTTTGCATAATACAAATTTTTAGTTACGGTTCTAATCCAATCACCATCATATTCTTTTCTCTTCCCTTTATCTTCCTCAACTTGGATATATCCTTCAACCTCTATCATATAAAATACACTTCCACACTAACCCATTTAATTTTTTAATGTGGTTTTTCACCAGGTGTCCTCCTAGGCCTTATATCAAGAGGCAAATAAATAAAGTAAATACGATTACAAAAAAAGGAAAGATAAATCACATCTAGTTATAGGTATAATGAATTGATAAGAAAAGCTAACAAATAATAGAGTCATAGTCTAAAGAAACATAAAAATAATCAAAACTAATGTAATACAAATCATTAGAAAAATTAGATGCAAGTATATGGTGTTGGGGAATCCAAGAATCAAGGCATATTAATCCACCTAATGAAATATTACTTCTTAGTTTTGTTCCTTTGTTCCTACCCTTAATTTTTATATTTCTAGATCTTGTGTTGCACCTCCTGTATATTTGTAAGATATAATTTTATTATTTCCTTATAATAGCTCCAATTTACATGTGATATCTGAACACCAAGGAAAACAAAGTGACTTTAGGGGCATGTGTTAGAATCGGTGAGTAGTATAACTATATTATTGTTAGGACCCTAAAGGGTTGGAAGTGTGATATAAAAAAATTTAGTTCACGTGCTAAAAATATTTCATGTGAAAATACTAGCTTCAAATAATGATAAATACTCTAATTATTGCTTGATATCTCATGTTCACTATGATTTAGCTATAAATGGTAGTGTGCTTATTCATGTGAATAATTGGTAAAACATTAACTACAATACTTATATATTTATAGACAATTAAATTGAAATTTGGACCCTATTAGTGCATGAAATGATATCAAATGATTATAAGTGAAAAACTAGGACAAAAGGGACAAGTGCATTGTGACTGAGGGAAGACCAAAAATAAAAGGGTTCAAAAGTGTGGGTGCTTATAATAGGTGAAAGGAGTGTCCACACTTTTAATAGTTGTAAGGAGAATTGATGTTTTTTTATAGTTGTAAGGAATGTTGGTGCTTATAACAAGTGTAAGGAATATCAACATTCCTCGAATATAGCCTAAGAGACACATAAAGAAAGAGAAATATAATGAATTAAAAGAAAGAGGGAGCACATCTAAAGTCGACAAACATACCAATATCACCTAATTTGAACAACAAAAAAATAAGAACAAAAAAAAAAATTGATGTCACCATTACATAGATATTTTTTAGAAAAAGTAGTTCAGAGATTTTGAACACCCAACATAGATACACCTAATTCATTCATAGATAATCCTTAACCACCACACCACCATGTCCATACAAAAATATTTTTTAATACCAATAAAGTCAGCTAAGCATGTAAACAAAAAGGTTCATATGTGAATTGACTTCCTAACCACCAAGATTGCAACGCCTTATCCACCCACTTTTTTTTAATCCCTCAGGATGGAGGTGTGGCTCCGTGACCCAGAGCTTATTCATCTCATAGGGTGAGCACCCTCTAGTCAATTGGCTATGTAAATGTAAGGGTAACTAGTCCCCTGGAACTTAGGGGTATTGAACTTAGATGGGCACCAATAATTTACTCAGGGCCTACCATTTGATCTCATAGCTGAACCCAACATTACCCACCCACTTTTTAACCAACAAACCAACAAATGTATTTGTATTCAAATGATCAAATCAGTATTAATTTTTAACTCAAATAATTTGAGACTCCTTTAATAGTGATTGGAAGTTACCCTCTACTAAATGCAAGCTTTCAAATTTCCTTTCACCTTCAAATTTCCTTACACTTTTATTATTTTTAATTATAATTAAATTAGGAAGTACATAAACATCACACATCCAACCTCTCAGAGTTTACACAAAAATTTGCATAATACAAATTTGCAATTAAGGTTCTAATCCGGTCACCATCATATTATTTTATCTTCCCTTTGTCTTACTCAACTCGGATATATCCTTCGACCTTTGTCAAATAAAATAAACTTCCACACTAACCCATTTATTTTTTTAATGTGGTTTTCCACCAGGGTTCCTCCTAGGCCTTATATCAAGAGGTAATTAAATAAAGTAACTAAGATTAAAAAATAAGGAAAGAAAAATCATATCAAATTACAAGCATAGTCTAAAGAAACATAAAAATAATAAAAATTAATGTAAGACTAATCATTAGAAGAATTAGATGCAAGTATATGGTGTTGGGGAATCCAAGAATCAAGGAATATTAATCCACCTTGTGAAATATTACTTCTGGGTTTTGTGCCCCTGCTCCTACCCTTCATTGTTATATCTCCAGATCTTATGTTGCACCTCTTGTATACTTGGAAAATAAAATTTTGTTCTTTCTTTATAATAGCTCCAATTTACATGTGATATCTAAACACCAAGGAAAACAAAGTGACTTTAGGGGCATGCGTTAGAATTGGTCAGTAGTATAACTATATTATTTATTGTTATGGCCCTAAAGGGTTGGAAGTGTAATATAAAAAAATGTAGTTCACATGCTAAAACTATTTCATATGAAAATACTATCTTCAAAAAATGATAAATGCTCTAATTATTGCTTGATATCTCATGTTCACTATGATTTAACTATGAATGGTTATTGTGCTTATTCATATGAATACTTGGTAAAAAATTAACTATAATACTTGTGTATTTATAGATAATTAAATTCAAATTAGGACTCTATTGGTGCATGATATGATATCAAATGATCATAAGTGAAAAACTAGGGCAAAAGGGATAAGTGCATCGTGACTGAGGGAAGACCAAAAGTAAAGCGTTCAATAGTGTTGGTGCTTATAATAGGTAAAATGAGTGCCCACGCTTCTAATAGTTGTAAGGAGAATTAATGTTTTTTATAGTTGTAAGGAATGTTGGTGCTTCTAACAAGTGTAAGGAATATCAACGTTCCTTGAACATAACTCAAGAGACACATAAAGAAAGAGAAGTATTTAACAAATGAAAAGAAAGAAGGGACATATATAAAGTCAAAAAACACACCAATAAAACCTAATTTGAACCAATAATAAACAAATAGACACTTTTACAAAATAAACATATAATTAACACTTAATAAATACTTTGGGAGCATTTGTGGGTGCCTTTGAAACATAATCTATATAGATATATGCAACATGAATGAACAAAATTTTAGGTGAGTTGGTTCATAGGGAATTTTTATTGACTAATTTTTAACATATTTATAAATTTTAAATTTGTCAAAATTGGTTTTTTAAAATATTGGTGAAATATTCCTATAAAAAATCAATAAAATTATTAAATTCATCATAATACACATATATTAAAAATAAATTATATATATAATTTATTTATAATATGTGTATTATGATGAATTTAATAATTTTATGGACATTTTACATGAATATTTAACCAATATATATATTTTTTTAAATTGACAATTTTTTCAAAAAAAATTGTTAAAAAATAGTCCACTAGTGAAAAATAGCCACTAAAAATTCCCTCATGACCAACACACCTAAAATTTTGTTCATCCATGTTGCATATATCTATATACTATATAGATTATGTATCAAAGGAACCTAAAAATGGCCCCAAAACATTTATTAAGTGTTAATCATATGTTTTTATTGTACTTGTCTATTTGTCAGTTATTGTTTCAAATTAGGTGTTATTGTTATGTTTGTTGACTTTAGATGTGCTCCATATTTATTTTCATTCATTAGATTTGTCTCTCTTTATGTGTATTTTTGACTCTATTAAAATATCATTGATATTCCTTACACTTGTACTTGAAGCAGTGACATTCTTCATAACTATCAAAAGAACTGATACTCCTTACAACTATTAGAAGTGTGGGTTATCCTTTCGCTTGGCATAAGCATCGACACTTTTGAACCCTTGACTTTTAGTCTTCTATAAGTCACAATGCACATGTCCTTTTTATCCTAATTTTTTACTTATAGTCATTTGATATCAGTTGATGTGTCAATAGTGTCTTAATTTGAATTTAATTATCTAAAAATACACAAGCATTATAGTTAATTTGACCTTAATATTCACATGAATAAGCAAACTAACCATTCATATATAAATCTTAGTGAACATGAGAGATTCAAAAAAATTCAAAGATTTTATCATTGTCTAAAGCTAGAATTTTCCTAAGGAAATTTTTTATCACATGAACTAGGTTTTTATATATCGTAGTTCCCACCCTTAAAGGCCCTGATAAAAAATAATATAGTTATAATTCTCACCAACTCTAACATATTCCCCTAAAGTCACTTTGTTCTACATGGCCTTTATATATCATAGGTAAATTGGAGCTATTATAAGGAAATAATAAAATTCTATTTTTCAAGTATATAGGGGGTACAACGCAAGATTTGGAGATAGAAAAATGAAGGGCAAGAGTAGGGGCACAAAATCTAGAACTCATATTTCAAAAATGTGGATTAGTATGGATTGATTCTTAGATTCCCCAACACCCTATACTTACATCTAATTATTCTAATTATCTATCTTATGTTTCTTTTGATAATTATTATATGTCGTTAGACTATGACTCTATTACTGGTTAGCTTTTCTTATCAAATTCTTATGATTTCAACTCAATATGGTCTATCTTTCCTTCTTTTCTATTCTTATTTACTTTGATTATTTACCTAATTATCCAATGCCTAAGAAGAGACTTGGTGGAAAACCAAACTGAAAAAATTGAATGGGTTAGTGTGGAAGTGTATTTTATATGATAGAGGGTAAAAGATAAATCATAGTTGAGTAAGATAAAGATAAGAGAAAAGAAGATGATGGAGACTAGGTTAGAACTATAAATACAAAGTTGTATTATGCAAAGTTTTATGTAAATATATGAGAGTTTGGATGTATGATATCTATATACTCCCTAACTTCATTCTAACTACAATAAATAAAATGTTACATAAATATACAAATAAAAAATATAAAACATTGATTGAATCATTACAGGAGTTGGTAAGAACCATTTCATAACCAATTGTTAGTTTTTCATCATTTGATAACACCACTATAGTGTTGCACAGTACAATATTGACATTGTAGGAGTTGTGTGGTATCACATAAGAGGAGGTAGGATTTTTTTGTATGCACATGTTTTCTTGGGATGATTGATTTTTAAGCTAGGTGGATATTCCACACGAAGCTTCACCAATACAAATACTAAATAGATAGTTGATTAACAATTGGATTTATTATTGTCTATGTTCTTAAACATGCCAAAACAAAGATGAATCAATAAATAAAATGAAATGTAAAACTTGATAAAAATGAATATGAAGTAAAGGAATGAATGATAAAAAATGCATAAGAGACACATGAATTTATCTTGGAGAACCCAAGTTGGTAAAAACTCTAGTAGGTGAGGTAACTTGCACTCCCCTTCCACTATGTTCCAAAATAAGTATACAATCTTACTTTCAACAATGGCCTTTATGGACATAATATGCAATACCACTCTATCCAACACTCATATACAAATTATCTACACTCTTAAGACTCTTTTTCTTCCTCTCAACACCTAAACCAATCATCTACAACTAACAATAAGGAGAAACTGAGAACCAAGACTCAAACTCACTAAATAAACAATGTGAACCCAAATTATCTTCATCTCCCTTATTTTTGTCCTCTTTTTGGTTGTTAGGGCATGTATTTATGCTATTCCATCCTTAGAATCTCCCAAGAAACTAAAATGAACCACCAATAAGCTGAAACATCAAAAAATGGTTCAAATTCATGTGCTATATTCTAACTCTGAAGGTTAACATTTAGGATACAGAGGTCACGATTCGTCATCTCTTGATATATGTAGTAGCCAAAATAACTAACTTCCAAAACACATAACTTTTTCACACAACCTCAAAAATTGAGTGCCATTTTTTCTAACTTGTTTAATTTTTAGAGGAATTCAAATATGAAATCAATATATATTTTTGACAACAAAAAGTGTTTTCCCCAGATAATAGAAATTAGTACATTTCTTTAAGTTTCAAGAGCTTACATCTTATCAGCTCATCACTATGAATATGTCTAGATCTCCCTCGTATGAATTTTTCAAAGAAGCATGTCTGGTTTGATATTTTGAGTGTATGAAACGTCTTACAGAAGTGTCTTAAAATAAATATTTACATATAATTTTGAATAGTGGAAACTTAGTACATATGAATAGTATACTAGGATCCAAATTTGAATCATTCCTCCCTAATTTGAGGCTTTTAAGTCCCTATAAACTTAATAACTCCTATAGTGAGTAAATATCTTTCTCTGCTTCTTAACCCTCTCTTGTACTTGGAGGTGAATATATTGAATAAAATTATCAACCTTATGAAGTGTTGAGTCTACTTATTCATGCCCATTGTGTGGCTCATGTCCTTGTTAAGGAAGACCCATATCTGAAAGGGGACATCTTTCTAATAATTACATCTCATGCTCTTCATTATTAGAAATGCTATGAGTATCCTTACATTCTTTTTTATCTTTCAAAATGAGGAATAAACACTTCCCACTAGCATTAAGTAGCAAGTTACCTTGAGTGGAACTTACCAAGGAGATCTGAGATTTGCCTTCATAGGAGTTTATGGTGTAATTTTCCCCTTCCTTAACCAAATAGTATTGATTAGAGTTCCTTCTGAAAATATCATATGTAACATACATATAGTGGCTACCAAAAACTATCTCACAAATGGCAACAAATACAAGGTATACAAAAACTTCATCAATGAAATGTTCATTTATTAAAAACTTGACTTTGCATTATGTGGAGACCCTTATGTCTACACGTTTCACCCATCTTATAGCATAAGGATTGGGATGATCATACATTTCCAACCCAAGTGTTTCTACCAACTCTTTGCTAATCAAATTTGATTGAGAGCAAGAAAAAAAAAGGGCATCATATTTTACAATCTTAATTTGAAATTTGATATGGAAACATTTACAAGGTTCACCTTTGCCTTGAATAGGATTACTATCCATGCATACTTTTTTTTGCATAGAGGTAAAACACAAATTCTCATCCACATCTAATTAACAATCAATCACCTCTCCTTGAAGTGATGTCATGGCCTTATTCTTCTTTTTATTATTTTTGAATGGATGCAATTATGGATGTAACTTCCAAAATTTCTTCTTAAATTGTATATCAACATTATAATGCCCATAATGTTGTTGAACATCTTTCT